>OX463850.1:12078448-12280119 GCA_949825065.1 Odontocerum albicorne
TAAAGTTGTATTATTTGTCAATTATTTTAAGTACTTGTTATAACCTGTAACATGTTCATTTGTATATAAAGACACTGTTGTGTCGTTAATTAAATAAAGAAATAAATAAATGAACTAAATAAATGGGAACGCCACGCCCGAAAACTTAAATACTCAGTACAACAGGAAGCACACAGCAGTATATCGAATCAAATGATGTAGAACTGTAGTAAGTTATCTGAGATCCAATAGAGAAAGAAGATGCAGATAAGCTGCAACTACTGATGCTCCATGCCCTGCATGCAATAGGTTTGGCCTATCACAAATTGGCTCTCCGGGAACACCAATGAATAGTGCCTAATCCCCCCACGTTGTAATGTGCCATCTATTTTATTTTGTCACTATCATTTTTTATAAATTTTTCCATACTGATTATTAAAAGCAAATTTATTTCTTTTTGAATACATGGCAAAGTAATATTCCTTTAAATATATAAAGATAAATTTCGTTTAGTGGTAAACTCTTTTTTTATTATTAAGTCTCACATATTAATTTGGAAAAACCTTTAATCTGTATTCCACTCAGTTTTTTTTTCTGTCGCAATGTCAACACGCTGAATTTAATTTACATTAATCGAGGATCACTTGTAGCGTCTTTGGAGTGCTTTAGGGTCTCAAATCGGAATCCTCAATTCAAAAAGATCTTTGTAGTCGAGTTTCAACAACATCTGTACCCCTCGGATTTGGAACTTGATGCCACCTTTTTATCGTCCCTCTTAGTTCTTGTTCAACAAAAAAAGCTTTGTAATTTAAATTATTGAAGGGGTTTCATAAATTCCTGTGTATATTCTTGTATAATTTACGTTTTTCAACACGTTATTTTTTACATATTTCACGTGTTTTCGCATAATCTTTCTCTGCCTTAAGATAGTTTAAGAAGGACATGGCCGCTCGGTAACACATTCGACTCACTTGCGAAAGGTCGTCGATTCGAACCCCGCTCTGTGCTATCCCCTTGTATATCACTGGCATTTTTTCAGCTTCGTATTCGATGATGTATGGGAGAGAAACGTGGACGTGGAAAAGTAATAAAATTAGTCTAATAAATACTGTAGATGTGCGTGCACTGAGAGGAGTAGAGGGGGTTACAATTTACTCAGAATACAGAGTGAATTGATTACGACGAATGTGAACTGATGGCTGATTAATGTGTTGAGTAAAATGATTACGACGAATGTGAACTGATGGCTGATTAATGTGTTGAATAAATGATTACGACGAATGTGAACTGAAGGCCGATTAATGTGTTGAGTAAAATGATAACGACGAATGTGAACTGAAGGCTGATTAATGTGTTGAGTAAAATGATTACGACGAATGTGAACTGAAGGCTGATTAATGTGTTGTGTAAAATGAAAAAGTACTTGGACCGAATGAATGAAGAAAAACAAAACAAAATACATAACAAATGTGAATAGAAATGTGGTAGGGGAAGACTAAGGAAAGTTTGGTTGGATTAAGTGAATGATATATTGAAAGATGGAAATTTAAGAAGTCAGAGAAATCGGATGTGGAAAATGCGAAATACTTGTGTCGAGATAGAAAAGGCGGGGCTGTGTCTCCTCGGCCTATACCAACAGGTATACGGCGTGATGGTATGTATATATGTATGAAAAACAAGTATCCATTTAAGACCCATGTAAAATTTCCACATTTTACACACATCAGAAATTGACCGAAGACCACAGATATCAATTACGGTTAACGCAAGATCTAACTCTGCTCAAACCACTTACTCAGTGGAACGGAAAGCACCAAGAATGAATGATTCAGCATCTAACAGGTATCTTGCTGTTAGGGACTGCACAATCAAATTATTTTCAATTCCGAGATTAATATATAAATACAAATCCTAGACCTAGAAATGTGAAAATGTTTTGCTCCATATATGATATATTTAATTTATTTTCACCCGTTGCCGTATATACACATAGAAGGACGATCATTCGACATTTTTAATTTAAGTATTCAATAAAAAGCGTGCATGACATTCTATTTGATAGGTCACGAGCTCAATTTCGGAGCGATGTACTCGCCGCAAGACAACGCAAGCCTATTTCTACTACTTCCAATTTTTTCAACAATCAAATATCTCAAATCGAATTTCAATATTATAATAGTAGTAAAACAAACTAATATAATAGGTTAATATTTTGATTTGACGATTTAATAAGGTATGGAAATGGCTCGAAAAGTACAGACTATATGTGACAATTAAAAACTTGACCGTTCATTTATTTGTATCTTATTCTTAAATACGTCTTGATTAGTGATTTGGAATCAATCAATAGCGCGGTTGGAAGACAACATTGTCTTCGGTCCCATTAATCGAGCCTTTGTATTTTACTCAGTAAAGATTTTCTTATTTCACAGGTGGGAAATTGTCATATCTACAAGAGTAGAACAGTATTTTATATATTGGAAAATTCTTAATATGTACGTCACGAATTTTATATTAGACATGAACATATGTTTTTTATTATCACTTAACATTACTTATATTTAAACAAAATGATTCTTATAGACAATCCTTAACGATCAAGAAAATTTGTTAGCGCATCGTGGACGAATGGCGCCTTATTGTGTACAAGTTTTTGTGTGCATTATTTTTATATCAGGAAATACTAAACCTCAACAAAATTTAATCCTAAGTCCCAATGGCAAAAGGATCCAATTTATATGACTATCGGAAAATGCAATATGCTGTATGCAACCTTTTGTGGAGTGTGTCATCTTAGATTCTGTGTAAAGCAACTAATTAGTTACTTAAAATAGTTGAAATAAAATCTGAAACTAATATCACTCCGGAAATTAATCGACCTGGAATCGAACCGGAAGACAGCTTTCTTAGCAAAAACAAACGCTAACCATTAAATCACAGGCGCCAACTATACTATTATACTTGATTCGTAGCCCGAAGATTTTTTTTCCATAACTGATTTTACAAAGGTTACTCTGAAGTGCATGAAGTTAAGCCAGAATGGTTTCATTGATGTTGCATATATAATATTATTGAGGTATGCTGCCTCTAAAATCAAAATAGCGATAACGGTGACCCCGAAGAACAGAGCAACTCATATCATATATACTCCATAAAATCAAAATAGCTATCACGATGACTCCGAAGAACAAAGTAACTATCATCTCTACTGACTCAAAAATCAAAATAGCCATCACAGTAGCTACGACGAACAGAACAACTGTTAGTTATGTCGCCTCAAAATCAAAATATCCATCACGATGACTCCGAAAAACAGAGCAATTATCATGTCTACTCTAAAAAATAAAATAGCCATCAGGATGACTCCAAAGAACAGAGCAATGTTCATGTCTACTTTCTCAAAATAAAGAAGCCATCACGATGAATCCGAAGATCAGAGCAACTATTGTAAAGTCCAGTCATAAACATGGCAACAAATGCCGTGTTTTCGAAATAATCCAGCTCAGCATCTAGATATTGCATTCCCTACTTACTATTTAATGGCTTGTTGCAGTGAATCATCCTCGTTCACTTGGTGTGTGTTTTGTGGCCATTGAAAGGTCAAGATCATTTTTTGTGCCCACAGCAGAGTCTTGTATTATTTTAACTCCGAGTGATTGACACACATTCACCATTCACCAAGACATCCAATTACGATATTTTTTCCCTCCACCAAATCAAGTTTTACGGAAGAGTTTGGCCGTGATCTGTGTCAATTAGCTTGTTGAATAATAACGAGAAATAAAATGAATTGATTGACGTCTAGTAGCAACATGTATTTTATTGATGCATTGATTGATAACCGTATATACCTATTGACCTTCAAATTTTCAAGTCGCTATTGATCGTTTTAACTCGACAGTTTTCTTGGGGTAAAAATGAAAACACCCTAAAAGGTACATTCAATTGTAATAAATATTTCGAAAGAAATTGATAATTCTATTGTAAATGTAGGCCTAGAAAGTCTTTATATAATTTCATTAACAATGCTGCAAAATTTACATAGAAAATATTAAAAAAAATAGCATTAACCATTCAATCGTGCATTTTCTATGTTTTATTTTTATTTTTTTGAGTAATTTCTTTTCAATACAAATGATGCAATTGAAATATGATAGAATTAATATTTTTCAACTTGACAGTGCCGGAAAACAATAACAGAAAATGAAGGAAGCCTTCAATATCACCCACTAAGACACTGATGACAATATGTACCTTAATTGATATGTTTAAGTCTCAAACAATAACACATTTGATAATAATAAGGCGTTATTGATTTATAGAGGTCGTATGGTATACACTGTGTGTTATACATATAAATAAGAATATTTAAATTGTTCTGCCTTGATTCTCAAAGACGTCGTCGTAAATGAAGTTTGATTTGTTAATGTCGTAAAATACACATTGTAAGCAAGGTTCAATTAAACTTAATGTGTACGTCTCAAAGACATAACACTTTCATGCAAATACATCTAGTAGAGTAATTGCTTTTACTAAGGAATTTCTTCCAATCAACCAGCTTTTGTTCCATAATTATTATCGACATATATAGTATGACCTTGTATGTAACTAGAATAAATTAGTAACTTAAATCAATTTTTTTAACCTGGCGAGTTTATTGACATGTGGCAATATCTTCCAACCAACCAGAAAGATGTTTTTATAGGCCCTAAGTGCTAACCAGACTGAAATCTTATTTAAAAAATCTGGATTCCAGCGAGGATCGAACCCGCAACCTCCGGATCGGCAGACAAGTGTCTTGCCACCAGGCCACGGAGGTCGTCAGTTATGTAAATAAAAATAATATTTAAGTGAAAATAACAATTTCAAAGCTGGAAAAGATATGGAAGAGCAAAACCATCACAACTCGAGTCTAGTTAAACGAGTATTCTACTCTAGAGGCGTGAAGTAAATTTCGGGCGTTTTTTTTCAGACTTAATAAAAAAAAACAAAAAATATTTTTTGTATGCATTTTCTTACAATTTATTAATTGATGATTTAAGAACGTATAAAATTTTTTTTGGATAAAAAAATTCGAAATGTCAGCTGTTATATTGTGTCGTAAAAAAAGAGGGTGAGCTGGTCGACATGATTGGAACTCTCGTAAATTCTCGTAATTTTACTCCAAGAATATATTAATGTACTAAGTTGAAAACATGGTCATGAATAGCGATAGTAATTTTAAAACAAAAGCTGGTTGATCGAAAGAAACTGCTTTAAAGCAAGGAATCCGCCTGATGTATTTACATGAAAGTGTTAAATACTCGTACGTACGCCTATCTCCTAACTTGGGGGGCGCGGCTGGGATTACCGTTAGTACCCGATTTCTTAAAAAAAAGTTGGTCGGGTTTTAACTTAAGGCCTCATTAACTATCTTTCTAATTGGTTGGAAGAGATTGCAACAGTGCAATGTTCCCGCCAGGATATGTTGTACAAGTATACAACAATACAATGCAATAATAATTTGTAATGAATCTTGACAAAAGCGGTAAAAATACATATTTATCAATTTCTCTTTGTTTTTATAACCCTGTTTGTA
The DNA here is from genome assembly GCA_949825065.1 of Odontocerum albicorne. NCBI lineage: Eukaryota > Metazoa > Arthropoda > Insecta > Trichoptera > Odontoceridae > Odontocerum > Odontocerum albicorne. The sequence continues at coordinate 12,084,006 of OX463850.1, forward strand.
AAGAACTCTTTTCTAATATTTTCATCTGGAGATCATTGTATACTATTTTGTAATTTCTACGCTTATAAAGAAAAGAAAATTTCTTTCCCGCTTTTATCTATTTATGTTTATAGACCAGGCGCTAGAAGGAATTGAGTGCGCGAAATATGAGGACCGCATTTTCTCAATTGATATAGGTTCAGGAGAACCTAAATATTAATAGTCTGAATGGTGCCAGTTCATTTTATGGTCCGTTTGGTTTTAAACCCCCCCCCCCCTCTCCCTTAAGTATTAAAGAAATGTATTGAGCGCATGCTGTAGGACCTTTTAATATTTATTTTGAACGACAGTTATTAGTTTTTTTTATGAACATTAGTAATTATAGATAATTACATTTAATAGCAACAAAGATAAAGTTGAATTTTTTTTATTGTTTATAAAAATAGTAAAATATACAATAATAAGAATTTTTTTTTTTAATATTTTGTTACATGTATTTTTGCAATCATTGCTCACACTCTTACACATAAAAATACAAACCAATCCTGATAATTTTACAATTACAAGACATTGTTTACAATTAGAATTACATTTGCATAGACTTATCAAAGATTCTGGCATAGATGGTTTAGTAATTTGTCTTGGACACAAGTAACTATCTTGAACTTCATACTTCATACCCAAATAAAGTATAATCTATGGGTTCGAATAGCGGTTGAAAAACATTTTTCCACAAATACGATATGTTTGTGCTGAAGGTCTTAAACAATGTGGAATAAACTGATTTAGTCGTCAGATGTAAATATGCAGCATAAATATACTAACATACATCTAAATTATTTCTTATGGAACACGTGGAGTGAAACGAAGAAGAAAAAAACAAACCTAAAGCCCATGTAAATTTCGTATTTTCAAAATCCCATTTCACTAATGCGTCGGCACAACTGTATTATGATAATTTTAATAATACAAAACACATTTCTCTCGCTAATGTAACATTTTGCGAATCGTTTTAAGAATTGAATATCAAATATTATCCTTAGAAAGGCGTACACTCCATTTTATTATACTGTTTATTTTTGTCACCTCGTTTCAGCCCTCACATTCAGAGACGGCAGAAGAGGGTAGGAATATATTATCATTGTTTGCTCTGCACAATATACGAGTGTACCCCATGTTGGTTCGTTCTATTTCGTTCGTGTACGCCCGTTTTATATTTACCCTGCCATATCTCTCGGCGTAATATTCTTCCACGTATTAAAAAAAATGGTGCTTGGCAGTGCCTTAACGTACTGGACTTCCGTGCCGAAGGTTGCCGGTTCAAACCCCGCCCAGTGATACCTACTCGCCTCGAGTGACACAGGCATTATTTTCGCCTAGTATTCAAAGATATAAAGTTAACTATGATTAAAGTCATGTTATCTTTCAAAAAAAGAGGAAAAAACATTCCAGTATGCTCCAATCGTCTCTCCTCGGTGTACCATCGGATCCAGTACAGCGGTGTAGCCGGGGAGTTTGCTGGTATGCAATAGCTCACTCACGTAAATAGAGAAAAGGAAAAAGCAAACAAAACTCCACGTCCAGCTTCGTCTTCGAACTGAATTGACATTGGAATGGCGAAGGGATCCTCAACTACGAGGCCACAACACAACGCAACGACCAGAAACAGCGAGGATGATTTCCTCAAGTGAGTTCGAACTCGGGAATCGAAGCCACTATTATTGACAGATTAATCTTCACTGCATCTGCATATATGTTACATATATTCGTACATACGTATCATCTCGTCATTACTATGTTATATTGGAGTAGGCAGATAGGAGAGAGAGTCAGACTTTACTATTTATCTTTCACTTTTTCTATACTCATACACTTTCTACGATTTTCTAGCTTTTTACGTTGCCTTCTTTCAAAATATTCACTTGATTCAACTATATTTCCATTAGTCTTCCTCTTTCACGCCTACTTCTCACATTTGCACTGTATATATGTTTCGTTAGTATTTCTTAATTTATTCCTTCTACATGCCCAAACTATCTCAGAGATGTAAAGTGATCAGGGATGAATGTGAAATTAATACTATGTTCCGTTTTTTTTTCTTACTAAGAATTCCGTATTCACAAATAAAACAAGACTTTTTGATTGCGATTTAAAAATTATATTTGGTAAAATGGAGCGAGGAAAGTTACATTAGTGTCTCAGATCACGAAAGCGCCATGCAAGCAGTATGCAATACGAGTACTAACAAAACACTAATTGGTAATGTCGACTAACATCTAACAATGCAATGTCCGTTGTAATTGATCGCGTGTGCATTCACATTTTATGGCTTCCTACGATCATTTCCAATCCTTGACGTATACTTCCCGTATCAAATAATGTAATTCTATAGTTAACTAAAGACTGACGTTAGTTAATCAAATATGTTGATTTATTTATTATATTATTTCAATTTCGAAGTTGATCGTTTTACTCATACTAGGTTAGTCAAAAATTTTTGAAAGCGGAAATGAAAATACATTTTTTTTGGGGGGAAATCACTTTTATTGCTCAGTATAGTCTCCCATAAGATCAATACACTTGGTCCAACGATCTTCCAACTTTATTGTCCCATCACGGAAGTGACTTTCTGGAAGGCCTGCAAAATACTCCTCTACGACGGCTATAACCTCTAAGTTTGATGAAAAATGCTTTCCACGAAGGAATTTTTTGAGGTGTGAGAACAGCCAGAAGTCAGAGGGAGCTAAATTTGGCGAATAGGGTGGATGCTGCAACAATTCGTACCCCAATTCACTGATTTTCGCGATGGTTTTTTGAGCTGTGTGAGCAGGTGCATTGTCTTGATGAAAAATGATTTTTTTCTTCTGCAAACCGGGTCTTTTTTTTCAATTTTTTTCATCCAACTGGTCCAAAAGGTCACAATAATAATCAGAGTTGATTGTCTTACCAGTTTGGAGATAATCTATCAATAAAATTCCTTTTGCATCCCAAAAAACTGGCGCTAACACCTTCTTGGCCGATTTCTGGACACGAACTCGCTTCGGAGCCAAAGTGCCTGGTTCACACCACTCCTTAGCCTCTTGTTTTGATTCAGGATCATGGTGGTAGACCCAAGTCTCATCCATAGTGATGAATCGACGCAGAAAATCCTTTTTATCCTTTCGAAATTGCTCCAAATGTTGCTCAGAAAGTCGCATTCGAACGTGTTTTTGTTGCATTGTTAGCAAATGCGGCACCCATTGTGCACACAGTTTTTTGAAACCCAAAACTTCAGCCAAAATATGCCATGTTGTTCCATGTGAGATGCCTATGGTGTCAGCTATCACATCCACAGTCGATCGATGATCTTCCAAAACCATATCCTGTATTTTCGCTATGATTTCTGGTGTTGATGCACTTTTTGGACGTCCTGAGCGTGGATCGTCTTCAACGCTTGTACGGCCACGCTTAAACTCCAAAACCCATCGGTGAACGGTTGGAAATGAAGGAGAAGACTCCTTTAATACTTTCACCATCTTTGCATGGATCTCAGTAGCCGATAAACCTTCCAAAACAAAGAATTTAATCACTGCACGATATTCGGATTTTTCCATTGTTAAAAAATACACTGACACGTCAACTTCAAATGGCTTGTAAACAAAGAATGAATTGACAGATCGAAATGAAATTTTGAGTACGTTCTTATGAAAGATGAAATATTAAAATGGCGTAGAAATTTTGGTTTTCTACTGCTCCATAGATGTCGCTTTCAAAACTTTTTGACTAACCTAGTAGAGTCACATATGATATCTGGCTTCAAGATTCATCACGTTACATCCTCCCAAATTACGAGTAAATTGACAAAACTAACCCAGGACACATGACACCCCTTATATGGTCACCAGCCAGTAATATCGAGGTGGAAATCCAGGAATAGTTTCATGAACAGAGCCAACTGACAACTTGATAGAGCTCTCGAATACGATGGTACCTGGAGACCAACTTTGGCCTAATTGGAGAGTACTGAATAGACTCCGAATAGGTGGGGTTAGTTGCAAGGTTTACTTGCAGAGATGAGGTTTTTTGAACGAAAGTAGCATAGGATGGGAGTGTGGAGACATACATAACTCACAACACATACTCTTTTGAATATCGAGACTATATACTATGAGTAAAACCTGATTGATGCGAATGGTCTATCATTGCGATCTCTGTTGCCTACTGAAAATCACGTGGTAATTTATTATTGACAGTCCGGACACGGAAATTAATGAATAAGAGTAAATAAGGGATATTGTTGAAATAAATAGACAATAGACACTCATTCACTTTATGCACATCAGAGGAGACACAGCTTACCTTAAACCATTTTTTGTTAGGGGGAAGTACCCCATGTAGAAATAATGTTGTCTTTATCCATTATAGCACAATACGCTTTTTAATTGTTGTTTGTTTTTGTATTTGTGTTTCTGTGTGTTTTTCTTTCTTTTTTTCTTCTTTTTTTTTTGTTTTGAATTTGTTTTGATTTTTATTTTTATGATTGTGTGCGGTATATTGTGGGATGAATATTTTTGGTCTTTCTGGAGTGATGATGTGTGAGGAGTTGAGTTTCGCAAGATGTTTCCAGTTGTAGTTGAGTGTCACTGTTTGTCAGGTTGATGAGAGCGTGCAACGGGGTTTTTTTGTGTTATCAAAAATCGGAAAGAAGTATCGATTTATTTTTTCATGCTAAATATCCTCAGTGAGATACAGGCAAAAGCCTACTTTACTGGGGATACGACAAATGAAAGGCAACAAACCCAGATCCATTAAAATTATATGTCCAAATCAAATTACCTGTTGTTTTTTCTCAAATTGTGTATATTTCTTGTCATGTGTAATAATAAAAAAAATAAAAAAATCGGATGATCGCTGTGTGATGGAATTCAAAAGGAGATGGTATCTCTATTTATCTGTAATTTCAGTTTATTAAGGTATTATCATTATTTTTTTGCGTACTCGATATTGTAACAACAACTTACATGTGTAAATTGTCAAATATGTATTATAATATATAACTCATTTTTACCATAAAGTCTGTTTGTCACACTTAATATGAATTCGGCATAATGACATTGCTTCCTCGGTCGTAATATACGTAGCTCAGTTAAAAGAGTGCTAAACTAGAGGTCGTCATTAATTATTTAAACGAGCTTTGAAGAGCTTATTTGGTGACCCTATTTTATCTTTTTTTATTATGCCATAAATTCAATTTTTGTCTCATTTTTTTTAACATTTCCATGTGTTTCTACACCCATACACTTTCTACGATTTGTCTGACTTTTTACGTTACTATTTTCAAAATATCGCTCACTTGATTCAACTATATGTTCAGTGGTCTTCCTCTTTCACGTTTGGTAGGTTTACTGGTTTAAATACATACTTACATATTTGGTGGGTTTACAGGTTTTAAAGCATTTTTTTTAACCAAACAACTTCCGTTTAAAATTTACTATCGGTAACAATGGCCGTGGCTCAAACCTTAGTAAATGAATGAAATATCAGATTAAATTTAATAAAACTTTAAATAAAAGATTTATCTCAAGGAAAATAGGCATATGAATGAGAATTGTATAGGAGTTAGAAACGAGATATATTTTGAGATTAATTATGTTTTTTTTAATTGATTAGGGTTAAGCACGTTTGATAAAACCTGGAAGATCGTTCCAAAGTCGAGCCGAGTGAACCGCAAAAATGATGTGTGATGTCACCAGATCAAAGGGGCAGTCCATGCTCAGAGAGAAATGGATTTTTTTCACGCAGATACCGAGAATAACTTGGATTATTCAACACTACAAAAAGGGTTGACAGAATATGGTTCTTTGTTATTTTTCTTACTTTGAACCATTGGAGTCAACCACAGTATTTAAAAGTATGGTATACATATCTTCACGCCATTTCCATGTCAGGGTCGGCAAGGTGAGGACAGGTCGCCAGACTGTACTTTATCGACACACATCCTTAGCCTCCTCTACATCGATACAACGTCTACGATTCTCCGACTTCCTACATTTCCGTCTTTCAGAATATCATTCACTTAATCCAACCATACTTACGTTGGTCTTCCTCTCGTATGCCTTCTACTCAATTTGCACTTCATATTTTTTTTGTTAGTGTGTTTTTTAAACAAATTATAATATAGTCTGTGTAATATGGTCAAATATACGAAATTTTCTTTAATTTTAATATCAATATTTTATCTTATTGAGGCCAAAACTGTCTCAACTAAATTGTTCCGATCTCTAAAGACGCTGCCATAAATGGTACTTTTATTATTATTACGAAGTTGTATGTATGGATGGAAAAGAGGCTAAGGATTTGTGTCGAGATAGGAAAGTCTGACGCTATGTTTCCTCTGCCTATCCCGACAGGGAAATGGCGTGATGGTATGTATGTGTTTTTTAGATTTAATATCCGCAATATATACATCTTATTTCCAAAACTTCACATCCTTTCCGAAGGACAAAACACATTCGGAAAGGTTTAGTGCACTTAATCTACGTGGCACTCGATGGTGGGAAAGCAAAACGTGTTTCGCTAGTCCAGCGATAAACCCCACCATAAATTAACCTATAAGTATCCTGTAAACCCCCGCACTGAACTGTGTCCTGGAATACCGTCTAGTCCCTCTCCGTGGCCTTCAATACTCGGAGACTCTATTCAGAAAACCCTACAGTATTACGCAATGCAGCACCGGATGTTATTACCAGCTGAAATAACCATTTTCTTATCCCAAAGGTTAGAAACCGCAATAGGAGTGTGGGCGTGCTCGTAAAATTGTCAATATTATCGCTCTTCTAACTGTATTCCGCTATTTTTGCGTGTTTCCACAATTGTATGTCCTTTGCTGGTGTAGTTGGACAGATATGACTGGGAATTTATCGATCCCCGATTGCGTTACCGATACAATATTTTACTCATGTTCGACCTCATTCATATATTGAGTAATGTGAAACCCTATAAATTTACTATTTTGAATCGGCAATATTAATGTCGAAATTTTTTATTGAAAAAAACAGACGTTTTAAATCAGCCATTTTACATTACAACTTATGGTGTCCCATCCAAAGGATTTGAGTTCGACTCACGACGGTACCAAAAATTAATAAAAAGGGTATCGATCGGGTTAACCCTGAGAGCGCTACGAGAAAAAAATATAATTGTCTATCTAGTGCTGAGATATATTTACGATTCGGACGTTCGTGATAAATATTTATTTTAAACAACAAAATACCAAAAAATATATATTTTTACAACATAAATATATTTTAGAATATGTACCCTTGTATTCTAAATGAATGATATTCTAAATGAATATCATTCATTTAGAATACAAGGGTAGAACAAATTTCTTCCACTGCTATAGCAGTGCGCCGATCTCTCAGGGTTAAAGAGTTCGTCTGGTAACAATACTCACAAGCGCTAGACTTGAGAATGGTCTGTCCACGTGCGGTAGTGTGACCAACACATGCGCCGACGGTCTGAGAGCTACTTACCTGTTCAAGTTGTTCTTAACCCAAAGGATCGTTTACTGGGCTGAATACAATAGTGTCTCCCGACCACGCTTTTTATCATGTCCGCATCATCAATTCGGATATGTTGATGAATACTGTAAGACTGAATGAATTGTTGTTAATACAATTCTTGTCGTAGGAGATTTTTTATCTGCTCTAATCACCGAATTCGTTAATATATTTCTATCTATAGGTACACATGAAATGTTTCTTGTTTATAATTTGCTTTTATATTTTGATGAAAGGATCTTGAATAAGACTGTAACGTAAATATAACAATTGCGAGGATTTTTTTCCATATCAAAAGTTTAATCGTCGAAAAGTAGATAAGGCATGTAGCACGTAACATATACTCGTATATTAATATAATCCCGTGATGAAACATAAAACTTGTATTCCAAAATTTTAAAATATCCAAGCTTAAATGAAATGAGGAACAATTTGATTGGATGTAAATATATTGTGACTATAGTAATAGGTGTAAATATTTCTGGTTTTATTTATTTCCATCCTTTATTTATTTCATTTATCTCTTTACATGATAAACAATTTATAACAGGTAATTTAAAGTATACACTCAATTTATATGAATATGGGTATGTTACCTTTCATTTGGCGTGTCCCCAGTAAACAAGACGTTTGCCTGTATCTTGCTGAGACCATATAAACATGGAAAAATAAGTTGATGCTTTTTATTAGTTCCAATCTTTACTAAACTCTCTTAATAGTATAAATTTGCCAAATTTAACTCCTACCGAAACCAATTCAATTAACTTTTTTTGTTACAAGAGAGGAATCCTTAAGCTACTGGAAAAATGTAATCCATCAAAATGACGTACATACACAATAGATTAAACTTATTTATAAATTTACAGTAAATAATTATAATAAATTAAAAAACGAGACGAATACACATAACATAATATGTTACAACCCGATAGATTTATTTTGCTTATTATACTACTTTCTCTACTGTGTTGTTCAATTTATTATACATAAATGCAGCTTTTGTCAGCGTATCAAACATTCATTGATATTCAGTACTCGCATGTATAAATGTATGAATTCAACTAACGTATAAACACGTTAAATTTTTTTTTGTATAAATGGAATATAAACACGTTAATATTTTGTATAAATGGAATATAAACACGTTAATTTTTTTTTGTATAAATGGAATATGAACACGTTAATTTTTTTTGTATAAATGGAATATAAACACGTTCATTTTTTTTTATAAATGGAATATAAACACGTTCATTTTTTTTTGTATAAATGGAATATAAACACGTTCTTTGTTTTTTATAAATGGAATATAAACACGTTCATGTTTTTTTTTGGATAAATGGAATATAAACACGTTCTTTGTTTTTTATAAATGGAATATAAACACGTTCATGTTTTTTTTTTTGGATAAATGGAATATAAACACGTTAATTTTTTTTGTGTCAACGGAATATAAACACGTTCATTTTTTTTGTATAAATGTAATATAAACACGTTCATTTTTTTTTTGTATAAATGTAATCAGGATTTCGTCATATTATTTTCATCTCATGAATTAAAACAAGCCGTAGCTTTTTACGCCACAGTTGTTTTGTTTTAATGTCTTAATTTCAATATCATTAAAAGCGATCCATGTGATGTTTTATTCGACTCTTGATATTAACGGCTTTACGTTTTATGTTAATTTAGTTTTTTTTGTTGTTACCGTTTTTTTGTTTTTTGTAACAAAATGCATGCTGTGATATAATTTGAATTTTTAAATAATAAATATATCACTGGAAATAAATAACCTTTTCTGTCCGATTATATATTTTTATTCTATGTGACGTTTTTGTTTATCACTTGCTATTATGTTTTTCTCGCGGTGATTTAAGATTTTGATAATTTTAAGCGATACAAAATTCGCACACGTGTTTTTCATTTTATTAATGCAAAAAGTAGGCATGTTATTTTTAGACCACTTATTTAATTATGACCCGAGTCAATCAATCTATTGAGTTGTACGAAAAGTAATTTTGTATTTTTGTGGCAAAGTCAAACGCAAAATATCACGATTCTCGTATTGTAACATCTCCGTAATCTCTTGTGTCATAAAACGCTTGTTAGAAGCCTTAATTTGGTTTTTATCAGTAGTAATCGGCCTTCCAGAGCGGACACTATTTTTGAATGTCGTATCAAAATTACGAACTTGTTTAAACCACATATGACACACACGATCCCTTATTGCATCGTCGCCATACATTTTTCCTTTTCCGTAGTAAAAAAGAACTTATTTTCTTACATCTTCAAAATGACAAGAAAACTGCTCAAGCAATTTGGGTAAATAACAGCCGAAAAAATTCACTAAGCTTCCTATAATAATATACATTCAGCACGTTTGGAGTACAGTAAACAACGAAAATTTTGTCCTAACGACATCTAACCTAGAAATACGAAACTGATTTTCGGACATTATTAAGAAACACATTTTAAAAAAATACCATGACCTTTCGTCCATATGATATTTAAAATATCCATTTGTTGTATCGAAAGCATGGACATTTCAAAAATACAAATGTAAACAAGAAAACAATCATATTTGTTTTTACTTTTTAAGGAATTGAATATTTCGTCCATATGACATTTAAAATGTCCATTTGTTGCATTGGAAGCATGGATATTTCAAAAATACAAATGGAAACAACAAATATTCATATTTGTTTTTACTTTTTCAGGAAATGAATATTTGGCAAGCGATAGTGTAAATTCCTTGCATCCTTAAATAATATAATTAGCAAAAAAATCATACTGTCAGAAAACATGTATGAAGTGAAATCTTTGAACGATAGCAACGTATACCAAAAGGTTAAATAAAACAAATCTTCGCAAAAAAAGTGTATTTTACCTACACACGTGTCCATTATTTTATTTATTTATTTGCACTGAAAATTTTCAGTTTTTTATATTACACTATAATCTGCAAATAAACTATTTGCAGTGGTAGTGAAGTGTTGGCTTGATGAAAAAGTTCGTCCCATTTTTTATACAAAAATTAAAGAAAATTTTTATTTATTTAAAATTACATTTAATCAATATATTATGTGCGGTGCTGTTGGATGACCTTTCTCCATATCTCTGGTAGCTGCATAATCCCGCGCTCATAGAAGCTTTGAGGTTTCTGACTAAATAACTGATCCAGGTGATTTTTCAAGTCTTCCAAGGCAGAAAAGTTTTGACCATCGAAGTTGTTTTGAAGCAATCTAAATAAATGATAGTCGGAGAGCGCAAGTTCGGGAAAGTACGGTGGATGGACCAAAACATCCCAGTTAAATTGTAAAAGTTTGTGTCGGGTGGCCAAAGACACGTGTGGTCTAGCATTGTCTAGATGGAACGCAATACCCTTTTTGTTGGCTGATTCCGACCGCTTCTGGTCGATTGCTCGCTTTAATTCACTTAGTTGTGAACAGTATTTCTTCGAATTAATGGTCTGGTTTTCAGGTAACAGCTTATATTAAACTATTCCCTTCGAGTCCCACCAAATGCATAGCAATAACCTTCTTCGAATGTAAACTGGCTTTGCCGCTGGTTGGGGCATCCCCGCGCTTAGACCATGATCTATATTATACACGATCCATGTTTCATCACCTGTAACCACCCGCCTTAAAACTGGATCGATTTCGTTGCGCTTAAATAGATAACCGCAAGCAGAAATTCGGTCTTTCAATTTTTTCTCCGTTAACTCGTGCGGCACCCATACATCGGCCTTGCTAACTATTCCAAGTTGACGTAATCGCCTTGACACTGTTGACTGGTTGATTTCAAGAATTTCTCCGATCTGTCGAGTTGTTCTATGCCAATCACTTTCAATTAGCGCCAATATTTCGTTGCCATCAGCCTCAGCCGATCGTCCAGCACATGGTGCATCGCTAAGATAAAAATTGTTTTCACGAAACTTTCTGAGCCACTTACGGCACGTGGATCGTCAACGACATCCTCACCGTACACAGCACATATCTTATTTTGCGTATGCGAAGCATTCTTTTCTTTCCGGAAATGAAAAAGCATAATATGTCGAAAATGCTCCTTATTTTCTGCCATTTTTAATGCTTAAAATGTAAAAAAAAAACACTTTTTTTTCTCAAGTACTCGCTAAAATTTATTCAAACAACATCAAAACTTTACACGTGTGAAGTTAATAACACTTCAGTTTTACGATTCAACGCCATCTAGCGCCAAAAAGGTAATTTCATAGAAACTTTTGATGAAAAATCGAAGTGTATTATGCTCGCAATTGGGAGATTATACTAGGTTAGTCAAAAAGTTCTGAAAGCGACATCTATGGAGCAGTAGAAAACCAAAATTTCTACGCCATTTTAATATTTCATATTTCATAAGAACGTACTCAAAATTTCATTTCGATCTGTCATTCATTCTTTGTTTACAAGCCATTTGAAGTTGACGTGTCAGTGTATTTTTTAACAATGGAAAAATCCGAATATCGTGCAGTGATTAAATTCTTTGTTTTGGAAGGTTTATCGGCTACTGAGATCCATGCAAAGATAGTGAAAGTATTGAAGGAGTCTTCTCCTTCACTTCCAACCGTTCACCGATGGGTTTTGGAGTTTAAGCGTGGCCGTACAAGCGTTGAAGACGATCCACGCTCAGGACGTCCAAAAAGAGCATCAACACCAGAAATCATAGCGAAAATACAGGATATGGTTTTGGAAGATCATCGATCGGCTGTGGATGTGATAGCTGACACCATAGGCATCTCACATGGAACAACATGGCATATTTTGGCTGAAGTTTTGGGTTTCAAAAAACTGTGTGCACAATGGGTGCCGCATTTGCTAACAATGCAACAAAAACACGTTCGAATGCGACTTTCTGAGCAACATTTGGAGCAATTTCGAAAGGATAAAAAGGATTTTCTGCGTCGATTCATCACTATGGACGAGACTTGGGTCTACCACCATGATCCTGAATCAAAACAAGAGGCTAAGGAGTGGTGTGAACCAGGCACTTTGGCTCCGAAGCAAGTTCGTGTCCAGAAATCGGCCAAGAAGGTGTTAGCGTCAGTTTTTTGGGATGCAAAAGGAATTTTATTGATAGATTATCTCCAAACTGGTAAGACAATCAACTCTGATTATTATTGTGACCTTTTGGACCAGTTGGATGAAAAAAATTGTGAAAAAAGACCCGGTTTGCAGAAGAAAAAAATCATTTTTCATCAAGACAATGCACCTGCTCACACAGCTCAAAAAACCATCGCGAAAATCAGTGAATTGGGGTACGAATTGTTGCAGCATCCACCCTATTCACCAGATTTAGCTCCCTCTGACTTCTGGCTGTTCTCACACCTCAAAAAATTCCTTCGTGGAAAGCATTTTTCATCAAACTTTGAGGTTATAGCCGTCGTAGAGGAGTATTTTGCAGGCCTTCCAGAAAGTCACTTCCGTGATGGGACAACAAACTTGGAAGATCGTTGGACCAAGTGTATTGATTTTATGGGAGACTATACTGAGCAATAAAAGTGATTTCCCCCCAAAGAAAATGTATTTTCATTTCCGCTTTCATAACTTTTTGACGAACCTAGTATACCTAATAAATAGGAAAATGCAGAACATTTTGATTGTCGTTATTTGATAAAATAAGACATTTTGTTATTAAGAGTGAATTTGACATAAATACAAATTTGTTTAGTAAATTAATCTTCAATGCAAACATCAGAGGTAATCGTATTAGGTGAAGACTAAAATAATTGGGCTAAGTGATTTAGTTTTGAGAGATGAAAATGTGACAAGCTAGAGAAACGGAAGAAAATGTATATGTATGGAGAACTTGCCTTGATAGCTACGAGTATGTCCCTTCCGACGTGATGTTATCTATGTTTGTAAATGCTACGAGTATATCGCATATTTGAAATGCTATATTTGTAAATGCTACGAGTATGTCGCATATTTGAAATGTTCCCCACACTCGGGACACATTAAAATGGTTCTGATGATTAACAAGCTGACCCAAAACCACAACATATTACTTAACCTTTTTCTTCATTTCTAATATTGAGGCTTCATATGTTTTGGCACATGGTCTTAAGTTTTTGGTGCATTTAAAGCAAAGTGGCATTGAGCATGGGATTTTTTGGCTCTGGAATCATATAAGTGGTAACTTTTATTTTTATTTACTCCAATTGGCAAAAGTATTTTTATTGCGAATGCATTTGGTTCGCCCTAATTTTTTCTTAAGAATTGGCAAGAGATTTGTTTGGAGCGTAGTAACTAAAATAAGTAATAGGTTAACGAGATCTTAGTTTCGTTTTTCTCGGATAGATTTTGTTGGAGCACTTTTCGGCCTATGTGTATACGAAATTGCTTAAACGGTTTTTTGGCGTAATTCCGAAGATGGAACAAAACAAGTTGTTTTTTAAGCGCTTGAAAAAATGCGAGTATGGCGACGATCCGGTAAGCGATCGTGTGTGTATCAAATGTGATTAAAAAATCCGTGATTGTGATACGACACTCGAAGATGGTGTCCGCTCTGGAAGGCCAATTACCACAGATGACGACCAAATCAAGGCTGTATTTTAGAATAACCAGCGATCTACGATACTAGAGATTACTAAGATACTGCAAATAGTGTATTAATAATAATAATAAAATGACATTTTATATATGTAGCACCGTTTAGTAAGCGGAGTTTCGAAATCCACCATCCAAGGGCATTTGGTGCCATTTTGCCATCTAATTAAACCGAAAATACGAAGTTACTTTCCGGAACCAATATATTAGCACGCCAAATACAGAGTATTTAAGTAATACAGGGACTTTTAGGTATACGAAAATTAAAGGTTTGAATAGAAAGTATCAAGAACATCGGATTTAATTGAATTGTTATCGATTGTTTTCTATTAAATAACATAAACCCTCGAGTCAAGGCAAATATTTAGGACCAATTGACAAGCAGCAAATATTACCGAGTGTGTGTTATACATTGTAACAATTTAATCTGACACTAATTTGGATGTATTATAGCTGTGAGCATAACGATACGAATAAACGCTCTGAGATCTAAATAATATGTTTTGTTAATGTAATGCCACTATTTTATTAAATTGATGACAATTTTTGGTGACACATTCCATTTATATTTTTACCCTCACCTTCAGCCTTTATTTATCTACTGAAGGGTGTAAACCTCCTCGCGACATCCCCGTTCCTTTCTATTGCTTATTTTATATATGTATTTATTTACTCGATCAACGACTCATTTCGGTTTAAGACAAAAATATTATTGAACTAAAGTAAATCGCGCCAGGCTGTTTAAAGCCATTGTCCCATATTACTTTAAAACGACTCATTTGGTTGCTTATAAGGATTTTGATCAAACAAATTTATGAGTCCGTTTAGGCTTTATGGCAATTTCGCAATTGAACTATAAATGGTCGACAGATTGAATATTTATTGGTTATCGCGTGTGGTAAATCTTAATTTAAATAAGACAGTATATAACACAATGTATAAATCTGGTTGCTCATAGTAGCATCTTTGACCCAACATTAGGATATGAAAGGGAAAGTTGGACTTGTAATGCAAGTAAGGTAATGCAGTTGAAATGAAAACGTTGCATGGAATATGTGGAAAAAATGTTAGATAATAAGGAATAAAGACGTTCGGAAAGAATTCGGATCGAAAGAAGATGCAGCGTTTACGATTAAGAAAAGAGCATTGGGATGATTCGACCACGTAAATAGGATGTGAAGAAAGAAAGAAGTTGAAGAAGCGACTGAAAAAACTCTTAATTTCTAGTTTGTAATATGACATGTTTCATTCCTGATTTTTCATTCCTCTCCACCATCCTTTCCTTTTTTTGTATTCATGACGTCTCACTTTTACTTTTATATGTTTATGTTTATAAATTTCATAAATATGAATAATCTTTTGAATATTTTTTTGCAACCATGTAACTTACTTTATTTACTTTTGTCTGGTTGGTTGGTTGGTTTAACACTTCATTGTAAATACAATCTGGCGGGTTTATTACCGCCTGGTAATAAACCCGCCAGGTTGTATTTATAATGAAGTGCTAAATAAAGGATACGTGATGACAGATTTACAAAAATAATCTATAAAACGTTGTATAGAAAATCTGATAAGTTTGGTACGACCTAAAAAAATGTGGCATAATGAAAATAATCAAATTCTAAAAAAGGAAACGTTGAAAAGCCTTCATGATAGAAGAGTTTACATTATGAGATGTATGAACGTGGTAGCGGAGAAATGAAGTGGAGACCAGTACTCTATGCCTACTCCAATAGGAGCATGTCGTGGTTTTATTGATGTTGATGATGTAGACAAAATCAATTATCAGCATAAATAAACAGAATGTTGCATATGTATCTTGGTGTCTTGCGCAGGAAAATGAACCAGTGACCCACAGAGTAAAACGTCATCATACTCCATTATAAATTCTACTTCATATAAATATTTTAACAAATGCATATGACGAGTTATCACGTTATATTTAAGCCCTTTTACTATCTGTGGTTTGAACGCTAGTCATTCGTTTCACTCACCAACGTTCGATTTCCTCAGGCCCCCGATAAAGTCTGAAGTCGGCTAACGAATGCATTATTCAGCGTTTGGAGCCAGCCAATTGGATTTGCGGGTGCCAAGCTCAGCATGCATAAGCAATCGGGGCTGACTTGAGACCCAATATGGATATGTATCGTTTTGACTTCTACGACTCACAGAATTGCCCCTTCACCTGTGAATGAAATATCTGTCACCTCCGAATCTTACTTGCAGATTTTCCAATGTATTTTTCATTGGAAGGAATTCATTTTTCACCCCTCAAATGAGTCTTTGATTTTTTAAACGGTTTGAACAGCTGACTTTGATGATTGGCGACATTTTAAAGGCGTTGCAGTACCTTCATTCTCAAGATGGTGCCATTACCATAAAACAATACATAAACGTATGTCATTATTAAACCAATTCAACACTGCAACAATTCCGATAAATATGTTTTAACTAGTGGAAAGAGCTGTGAGAATTATCAAATATGGTACATCTGTTGGACGAGTGTTTGTTTGTTTTTTCATTCATTTGTGAACTGAACGTAACAAATCTGTATATGTATAAACAATATAACATTCTAAGCATAGTTTTGAACTAATGTGTTTTTGGGCTACAATTTGAATAATAATAATAAAACGACAATTTATATAGAACCGTTTAGAGAGCGAACTCTACTCAAGGGCGCTCTATCTCGGGATTCGAACCCACTATTGACAGATTAAAGATATTACTAAAGTATAAATATGTTTATAATATGACTTTAAGGATAAAAAGGTTGTGTTTGTGGCTGCGGCCATTGGATTAGGTACTTCCCCGCATCTGCATTAGATCAGAAAAATATATTGGGTAAGAAATCCGCAGAAAACTTACCAAGGGAAGATGAATTACAACGAAACCTTTGTAGAACTTCCGTTATGTGATGTGGTAACACATTCGACTTGAACCGTTTTACTGCTGGACATTTTTTCAATACTATGAAACGTCTATATATAGACTATCAGCACTCGAACGGTTAATATAGTGTATGTGGTATTTTTGCTCTTAGAAACGATTAAAGAATTGCATGGAATTTTATATATAATATGTACATTTTTGTAGAACTTTCGCTAAAAAATATTTTGAATTAAATTTGTCGTTTACATGTCGTTTATTATTCCCATTATATTAACGCTATAATAAAAACAAATGTGTTGATACATTTTAGTACACCCTACATGGCTAATGCCGACCTCAATATGATATTCTAAAGTTTTTTTAACGCAATCAACCAATGAAATTGACGCCGTCAAAAATATAAATGGCATGGAATATAGCATCATGTCTACCGGACATATAAATATTCATGTAACGAATGTGAAAAATCATTATAGAATTTTCACTGCGTTTTATGCAATTGTTGCTTCTAATACAAGTAGTTGTTAGTTATTAAATTGCACTCAAATCCGAAACACCCAGAGATGGATACTACTTGCTACATGCTTTTTTGCATTAGATGATATACGTGGCCTGCTTGGTTGGTCGAGTTCCAGTGTCGTTTTCTTTTCAGTCATCTTAAGATATTGTTGGTTATTTTGTTAAAAAAGATAACCACTTAACAGTAAACCAGATTGTACTGTATACAGTGAAAACGGAAACAAAAAACACTAATTACGACGACGTAGCTCCAGCGTCAGTTAGTTGTAGTGAACCACCCTAAGGGCGCCTCTATGTCTTCTCATATAGAAATGGTATTATGAAGTGATGTTATTTGTTTCAAGGGGATTTTCATTATTTATTGATATGGTACTCGTCAACTTTGGTTTGGTACCACCAATTTGGTTTGATACCACTGAAGTAAGCGCGGATCTCGCAGTTCGTCATCACAAGTGCTGGCAATATTATCACACACGAAGAAAAAATGAAACTCGCACACCTTTAGCGCGCGAATATTGTTACCAGATGAATTATTTTACTAAACAGGGTTTATTTTTTTTTCGAATACTATCTGGAGTCGACGAACATCGGACGGACTCGACTAGACCGGAAGCTCTTTTTCTTCTTTTTGTAGTACCATCAGGAATCGAATCGGAAACCTCCCATGTGGAAGTCAACCGTCTTACCAACTCAGCCACGGAAATGTTATTAGGTTTTCATTTAATTTATATTTTTGGAAATCATTTTCAAACTTTGAAATATGTTAAGAGGAAAAAAGTAATCAAGGTTTCCGTGTCCTAATATGCGTAAAATGCATTCGTATGATTGCCAACTAATACAAATGTACAAATTCATATTTTTTGTCACTATTATCTTTTGTATATTTTTTACAACATGAAATAAATACATGTTTTCCTATCCTTAATTACCAAACATCTGCTTCAATAGCGATAGGTGTCCAATTATTATAAAATTATAAATATTTCCTCAACAATACAAAAAAATTCTCTTTGTTAACTGCAAGTGTCCCTGAAGAGACTGTTACTTTTCTCGTTTTGTATTAGTATATGCATTCTGCTAATCATCTATACTTATAGTAATGTGTAGACCGAAATGTGTATTTTGAAGATTTTGTCAGATGGGTAGAAACCGCAGAAGACACTGGCGAGACCATATGGAAAGGATGGATTACATAAGAATTCCCTATGTTGCAATGCATAAAATATTCGCAGGCAATTGCCCCCCAGAAAGACCTCCAAAAAGATTGAAGAATAACTGACCACAGATCTAACTTAAAAGAACGAAGAAGAATTTACATTATATTTTATACAACTTGTAAATTATATAATTTTTTACTCGCCATTATCTGATTACACTTTGAATATTTTCGAAATAGCTGCACAAAACGTATTTTATTCAAACAATTTTAAGATATTTGAGAAGAAAATTATCGTACAAACTTTTCTCTGTAGCAGCTAAATGCGTATCTTGGATTGATAACTCGTAAAGGGTTATTTATTGATTCCAACGATGTTACAATCATTGAAAAAACATACCTTATTAACCCAATCTGGGAACATTATGATCGATATTAATTATAGGCAATGGATATTTAAAAAATGTTAATAACATCACCAATAATTACTATAGTTAACATTCCGAGTGTCACGGTTCACCCTCTTTGGGGTTCAAAGACTTGAGTAGCTTAGTTCTCCTTAACGAGAAAAAAATAATCCATATTAATTTAGCTTATCTTTCTAACATATCTCTAAAATCGCCAAAATAAAATGACCTTATATTACATAAACCTCGTTAAAACATGCGACTCTAAAGTAACTTTTTGGATTTCTATAATTGTAAGCATGACAATTATATTTACATGCATTTCCTCACCAGCTTCTTTGTTGGGAGGCAAAGAGGACAGAGCGCCAGACTTTCTTTTCTCGGCAGATAAATTTTGAGCCTTGCATTACGAGTATATACATCTCATGCAGCTGATAGGATTTCTTTTTTTACTTTTCCTTTTTTTAGTGTATTATTCCCTTGATCCAACCATAATTATCCTGTCCTTATCTACCATGTCTTCCACTTTCATTTGCATTGTTGATTTAGTATTTCTTCATTCATTCAACTGCCCAATTCATCTCAGTGTGTTCTTTACCTAACTCAATACATCAGCTTTAAGTTCAAATTCATATCTAATCACTTGATTCCTTATTTAAAATAATATAAAGTGAATTCACTACAGCACTTCTCAAATTGCTCAGCAAATAATCGTGATTTAAATAATATTCGCCTCAAAATGTATTATTCTTCTTGAGGGCTCCCAACATTTGAGGACCTTCAGCACTGGCTTCCCCGTTTCTAGATCTGACCCCGAAATAACCATTATCAAATGTTATGCCAGAATTATCCTTTTTACTCGACTACCGGTTTATAAAATGATTGAAATTCCAATGGACATCACGGTTAATATTATATTGAATGAGAATGAAAAAGCGGACAAAGTCTGCAACATATTGAACATATTCAATTGTATTTTTGAGCGGAATTTTAACATATTCACATCCAGTTTTAATATGTTAAGATTATTTGTTGAAGTGTAACAGCAAGCACGCTTGAATCTGTACACGCACAGGAATCTTCCAGGATCAATTTTAGAGAAATTTCCTGCGACTGTGTATTAAAGCAATGCTTACTTAGTAGCGGAGTTGACATTTTTTTAAATCAACATATTTTGATATTATTTTGTTTATTTTTTTGTATTTGTGTCAGGAAAAAAATATTTAACATTTCACCTAGCAATTGGCACGATTATGGGTAACTATTGTATGGTTAGTTGAAAGAAATTGCCCTTAAAACATTATTTCGTTATATACAATACAACTGAAGGGTTTACTGTAGCATTGCGTCTCTTCCAACTAATCAGAAATATGTTTAAACAAGCCTTTAGTGAAAATCAGATTGGAACTATTTAAAAAAATCTAGATATCAACGGGAATATAACCCGCAATCCCCGGGTCGAAAGACAGGAAATTTGTTGATTTAAAAAAATATGATTAATAAAGCATAGTCGACGAGGAGTTTATATTATTGAACAATCACACGTTAAATTGGGATTGTTTCAACTGAGTCCAATGATCACAATATATTTAGCATTTTTATTGCACCGAACACAATTATTATAAGGTTGATTATGTCCATTGAGAAAAAATAACGATAAAAAACCCACCGCCCACTTCTCCGCTCTATTGCATTGTTCAAACTTAGTAATTTGACGACTGTACATACATTTATTTGGCCCACAAATTTTATTTCCATTAAAATGCGGTTTCGTCCGATCGAGTTGCGAAACCTGTATTTCTAGTAATAGTACGTTTATAATTTTCTTGAAGCCGCTTTATGTTTTATTTACATTGCTTGGCAATGATTTCATTCTTACGGTTCACATGTTTCGCGTGGTCTTTTAATATTCCATCATCTTTCACAATTTGTATTCTAAAGGATTTATTTTTGAATTTCACAGTAGGTATCATTAATTTCGGTATCCGGACCATTAATTGTTAATTGTGCCACGTGTTTCAAATAGGAGGCAAGAGATATCTCCCTATCATTCGCATCAGTCAGATCTTATCCTGAGCATGAAGTCTCGATCTTTGGACAAGTTAGCATGAGTCATGAGCTCTGTATATCCCCACAATCTCATTAAAAATTACTTTCGTTCCAAAAACTTCATCTTTGCATGTTCACTTTGCATTTAGTCACTCATACTCTGAGTATATTGAGGACTGTCTAATTACATCGAGGCAGTAGGTTTTTTGGTGCCATCTTTTCCGGGAATTTTGTCCAGTCGACGTATGTTTTTTTTCTTACCACTTCAGATATCGCGCTCTATCCGGAGGAATCTTCAGTTCTTGTTTTCTCTTCGTAAAATTATTCTTTGATTTGATCTCAATATTGCTATTATATAGTATAAGCTGAGTGTCTTGAGTCCAGGACTCCGTTCTTCCTAGATTAACTTCAATACTATACTTCTACGGATATCGGGTGGGATAGTATCGGTTAATTAATAGATTTTTTCACTGGGTCATTTATTTAACGTGTTCTTTGAAACATGTTTTTTTCATTATTGTTTTCTTAATAAGAAAGGGAAACCCATCCCGAAGAACATACAGCCTGAGAACGAGAAGAGGCAATGAGTTGGGGCAGTGCCAGAAAGAAGAAGAAGAAGTAGAAAGGGAAAACCATCCCAGATCACCCTATTGGAACTTGGTCAATTACAAACTTCCAATGACTGTACAACTTGCAGAGCTTTACTAACAGAACGATGCCGTCCCACCTCTGGCGATCTTGCTTCAATTGTTCCATCCTTCCCTTTTCTGTCATTTCTTCGGGTTGTCCTGAATATCGGCTTTGTAACAATGACTCCTTCCTCTCTCCCTACCCCGACATGGGAACGGCATGATGGCAAAAGGTATGTGTGAATGTAAAATACTTATCCGAGTTGAATACGTGTCGTTCTAGTTGTCGGAAGACTTGAACACAAAACACGTAACCATTAAATATACAACTAAAACATATTTTTGGACATCGCTTAAGTTTCGAAATTTCACCGTTAATGTCTTTAATGACTTAAAAATATTAACTTTATAATGCTCAGTTTTACATAGATTACTGAACCTTTGTGGTTCAATGAATCAGTGGCTCATGTATGAACCGTTTTGAAGGTTTCCCCCAGGTCTCCGGGCGTTGGGTTATCTCCCAACGCCCTTATAGTAACCGAAAACAATATTCATAAACAAGATGTGTAAGGATATATGGACCGACCGGGGTGACAGCATTTTATGGTATCCTTGTGTTCCTGATGGAAGGAATAGGATGATAATGTAAGAATGAACTACAGACCAGTTAACAGACAGTAAATCTCGCCGAGTACGTATCATTGGAGCTGTCAGCATAGTGATCAATGTTTGATAATTTATGTGATTTACTGGAGTTAAATTTAAAATGTGCTTTCAGCCTTCACTCCCGATAAAAAATATTCAATTCAATTGCAGTAAATTTATTTACATTTTCGGAAATTTAAATTTTTATTAGCATTGTTCGTTTATGATTCGATTGTTTCGGCTCGCAATATTTTTTCCACGTTTGTCAGTGATTCAACTGAGTCAGCGATCGATTTCGGGAACTGGAATGAGTGTATCGCTCATCGCTACTGATACGCGCATCACTTAGTCACGATGGCGTGAATAATGAATGCCTGATTTATTTATATTTCTGGTGGACTTCTTTGTATTTCGTCGGAGTTTTTTGTCCTTATAAACATACAGCTATTTCCAGGTGTTTTCTATTACTCACTTGATGTTTCAACAGCATCGCTTCTTTCGTTAGAAAAAAAATCGCTTTAAATTCGTAAGTATCATTTTCACTCACTTTTAAAAATGTTGCGAATTTGTCTCGCCCGGAAAGTACGGCGAAAAAAAAACGAATTCTTTGATAACAGGGTCTAAACCATCGACCATCTTCTTTCCTGAGAACTGTTCTTACCTTTAAGTAGCTCCATTGCAAACGATTACTGCACCACCAATATTTCAGTAAGACATCCAGTACAGCACATGGGATGTAGGTAATTCTTTAAAAAACAGAGAACTTCTATTTAATTTATAAATTATGGATGGCGCGCAATTTCGGCCTATGTCGAAGCTGCCAACCGCGCGTATGCGCCACGCTCCGCCAGCGCACGCATATCGCATGAATACATTACACTGATTGTTTTTTTTAAATTTCATCAACCTCATAATATCTTCTTCTTCTTCCCAGTGTCATGTCAGGTCCCCCCAACGTTGAATAAATATCACTTGAGAGTAGATATATTTGTCCCCGGCAGCCCGAAAAAGATCTCCAACGCCCCTTATGCCAGTCCAATCACGTATATTGCGGAGCCAGGAGATTTGCCTCCTGCCAACACCTCTTCGGCCTTCTATTTTGCCTTGGATGATCAGGTGCAGTAATTTGTACTTTGCTCCTCTAAGTACGAGGCATATCCAGAAAATAAGTGTACTGAATTTTTGTAGGTTACAATTTTTTTATTTAAACAAAAAAATTACGTGGTTACCGTAGTACATATGTAAGCTATTTTTCGACATAGTCGCCATTCCTCTCAATGCAGGTGGTGAAGCGGGGTATCAACTTTTTGATGCCATCCTCGAAGTAGTTTCCCGCCAACCCCTCCGTCCACTTCTCCACCTCCTCCTTTAGCTCCTCGTCGGTTGAAAACCTTTTTCCACCCATGTACAGCTTCAGGGAGGTAAAGAGATAGTAATCTGAACGTGCTAGGTCAGGGGAATGCGTGGGATGGTTCAGGACATCCCATTTAAACGAGGCGAGCAGTTCCTTCGTGGCGTTGGCCGTGTGTGGTCTGGCATTGTCATGCAGCAGGCAGACTCCCTTTGTCAGCATGCCTCTCTTGTTCTGAATCGCCCTCCGCAATTTTTTTAGGGTCTCACAGTATCTTGCAGAGTTGATGGTCTCCCCTTGAGGCATATATTCAATTAAAATTATGCCTTGACAGTCCCAAAACACGGATGCCATGATTTTCTTGGCTGAAATTGTGGTTTTGAACTTTTTGGCGGAGGGTGAAGAGGTGTGACGCCACTGTTGAGACTGCCTTTTGGTTTCAGGCGTGTAGTGTGCAACCCAAGTTTCATCTCCAGTAACGATGGAGCGGAGAAATTCATCTCCATGGAGTTTGCAGCGCCTCAAAAACTCTTGCCTTTTTACAAAATTTCGCACTTGGCGGGAGATTGGGTTGACATTTTTCACGAAACGTGTTGTCGCGTCGACACTTCTCAACGTACTGACCTCGAACCGGTCTCGTTGCGGAGGGGAAGGGTCAGGCTACACGGAAGTGTAGCCAACATGTCGAAAATAAAATCCATCCGGTCGTGAGAGCCTCAGTACACTTACTTTCTGGATACGCCTCATACATGACCCAAGAAGGACACCTTTCGGATCTTAATATTAGTCAGCAACTCTCTGTCAACTTTGGCTCTTTGAAGAACCATTGTGTTGCTGACCATATCCGTACAGGGTATCTGTAGCATTCTCCGTTGCATCCACATTTCGAATGCTTCCAATCGGTTCATACTATCAACTTCGAGGGTCCATGATTCCACTCCATGCAATAACACGGACCAAACGTAGCATTTGACTAACCGTTGTCGAAGTTTCAAGTTTAGATTATCATTGCTGAACACGCTTCTCATTTTATTAAAAGCCGCACGAGATGATTCAATTCTGCACTTGACTTCGGTTTCATAATATCTCATCACACTAATCATAATTTCATAGTCAATTTCAAGTTTTACATACGTCATACAAATTTTATAAAACAATGAGCTTAGAAAAATCAAAGAAGCCAGAAGTAAAAACAGAAAAGTAATAAATAAGCAAAGAATGTCAACTGCTTCACCTCTCAACATTTTTCCTTTGGATCAATAGATCACACACATTGCCGATATAGCATGACACCAGTCTGATTTAAGCACTGCTCTCACAACAAACCGGGTTAATGCCGACTGAAGAGAGCCTCAGGATATGAAGTTGAAACATGCGTAAGTAAGGAGGATTTATGTTATTAGTAGAATAACCAAGTAATTTATTGTAAGATACAGGCAAAGTATAAAAAAATCTCAGTAAAATATAGGCAAAATGCTAGTTTATTGGGGACACGACAAATAAAAGGCAACAAATCCAGATCCATGTTTATTGAGTATCCACTTTAAATTACCTGTTTTTTTTTTGACTTGTTTTTCATGAACAATTTATACGGACATTTACTTGTCATCTTAATAAATAAATCCAAATATTAGGTGTACCGGAAAAGAATGTCGTTTTTTTTGTTATCGCTTTTGAGTGGTCAGTTGTGCTTCGGCAGTCGAACTTTTACAACGTGTTCTGTGTTGTTTCTCTGACTACGTATACCTGGAGTGTATTAGGACTTTTAAACAAAAACATTTACAACCCTATATACAATGGAGAGCTTTGTACCGAATGAGGAATTTATTCGAAATATTATGCTTTACCATTTCATGAAGAAAAAAAGTGCAACATGTGCTTTAAAAAATATTTGTGATTTACTGGGAGATATTTTGAATGTTCGTAAATGCCAGAGGTGGTTTAAACAATTTAAATCCGGCAATTTTGATCTAAAAAATAACCCTGGAAGTGGTCGACCTGTTAAAATGGATAGCGATGTTTTAACTGAGCTGATTCAGCAAAATCCAACTTCAACGATTCAAGAACTCACGGAGCAACTCGGATGTTCATGGTCAAGCGTGCAAGAGCATATAAAAAAATCGGCAAGACATGGAAACAAGGAAAATGGATACGTCATGAATTAAGTGAAGAGAATCTCGGTGAGCGTATAAACGCGTGCACTGAGTAATTGGAATTAAATACCAAAACTCCATTTCTACAACATCTTGTAACTGGTGACGAAAAATGGGTGTTGTATTCAAACCAAAGACGCAAGAAACAATGGCTTTCAAAGGGCCAGGTACCAAAACCCACCCCTAAGCCCGGGCTCACTGCAAAAAAAGTTCTTTTGTCTGTTTGGTGGGACTGCAAGAGAATAATTTATTTCGAAACATTAAACCCGGACAGACAATTAACGCCCAAGTGTATTGTGATCAACAAGAGCATTTAGATGCAGAAATAATAAAAAAAAAAAAAAAGACCTGCGCTGGCTAATTGTGGACAAGTGTTTTTACTGCACGATAATGCACGACCGCATACCTCAAAAATTACGAAAGAAAAAATTAAAGCCCTAGGTTGGACAATTGTACGTCACCCACCATATTCACCGGATCTTGCTCCATCGGATTACCATTTGTTCCGGTCAATGCAACACTTTTTAAACGGAAAATAATACAAAAATTATGAGGATGTCAAAAAAGGCATATCTGAGTATTTTGCATCGAAACCAGCTGAATTTTACGAACGCGGTATTAAAAAATTGACTGAGAGATGGAAGGAGGTTATATCAAACGATGGCAATTATATTTTGAACTAAGTTTTAATAAATAAATACATTAAATGCACCAAATTGTTTTATTGAAAAAACGACATTCTTTTCCGGTACACCTAATATATTGTTAAATTTTCTAACATTAAGTGTTTCTTCTTCTTCTTATTTTAGGCCTGTTGGCCTGTTTTGGTCGTGCATCATTGTTTCCCTCTTGTGACGTTGACTGTCAGCTGTCTTTCCATCTATTGGTAGGTTGTCCTGGAGGTCTGCTTGCTTGGGGGATACTGCCCCTGGTAATTCTTACGGCTCTTGGTTCCGCCATTCTGGATACATGTTCGTTCCAGAACCTTCTTCTTTGTCGTCCCCATGTGACAATATCTTCAACTTCGCACGTCCTTCGGATTTCTGTGTTTCGTACTATATCACGAAGGGTTTTACCAGCGATACTCCTGAGTATCTTCATTTCGCTGGTTCGAAGGAGATTTTTGGTTCTGGCAGTGTCGGCTCTGGACTCTATGCTATATATCATTATGGGGCGGGACACAGGTCTTGTATACCCTCAAATTAAAAATAAAAAGTATTGATAAATTAAAAAGAACTTATTTCAATTTTTCTGATATTTTATGGATTGATAACGTGCCTTTTATTTTATTTTTCGTACACGTACTTTGAATCTTGCAGTAAATACTTGTCCATATACGTGGTACGTAGAAAATGACTTTTATCCGGTAGATTACAATTTCTCTTATTATTCTCTATTCTCTTTCCCTGTTTTGTAAGTTGATTTTCATTATATTACGTTTGGCTGTGCAGGTACCGCGTTAAGGCAAATATGGACTATGTTTATTCCGCGCGCGTTCTGCACTGGGCATGCTTTACGAGCGACTATCCTTGACTTTTAAAAATGCAATTTCTTTTTACGATTGCGCACGCTGGCGGCGTACGTTTTCGGCTACATTTCATAACTAATAAGGAAAACTTGTTTTATCTGCTTTTGGGCATGAACTATTGTCCGATCTTGCGTTATTTTTTCACTATTCTTGTCCATGAAAATCGTCCGTGTTCCGTGTTTTTTTTTTACCCTTTAAACATTTTCAACTTTTTTTATATTTTTTTGTTATTCATTTAGCATCATAAGTTACCACCACCGCCACCCACGCTGTTATTAAGGACAAACTAAGTCTGCATCCAGTGCGATCTATACTAAAATATCGAAATCTTATTATTTTTTTTATGAGCGCAGTAACGAGGAAGGAACTGCCCAAAGGAAGTCGAAAAAGAGGATCTGCCCTAAGCGGCACACATGAGTGTTAAAAGAATATAAGCAACGACGGATTTGAGGTCCAACGTCATGGGTGAAGGATAATGACTCGCAGCCAAGTAAAATGTCCTTAACAAGTGGCTTAAAGTTCAAACAGCTTAGTAAATATAGACTATAAAATCTTATAGACGTCTTTTGAAGCACCGCGATCGAATTTTTTCAACATTTCTTTGGACCAATCGACACGAGCCTTTTTTGTGCTGGAAAATTAAATATTTTTATATGGAGTTACACAAAGTTGCCTTTAAAAGTTGAATAAATTATTTTTCTATTACTTTTATTTAAGACTCGCTGGTGTGACTCACTAAATGGTGAAACACAGATTATCACTTTCAATTATATAAACTATATTTGTTGCAATAAATTTTTCTTTTTATTTTGCAGTTACAGCATCGCAACCACCACAACGTCCATGGATTCCCCTCACCAGGCCCAACAAGACAAGACCAACATGTAAGTAACCTATTCACCCATCTTCTCTATACAATAACTCTTAACAGGCCTGTTCATATTCACCTTTGTTACCTTTCACACAGGAATTGTCTAGTTGGTCGCAAGACATTGATAATATTAACATAATAGTACGTTAAAGTTGTCAATCTCTTGCGACTGGGTTTGGTTTATATTTTTAATGTTATAGAGTTCAGGAGAGTCCTCCGTCATTTTCTTGATCTTAAATACTGACTGAGAGAATGATTATTATATTTTTTCTTATATATATTTTTTTGTAATTTGTCCTATAATATCCCGTTAAGAGAGTTTATTTTTGTAAGTTATAAGTTTTAATTTAAGTAGAGAAATAGAGAATAGAAATAATATATCCGAGTAAGAACGGGAAATATTGATAAATCAATGAAAAGAAAAAGAAAGAGATAATGGAAGATTAAAACAATAAATTGGTTGAGGAAAAGAAGAAGAATCCGAGATGAAGAATGCGCAGAATATTGAGTACGAATGCAGAGGGAATTATGAAATTATTTTGGAAGAATGTAAATAAAATGCGAGAGAGAAAATATACAGTTTGTATGAATGGAATCAAAAGTAGGAATGGAAGGGATTTGTCAGAATTAGGAATGGTTCCAAGGGTTAAAGGAAGGGTGTATTAAGGAAATACGGAGGTCAATGGGTGGCGTACAAATGAATTGTTGAAGTGAAATAGGCACTAAGTACCAAAAAAAATAAGTATGCAGTTTCGTTCTATATGACATGCAGAACGAAACTGCATACTTGTTTGTTTTTTTTGGTACTTAGTGCCTATTTTACTTCAACCATTCAAATATCGAATGGTAAGTTATGCGGATTGCTGCATGCTGAGTACGTGGTAGCATTAGCAGAAAATAATTATTCATAATTTTATTTTTTCTAAACGGTTTTTTTTGTGCGTACGTACATATGTTATTTTTTGAGAATCCTGCCATGTGCAGGATACAGTCCAGCCCTTGGCCTGATGTGTGCTTATGTACGAATACTTCTGATAATATTTTATCATGAGTTATGTGTGTGTTAATGTTTTATTTTAACAATTGCCACCCTGTGATGGATAGCGAGTGACCAGGACTTATATTTTATTTGATTATTCGACGTTTTAATACATAATAAAATGATTTTTATAGCTAATTAGCTCGTAATAAATAAATATATAGCGATAAACTCACCATTCGTATATTTAGCAGTAATGTTTCTAATAAATAAATATGTGAATCCAAACACGTCCCCGCTCGTGTTGTACATATTTTTTTCCGATCCTTGTTGTATGTTCAAGTGCTAGCCGTGTGCACACACGATGCCCCCGGGGCTTGTCATGTCAAATATCGAGATAACAAGACATGTACATCTCACTTAGTATTGATCACTTCCGTATTGTATTGTTAGATTATTTTTTCGTCGCATTCTTGATTTGATCCAGGATACATCTTATACCTTTATTTACAACATTGTACAAGAATTTGGCTTTAGCATGTCGGCACTAAAAACCCGGTTTTACATGACCATTAATTGTAGTGGTAAAGGTCTTAATATTGAAAGAAAAGTAGCAGTAGGCAATAGAATGAATGTTGGGTTATAACAACGTATTTATCGACCGAAGCATTTGAGAGAAGCAATACTCATAATGCAATATTGGTCTCAACATTAGATTGGTAAGGCGAAACAATCTTCAATACAATCTCAATTATCATCATCATCCTGTCGTGTAGCTTATGACTGAGTATCGTGACTCCCATGATAGCCTTTGATGACTCTTAGTATTTATCTCGAGTATGTCTTCATTCATTCGTTTTCCATTCCCAAACCATCTCACAGTGCTATTTTTGATTTTACTTAATACGTCAACCTTAAGCTCACGATATTATTCTTTATTTTCAACTTCATGCGCCATTTCCACGTTCTATTCGTCCATGCTCTATTTGAATAAAAACGTAGTCCTGTTATAATTACGATATACAACAAAAAATCTACAACTTTTTAAATGTATCCTTTTGTTTGGCACACAGCGAGATTGATCCACACGAAAATGAACGTAAATTCATTGCCTCGAGCTAACCGCGCCCCTTCATCTTTATGCAGTTCCAATGCCCGAGCGAATATTAATGCAATTGCCTTGCAAAGGCGCCACAACGGTGCAGTATCCTTTTGTCATTTTAGTGCCAGAGCGGGGATCCTTTCTCAGACAGTTCCTTCGTCTGAACGTGATATCACGTAATAAAATTGTTTCCCTTTATGCTGACACTAAATTGGGGAACAAATTCACTTATTATGATAATCTGGATGGGTGAAAAGGGGGAGAAGAATTCGTCGGGCGACTAGTTTTTATTTTATTTTTTTCTGCGGTTTTTGACCTGTGATCAGTTTCATTATTTTACGTTGCATTGTGGCCTCTGCGATATCTTAACATATTCCCCTGGGGTTAGATACAAATACACTCAAAATATGTTTGAAAACAAATAGTCATTACTTATACGTTTATATTTTCTTTTTCACTTTAATATTGTTCTGCTTATCGTGTCAACGGTACCAATAATTTTTCCAGTTAAATTCTACCACATATTTGTAGGCAGCACTTAGCGTACAATTATATTGTACAAAAAAAGAGTCTGAAAGAATGTAAAATAATAAACTGTTTTTATTTTCATTCCATCCTTTTTTTTTAATTCTTTTCAATCCATCCACCATTACTCACGCTGTTATTGGGAACAGACAAGTCCCCATCTAGCGCGATCTGCGCTAGAAGATGTAAACCTCATTTTTTATGAGCGCGACGTCGCGTAGTGACAAAGAAGGAACTGGTCAAAAGGACTCCTCCAGTTGTGACATACCTGAGTGTGAAAAGAATTATAGCAAAGACGGAGGTCCGACCTCATGGGAGAAGGAAAATAACTCGCAGCGCAATAAATAATATTTACAAAGCGACTTAAGAGCTGGAGTTCAAACAGTCTAGCAAGTTGCCAGTACTTTCACGGAAAACTTGGAATACAGCAAAACTATCCTTTGACGCCACTAGATCAAAGAAGGCAATCTATCCGAAGATGAACCGATGCAAGGATTTTTGATAATTACTACAAGAAAGCCCGAAGATGTTATACATATGTTAAGTATCTCCTAAATTGTATTACGAGTTAAATCTCGAAAATTCTCTATATCACTGTTTGAAGTGGACGATGAAAAATAAGGAAAGAAGCATGGTATATGTCTTTGAAATGTAGTGTTGGAGACGAATGCTTCATATCCCATGGACTGCAAGGTGCATCAACGTATCTAGCATCCAAGAATTCAAGATAACTGAAAGACTTTGGAGTACATGCCGTAAAATTATTCTTACATACTTTCAGCATGTTGCTAGAAAGTATAACGAGAACCTGAAGAAGCTGGTGATCACGGGGACAGTGGAGTGAAACGAGCAATATGGAGGTGTCCTACAAGATGAACTGATCAAATAAAAGAGTTAATACGATCCTCTTTGAACGCTGCATTCAACATATGGTCCAGAAACGGTAAGAATGGATACAGGTAGCGCACCAAGTTCCAGACATAACATAGCAGAGGAGCACTACGCTTATTATAGAGCACACGAAGAACAAGAAGAAATTTTATTAAACAAGAGTTCAAATTGAATTACGCATTTCATATTAAACATTATATTTCTCATAAATTCAAGAAAAATTAATCTAATGATCGCTTATTTTTACTGTTTTAAACTGATTTTTTTCTCTCCTTTCAACATATTTGGTAAAATCCACTCGAGGGAAGGACTTTAAGATACCATTATTTTGTATAATCGATGTTTTTTAATGGTTTGTGATTAGTTTAATTCACTCAATGAGAAGGAATTTTACATGATTACCGAAATATTTAGTCGATATAGTCGTATACTCGTACATAAATACCATCACGCCGATTCCATTTCGGAGTAGTCAAAGAAGACAGAGTTCCATACTTTCCTAACGTGACACACATTTTTCGCTTCTACATTCATACACCATGTACAACACCTACGATTTTTCAGACTTTTCTTCTTTCAAAGTATCATTCACTTGATCCAACTATACTTTCCTTGGTCTTCCTCTTCCACTCACATTTGCACATTACTAAAACCATCATTGAGTAGTCTTCTTCACCTTACTTAATACGTCGACCTTTCACGTTCATTCCTAATCATTTCATTCCGTTTTGTTATATATTGTCAACCCATGTTCTCAAAGCATGCATTTCCACAGCATTTATTCGGCTCCTTTCAGTGTTTTTCCACATCCACGTTTCACTCCCATAAAACAAATTTTGTACTGAAATACTGCTGCGGACTATCATCTTAGCAGGTTTTTATATTATCAATACATATATGCTCTATTGAAATAATTATATTTTCTATATTTCATTATTTTACACTTTCGTTGTTTATTGCCATGTGATAATCTCTTTCAACTAACCAAAAGGAAGAGGTCTTAAGTGAAAACCAGACTGGGGTCCTTTTTGAAAAAAAACTTGGTTGCAACGGAAATCGAACCCACAACAGGTCGGTAGACAGGCGTCTCACCAACTAGGCCACAGGAGTTGTCTATATTATAATATTTCGAACTTGAAAATATATATTACGGTGGCAATGATTTAAACATCAAATATTTACGAGTAGGTACGTCTCATTAATCTTCTGCAGTTACGCCACTTAACGCCTCTTTTCATATAAAATAATTTCAAAGAACTTCAGTCATACGTTCTTTGTTGCTAATATAATTTGTCAGTCGATTATTCGTCAAAAACTATTATTTTTCCTTCTGCTTTATTTATTATCTTTTTTACGACACGTCTGACTGACTTAAATAAAACTTCAGATGGTATCTATTGCCTTTAATGTGATTGCAGTAACTTCTGTTTATCTTTTTAGCTTCTGTTCGCCGTTTTTCTCCATTTTTTTTTGGAGTCGGTAATAAATTGAATGTAATTTATCAAGTGAAGACGAGAAGCACGCAATTGTTTAGATATTCTTTTGATGTACAAAAAATATATGGTCTTAAAATTGAATGAATTGTATGAATATTTCTTACATCTTGAAGACAGTTTTTTTAATGTATTGTTATTTGTTGTAATTGCAATGCCGTGCTCTAACGGTTAGCGTTCACGTTAGCAAGTAGGCGCACAGGTTCGATTGCTGGCAAATTCACTTCCGGGCTGGTTTTACTCTTAAATTGTTTTACATCTGAGTTTTTATGTTG
The DNA here is from genome assembly GCA_949825065.1 of Odontocerum albicorne. Lineage (NCBI taxonomy): Eukaryota > Metazoa > Arthropoda > Insecta > Trichoptera > Odontoceridae > Odontocerum > Odontocerum albicorne. The sequence continues at coordinate 12,117,548 of OX463850.1, forward strand.
CTTATATTCTGCTTATGATTAATTCTGATAGCGCTGCTAAGCAATATAAAAATTTCACTTTGTAAAAAACTCTATTTTTCGAAGGACTGCAGCAGATTAAACCTGTCGATCGTTGAAGCAGTTCTCGGTCCTTGTATATTCCAGCAAACACTTTTAACATTTGTAAGACGATCGGTCCAGGGAATCTTGAGGATGCATCTGTAAATCCACATCTCAAAATCCTAGATTGGCATGCAGAACGAATGAATGAAGAAATACTAACAATACAAATACACAGTGCAAATGTGAGTGAAAGGCGTGGTAGAGGAATAATAAGGGAAGTGTTGTGGGATCAAAAGGTTTCCTCAACTAGCCCCAATGTACTTATCATCTTACATCATTATTTGATCGTAGTCAACTTTATACTCGTATATGTCCAACATCAGAGCTTGCATTGCCTGAGCTAGTACAGTGATTTTCAACATTGACAAAATAAATTGAATGAAGGAATTGGCTAAAAATCAGATAAATCGTAGGAGTTGTATGATAAGATGTGGTTGTAAAGGAAGCAAAATATATGTATAGCCAAAGGAAAGTCTTACGATGTGTCCTCTGCCTACCCCGACAGGGAAAGGCGTGTCCTGTGCATACCCCGACAGGTAAAGGCGTGAAGGTTTGTGTGTATGTACAATATTTTTTTATTTTTTCATGGACTTTTGCATTATACTCGTAGATAATAAATACAATGGGTTCACAAAGTTTTTAGGAGGTTCTGTTTAAAAAGTCATAAATTCCTATTCCTAATTATTTTCTAGATTAGATCACGTTTGAAGAAAAGTTCCGAGCTTTTTCCCAGTAAGATGCCGTAGAAAACGTCACGTTCTCTCACAACTGATCCCGTGTTTCTTCCGTATTATTTTGACTCGTATATCAGAGATCGAAGCTTCCTGAAGCGTTGGGAGCTTTATTTTGATGTAGTGCAGATGAACTCCTCTCGTTTTTCTTTAAGGGTTATCTTCAAAATTACTGCGTACTTAGAACTGTATTCGTGACTTAAGATCCAATGTTTCGGCAGCTTTTTTGACTGATTTGCTTAAAACATAATCATTCTGTATACTCGTGTGTCGTCATAATTTTTAAACCGTTTTGGTTGTCTTGAAATAGTTCGTAGATGTTTACCAAGTATTTATAATTTTTACTTAATATCTAAAGATATGAATATATTCGTACTTACACATCATTTTAATTTAATATTTTTGATATATTACCATATACTCGTATTAAAGAAGGTTTTAAAAAACTACTTGTGATGTTTCACGACCCTTGTATATATTTTCTAAAATATTTGTTTTTTCCACCTTTCAAATCTTCTGTTCCTTAAGAATTATTTCCTTATTTCTCATTACACTATATCTTTTATGACCTACCAGTTTTGTTAGAACTAAGGTCTAGTGGTTAACATGCGTGCTAAGAACACAGGCGTCTCGGTTTTAATCATCGGCGGATTTTTAACTTGTTATATTTAAGGCATATTTTCATTGAAATTTATAAATGTTCAGATCTTCAGATGCTGCAATTAAGTCTAGGAGTGCTCTAGCGGTTAGAGATGTTACGAAAGAACGATTTGTTACTAAAGTCTTATTTATTTGTGTTCCAAGTCTTTTACGAACGGGAGGTAAAGAGATAGTAATCTGAAGGTGCTAGGTCAGGGGAATGCGCGGGATGGTTCAGGACATCCCATTTAAACGAGGCGAGCAGTTCCTTCGTGGCGTTGGCCGTGTGTGGTCTTGCATTGTCGTGCAGCAGGCAGACTCCCTTTGTCAGCATGCCTCTCCTCTTGTTCTGAATCGCCCTCCGCAATTTTTTTAGGGTCTCACAGTATCTTGCAGAGTTGATGGTCTCCCCTTGAGGCATATATTCAATTAAAATTATGCCTTGACAGTCCCAAAACACGGATGCCATGATTTTCTTGGCTGAAATTGTGGTTTTGAACTTTTTGACGGAGGGTGAAGAGGTGTGACGCCACTGTTGAGACTGCCTTTTGGTTTCAGGCGTGTAGTGTGCAACCCAAGTTTCATCTCCAGTAACGATGGAGCGGAGAAATTCATCTCCATGGAGTTTGCGGCGCCTCAAAAACTCTTGCCTTTTTACAAAATTTCGCACTTGGCGGGAGATTGGTTTGACATTTTTCACGAAACGTGTTGTCGCGTCGACACTTCTCAACGTACTGACCTCGAACCGGTCTCGTTGCGGAGGGGAAGGGTCAGGCTACACGGAAGTGTAGCCAACATGTCGAAAATAAAATCCATCCGGTCGTAACAGCCTCAGTACACTTACTTTCTGGATACGCCTCGTATGTTTCGTTCCATATTTTCTTTTCCTCTCCACCAACCTTTCCATTTTCGTTTGATCAATGATTTATTACTTTTATTTTTAGTATGTATGATATTCGTGATTTCTTTACAAATAATGATTTACATATTTTTTGCGACTATGCAACTTTCTTTATTTACTTTTGTCTGGTTGATTGGAAGAGATTGCCAATGATATGTTAAATATTTGTTTATCTTCGATTCGTATTAGTACTAAAATACATGTTTCCCGTGAGATTTTGGATGCAATATTTACACAAATGTTCATCCAAATGTAATATCTTTTTGCTCTCGAGTTATTTTTAGAATGAACATTTCTTCCATATTTGTAGTGTAGTAGGAGAGACCCGACATCTGCCGGTTGGTAAGCTCCTTTTGTTGAACAGCAGGAAGGATGATATATTGTATATACATTTCTTTTATAGATGTCTCCTTTTCTCACTATATTTCTTCCTTTCTGAAATAACTCAAATGTCTTGACGGTGAATATTTTCTCTTGTTCTCTAAATCTCAGTTTCGTTGCAAAATACACCACGAGATAATTATTACATTCCTGAAATACCTCAGGACCACTGGCATATCGATCTAGAGTACTTGACGTCAGATTACACTGCTAAACAATGAAATTTTTAGACACAAAGTAGGCATTCTTATAGATTTTGTGTTGCTAAATTAGAAAACGATATTAACTTGTGTTGGTTGGTTCTTGTTTTCAAGGAAACGTAACTGAAACTTATGCAAATGTAAGTGGAAGGCGTGGAAGAGGAAGACCAGATAAGGTATAATCGAATCAAGTGAATGACAAGTCGTGTGGATGTAGAAGTTGGCGAAAGATGTGTATCGCAATAGAAAGTCTGGCGTTGTGTATTTGCCTATCTCGACATGAAAACGACTTAATGGTATGTGACAGTATGTAACTGAAACTACTCTGAAATATCTACCCTATATGTACTCGTAACTTGAAATATGATATATCGCCAAGGTTTATGACATTATTACAAAAATATAAAACATATTCGAAGCAGCATAAACCAAGGGAAACATGAATTGTTGATTTGTGGAGATTTGGAGATCATCACAATACTAGTTGGTCTGCAAGACGCGTACACTAAATATTGTTACCATACTTTATATGTGAGTGGAACAGCCGCGTTAGGAGTCTCCACTACAAGCAAAAGGAACGGTACTTCTAAGGCGTGGTACGAAAACTGATGTATGGCAACCGTTAATGAATCCCAGTAAAAAAAATGGTCCACCATTAAACATGGTGTTATAAAAGCATTTGTAATAGTAGCACCTAGCACGAAAAATTTACGCAAACCGCTAGTGAATCCCATTAAAAGTTTAGCTCGGTCTCATAAAAGCATTTGTAATAAACAATGAATCTTACACGTGAACCGCTAGTAAGTCCCAGTAAAACTTTTGCTTCTACCATCACATATAAAGCTCATGAATACATTTGTTACAGTAATGGACCTGGCACCAAAAATGTAGTAAACCGCTACTGAATCCCAGTAAAAATTTTGTTTCCACTATTACATATAAAGCTCGGACTCGTGAAAATATTTGTAAAAGCAATGAACCTGGCAAGAAAAATGTATGCGAACCGCTATTGAATCCCTGTAAAAGTTTTGCTGTCACCATTATACATATACATAAAGTTCGGTCTTCTGAAATCATTTGTAAAAGCAATGAACAAGGGTTGAACCGCATTTCAGTACAGAAATGTTGAATTCATCTTGTAAACTGGAGTAAATCCAGATTTTTTACTTTTATTTTCGTGTTCAGCATCCCAAAATCTATAAAGTTATGTAATGCTTATTTTTTAAACAAAAAGTTAAAATTTGTAGACCAGTGTTATTTCTCGCAGAACCCAATACTGCCCACGCTTACAAAACATTTCTTGGCTATCGATTACATGTTGATTTACATCGATATTTAACAAAGGCAGTTAAGTGGACTGTGCAGACTTCAAGCTATACCTTGCCTTGCGCGGTGTGTACGGTATTCGGTATGCTGCACCATAGCACGTCAAGTGCTCCTTAGGCCCGTCGTCCTTGACTCGCGCCGCCAACGACTCCTGCACGTACCTACCTAGGATCTGCATACGTTGCTTTAATAATACAACCTTAAACAGGTGACTGCACAGTGCATTTGGCAAGTAGTCATTAATTTTATCAATTTAATAATATGGCTCATCTCATAAATGAAGTAAAAAATAGTTATTTAAAAAAAATAATGCATTTTTTCATTTTTTTGACAATTCTTCTTTCGTATGGTAATTAGCATTATTAGTAGTATTCAGAGTAATCGAACCCTTGCGTTAACGACTTTTTGAAAATGCATTCCTACATTTTTTAACATTGCCTCAGAGCTTTCTCGACTAGTCTCAATGCACTTATCCTACGTCATTGTTTGATATTAATAAACGTTATTATATCCAACATCAGAGCTTTCATCGCCTACGCCAATCTAATTTAGTGGCTTCGAATGTTTTTGGCATCGAGTCACTTTAAAAAAAAATAACGTTGTCGCGGCCACTTATACGTCCATTAAAATATATTATTTTCCACTATAAACTTTATAATAAATATTTTTGTAATTTTATTTAAAAAATAATTGTTTTTTTTTCATTACTATCAATACTGAGGTCCGTTGTTACCCTCCATATATCGACCTCCCTGGGGGTCGCCACGAATCGGTTCGGAACCACTGGTCTATAAATAGTAAACTGGTTTATTCATCGTTGACATAATTATTTTAAATTTTCTTTGAGACATCACTCGACCTGAATTTATTTAGTGGCGCTTCTGAGCTGCCTTTTATAACTAAAAAAAACATAGCATTTCATAAAACAGCGTTATACAAGTCATCTATTTGCTATCCTTTTTTTCTTTCAAATGGTACACTTCAACATTGGTGAATTGAACATATTTGAAGATCGTGGCCATGAGACAATATTTTACCCCAATGATCGAATCATTGAGTTTAGAACTGGAGTAGGATACGAAACTCGCGCTTTGCCATTGAACGTTGTGGTAACATTAAAACGCAAATAAGCGGCAAAACTCACACACGTACTTGGCGCGTGCGAATATTCCAGATTGGGACCCCTCTTTTATTTTTTTTTGGTACCGTCGGGAGTCGAGCCCGAAACCTCCGAGTGGAAGTTGATCGTCTCAACCAACTAGGTCCCGCAGGTCGCCGTCTATTATTATTATCATATTAAAAATTAAGCATAGCTACAATAATTTTTTTTTAAATATGATTTTACATTAACCGGCGGTAAGTAATACACGTCGGGCTTAATAAAGAGACTGTCGGCTAACTTCGGCTTTGTAGAGCGTCGTCTCTGTCATTCATACACGTGTTCCATCGCGATTTGTCAGTCGTTGTCAAACGTTCTATGGACAGAGACGACGCTCTACAAAGCCTAACTTTGCCGATTATGGCCGATAGTCTCTTTCTTAAGCCCGATGTGTATTACTTACCGCCGGGTACTGTACATAATTTACAAAAATAAATTTAGAAATCATTTCCATAAAATATCAATATACGTCGATGGTAAAACTTTTTTTCATCCTCCGATCATATTGTCCTTGGTCTTCTTATAATTTAAATTAAGTTAGTTCATAGTTATAAAATATAAATTATGATATATTAGTTCCTAAGATATACATTTGTATATAGGTATAGCCTTTGGCAAATGATTGTATTATATACTACTTTATTAAATGAAATAAAAATACGAGTATATATAAAAATGGTCTTATATCACGCCGTTTCCTCATGCATACTTTGTAGGTTATCTCTATTCAATTGTTCACGTATATATATATTAATTTTTTTGTTTCTTTATTTTTTATACAAATACGTATTTATGAGTATAAAATTTTAATTACAAAAAAATATTTTTTTTATCGAGAAGTAAAATTTATTAAGTCAACATTTATTTTATTGTATAATAAATTAATTGACCTTGCAAGTACAATTCTGTATTTTGACAGATTAATAACATACCCATTTATTTACTTTTTATGGAGTTCTCTTGGATATATATTTCTTGTGATTCAATTAATATTAACTTAGATACCTTCTTAAACTGATAAATCTACAAAATTAACTCTTGGCATTTGATCATCGTTAAAAAAAAAATAACAAGGATCTAAATATTTTGCGTGTGAACGAATACAAAAAGGTTTTATGCGCTGCAATTTATCTCAGACAAATTGGATTTTTTTCTCCCGTGAGTTATTATTTTTCTAACTAAATTAAATAAACCTTTATTTTTTTAAATTAAAATGTCCAACATTAATTATAAGAAAATGGAAAGAGAATCTTTATAGTGTCGTTTAGAGAGCAATCTCCGCAAGTTATTCGAACCCACTATTATTGACAGGTTAAAAGTATTAGAAAATAAATATATTTATGTAAGATATAAGATTAGGAAGTTTGTAGCTGCGGCCATTAGATTGTACCATCATCATCATCAGCCTACATTCATCCATTGCAGGATATAGGCCTCTCCAATTTGTTTCCATGAAATCCTGCCCTTTGCGCATTGCTGCTACGTAATCGTGGCTTGCTTACGTATTTCGTCCACCCGCCGTGCCTTTGGTCTTCTTACAGGTCTAATTCTTCATATTGGGTAACACTGGATTACTTCATACGAACGTGGTCCGTTGTTCGGGCGATGTGCCCAGCCCACTTCAGTATTTTTGCGACCTCGATAACATCGTCAACTTTTGTTTGGGCACGTCTCCACTCATTGCGTTTGCGATCTCTTCTTGTATAACTATGCATGCACCTCTCTATGCTGCGTTGTATTGTCTGGAGCTTTTGTTTCATTCGCACAGAAAGTGTCAATGTTTCGTATCCATATGTTAGTGTACTGGTTCATCCATATATTAGATTGTGTACTTCCCCGCATCGGCATATGTTTAAAAAAATATTTTTTAAGAGAACCACAGTAAACTTACCAAGGGAAGACGATTTACAAAGAAACCTTTGCAGATCTTCCGATATGTGTTATTAACACATTCAGCTTTAAGTGGAGTGTAGTGTTTGTGTGTAGTGTTCATAAACACATATAATCATAAATTTTGATAAAGGATCATTAAAAGGCTAAATTATAAAAGGTAGCTTAATACTCCCTGAAATTGTTCTTATAGGATGGGTGTACCATACGGGATAGCTCGTGTCAACTCCACAGCACCTTAAGGACATCGGAATTTTAATAAGAATCTAGAAGAAATGTTCTTATCTTATTATTAAGCTTTTTTATAGTTTAATAATTCACAATTTTACAATTTATGAAATTAAGAAGTATTTCCATTTTTTTTTTCAATATTTTAGTTTATATTTTAGTCTGTCATAATTTTAGTTTTAAATATAATAGTTTTTATTTTTTCGTGTGTATTTTTAAAAATTAAACTGATTTAACTTTGTTATAAAAAAATAACATATACATTGTTATGTTTAATGCTGTTTTTCGCAGTCAATTTTTTCATTTGAAGTTGTTTTTTCCTCAACGTAATGCAACTGAATAAGTTGTTTTTTTTTACTAGCGGAATGGAAAAAATGCGATACAAACCAAAAATATGTCTACAGTGTGTGGCGACGGTGCAGCAAGCGATCGTGTGTGTCAAATGTGGTTTAAAGATTCCGTACTGGTGACACGACACTCGAAGGGGGTGCTCGCTCATGAATGCCGATTACCACTGATGACGACCAAATCAAAGCTTTGAGAATAACCAGCGTCGTACGACAGGAGAAATTTCTTAAATATTGAAAATATAAAAAATCTCCATCCACGAGCATTTGGTGGAATTTGGCGTTTAAATTTTTACCTCAAATTACGAAATGACTTTCCGGACAAGCAATTATGTATATCATATTTGGCTATCTATATTTTATTTCGCCATCGCTATTTTGTCCATATTAATTCCATTAGTCTCATATATTGCACAAATGCTATTAACATAAATTATGTTTATATATTATACATTTTACCACAAAGCGGAACAAGCATTAAATTTTTCCTATCAAAATCCTGTTTAAGGTTGAATAATAAAAAAAATATGTGAATACTGTTCGTTTAACCCGTCCACTACCACACATTAAATCTGGATGAGACAGGCTGACGATTTTAAAATACTTCAAATGTACCACTTTTGTTTTTTTTTACTAAATAATACTAATGCCCGTTACACATGATGATATATTCAATGCAGTTCATATTTTTGATAATTTAAATTTTATTGGTTGATTACATGAAAAATAAGATATTCTCTGTCTAAATCGGCAGCGACCACGAGTGTAATAAATAAATCTTGACAAAAATGTGCCCATTTGAAAAATTGTATATGATTTTTGAATAGTTTAGCAAGCATCCATGTCTACTAATGTTGACTGATTTAAATTAACTTGCGCGTGGTTAGTAGTATTTTCATATTATTGTATTTTTTAATTATGTGTATACGTAATATTATTATGGTGTATCTATTACTATTACCTTGCGGAGCAGATAAAGAGAACTTGTCTTTATAATCTTCTGTTCGTTTATTTTCATCACTGTGCATAATCTCATACGAACATTATTTTAATAATATGCGCGATTCAGTGACAATAAATACCATTATACGAGTATATTGCTAATAACAAGAATGCTTAATATACGTTAGCTGGAGGCATTCAAGATGTGGATTCATCAGATAATGCTAAAAATATCTTGGTATTGTCGTATCTCGAACATCGAGGTACCGCTAAGGTCAAATAATAAATAACAAGTTAGAGTGTGTATGAACAAATACCACATGGTCAGGCGAAGTTACAGTTAAACTTTGATACTTCTAACCTCAATCTTATGACAACTGGAGCCGATAAACGACGTGCGGTTTCGTTATATTCTGAAATGTTAAAAATTGACCACCGCGCCGTTTTCAAGTTTCTTTCAAAATACTCGTAAATGAAAAGTCCGGCAGAAATGTTAACGACGTGTAGATGATGTCTACGGAGAATGTCCTTGAACAGTTTCGCAGCGTTATACCATTTTAAAAACAAAACTTCAAAATATTTTTTCAATGGTATTAAAAATTAAACTCATTTTTCTAAGAAATGTGTTATATACTACAGGGTGACTATATTGGAAAGCATACACTTTTGTTTCATTCCATCACCTTTTATAATATCCTAGGGCCTGTAACTTTTAGACCTTGCTACGTACTACACCGAACAGGTGTAGAACGAAAGTTCTTAAATACCATAAAATGGCAAAAGATTGCCTATTCGATTATACGAGTATATTGAGAGGAGAAAAAATAATTTTGATGTGCAAAGTCGAGTGCCGACGCGGGATAGGTAGAATGCGCCTGTCTTGGTTACGTAACATTCGCGAATGGTCGATAAGCTATCCTTCGTGATCGAATATGGTTGTCAACCATCCTGTGAATGGAAGACGCCTACGCGTGTATTGGTTTATTGTGTGCAAGCTATTGTACTTAGCAAAGACACAATCTTGACTCATCAAACCACAATTCCGATGGCAAGGCGATCAAAGGTTCTAAGACGATCAAATTTAATATGTTACATGAAAGGTATTTGAGCAGGTAGGAAGCTATTTAAAATTAATCTATTTAAGTAGTATAGAAGGTACGAGGAGTTTGGGAAAACCTAAATAAATGTGGCACAAATCAATCAAATTCTGAAAGAAGGAAGAGTGAAAATCCTTTACATTTGGAGAGTATGCATGACGATGTATACGGACATGGCAGAAGCCAAAGATGTGTATTAGAAATGAAGATCTGTTTTCTGTCTATCCCAATAGGGATACGACATTATGGTAATGATGATATTTATTAAGTTAAAAATCTGAAAAAAGCTCTCCTTTAAAGTTTAACTGAGATTATGTAGTTTGCGCTTTGCACAGTGTTGAATCTTTAAACTATCTTCGATTTTATCAAAGGTTTCTGCTTTAACTTTCGATTTTCTTCACGCATCTCAAGAATGAATATACAAGCTATCAAAGGGTTAATAAAATGTACCTCTGAAAATGTCCAAGGTCTTTTAAACAGTAATAACAAATAAACAAATTGTGTAAACGCACCATTGTGAATGGCCAGATATTGAGACAAATAATAACAATTGCAGATTCGTGTGTGAGCCATCAACGGTCTTCTATGCGGAGAGAAGGCAGAAGGCAAAAGTGATTTATAAGACCTGTTCGGGTCTTCGAGTCGAGCGGGACCTTGCCGGTGTCTCTGGTGAATGTTCGTTCACATTCCTCAATGCTATATTTTTTTGAGTAATACAAAATTGCCCGTTGAATCACGGCTTCATTATGGGAATGCGTCATTGGTAATATGCCTTTTGACAACCTTTGTTTTTATTTGTTCTTTACGATTGTGACTAAAACAAAAGTAAAATCTAGTTCAACCTTAGCTTCGTACTATCGAATCCTTTATGGCACACTCAGAGAATGGCCCTCGTCTTCTATTTGTTTATGACTTCACGAATTATCTTCATAGTTGCATTTGGATGTTTCCTGTTTGATTCTCAATGATACAATTCTACATTTTATAAAATTCATTTATTTTTTGCTTATTTTCGAACTTTTTTAAGGTTTTTAGAAACTTTGTGTTTTTTTCCTTGCAACAAGTACTCAAAGCGGCTTACAAGGGTTTCCGGGGTTTGAAATTCTCGTGTATTCTCGGCTCTTTGTGTGACAAGTTTGATAAAGGATTTTTGTATTATGTTCTTCGAAAGCTTACGAGTTAAAATATGTTATCGCCATTTATTTATTTATTCGTATGATACACTACAACACATCAGAATCGTCGATTCATGCATATTGAAAAGTTTGGGTAAGAAATCAAATTGTCTTCAGCCCTGTTCGTTGAACAATCGAACTTAGAACCACTTTAGTAGACTCAGAAATCGCAGTTCTTCATTGCACGTTTTGGAAAGATTACACAAGCATGCGTCTAGCACTTGTGACAGTAGACGATCTCTTTTATCTGACTGCGACCATTTTTTCAAGTACCATTGAGAATCGAACTCTAAACCTCCGGGTGGAATTCAAACGTGTTACCACGGAGGTCGTCAATTTTTCGTTTTATCGTCGTCGGAAAGAATTCATTCATAGCATTTGCAGAATGAAAGTCTCTGAATTGTTTTCCCACACTTTTTACCCATAGCCGTTTGCCTTTTCCTTAATACTTTTCTTCTTGATAGTTGCCTTCCTGTGGCGCTACGAACTATCAAGATGTAGAGCTGACTTCATGATGCGTATCTAGGGACCCCAACATAAGTTCGCCAATCGGGAACATTCAAAACCTTACGAAAAAGGCGTAAAATTCTGGAGATGTCGATGAAACCAAAAGAGCTACTACACGAATTGAAACGAACTCTTTCAAGGACATTGAATGAAAAAGAGATACCACTGTTCGCCAAACGATTATTTGTTAGAGTTCTAGCAAAATGTAAAGACATTCAAAATTGTTTCTATAGTACGTACAATCCATCAGTGTATTGAGCTCATTCTAGTCTGTCATTGGTCACTCGTCCGTCTTTGCTCTCAGCTACAGTATCACCCGAAAGTATTTAATAGTTTTATTTTCAAATTTAAAAAAAATGTGTTCAAAAGTTGGACGTGGTTTTCATTTGAAAAAAAAAACAATTAAAAGATATAATAGCGAATGTGTTAGAACATTTTAGGCCATTTCACGCTGAAAAAAAAATTGCATTGTGATGTTTCAAAAGTAACCGGAGTGTCTATTAGTTACATTAAACGCATAGATAACGAAAAAAATAAGAATAAACTGAATTCCTGTAATTAATAAATAAACTATAAGGAGGGTTAATCATGTAATGGAGAAGTATGGTGAATACAAAAAAAATGAGTAATTACGAAAGATAGGCAGTTACAAATAATTAAATTACATTAATATGACAAGAATCTCCAACATAAATCACTATAATTATACATTACTTACCTACATAGTTATTTTATGACGCGGTGAATTGTTAAACAAATATTTTTTAATTATAGAGATATTTTATTTTTTTAATTGGGTACCATAAAAAATATATGTATGTTACTAAATCTACTTTTGAACCATCCTATACCCGAAGGTCTCTATATTTTGCTAGAACTCTACGTATCTGGATCATCCATCCTGTGTAACGTTAACTGGCTGACTTTAACTTCATCATTATTATATAGAGCTCTTAAATACCATGAAATGGCGGAAAATTGAGAAGAGAATACACTGTTGATGGTTTATGCTCGGAGTATCGATCCGACTTGAAAGGAGAACAATACTACTTCCTAATATTCTTGTCGACGCTGAATCGGACAAACTTCAGAAGTTTCCAGATAGATCTGGGTGTGTATTATATTAATTGTTATCCGGAAAGTTGTTTCGTATTTTTCGGATAGATGTTATAACAAAATTGTTGTTATGCTGAATGTATATTCAATGTGCTCTTCTTCTTCGTGGCACTGTCCCAACTCATTGCCTAAGTAGGCTGTTGGGGTCAGCTCTTCTCGTTCTCAGGCTGGTTATTCTTCGGTTCTGGGTGTCGCTTTCATCTAGGCCGTTTCTCTGCAGGATTTTGGAGCATTGAGTCATCCAGGAGTTCTTTCGTCTTCCTCTGGACGGCTGTCGAGGAAGATCCACAGACATTGCCTGATTTACAGTATGGTCTGGTGGTCTCCGTCTTCAATGGTGGTATATTCAATGTGCTGAATGTATAATATTATGAAAGGTCACAAATTTATAGTCAAGCACATTTTCCGGCCGTTGTTGGCCCATATTGTTTGACCGGTGTTTTGCGTATTTTGAAGAACAAAATCAGTTGTTTTTTCGGTGATCGATGCTCTTCTACTACCGCAAAGGAAAAAATGCGACACAAACCAAAAAATATATACTGCACATATCGAAAACCACCGTCCACGAGCATTTCGTGTAATTTTGCGTTTGAACTCAATATATTTTTTGTTTCACTCGCGAGTCAAAAAAGCTTCATGGGACGACCTTCTCTCTGTTCAGAATAACTCAGTATTTCAGTGTTATTATTATAAGGAGCGCGTGTTTATGTCCTTGTCCGTACGTTTCGTGCTCCATCATTTCCTTTAAACACTCCAAGTGTGATTGTTTTACTAATGACTACCTTGTGTATAATGCTTTAATAAAAACACCTGCTCTAGTTTATTCCCAGAATTGAATTCCATCTGAATCGTAATTTGAGGATCATGTTAAAAAAAAAAATTTAACTAGTGTTCAAGCATCGTGATATTTATTATTCATAGTACAACAATGGTGACTTTTTATAACTCTCTTTCAATCTATCAAAGTATTGGGTTGTCCGGAAAGTAATTACGGATTTTAGATTAAATATATACAAACGCAAAATTGCACCAAATGCTCGTGTACGATGATTTTCGATGTTTTCACTATCTCAAATATCTCTCGTGTCATAGAACGCTGGTTATATAATCTATCAAAGCCTTGATTTGGTCGTCATCAGTAGTAATCGGCCTTCCAGAGCGGACATTATCTTTTTTTTTTTTTTTTTTACCTTGCAAGTTTATTGCCATGTGGCAATCTCTTCCAACCAACCAAAAAGATGGTTTTTATAGGCCCTAAGTGTTAACCAGACTGGAATCCTATTTAAAAAAAATCTGGGTTCCAGCGGGGATCGAACCCGCAACCTCCGAATCGGCAGACAAGTGTCTTACCACCAGGCCACTATCTTCGAGTGTTGTATCACCATTACCGCGTTTACATTATCACATTTACACCAAATTTGACACACAATCTCTTACTACGTCATCGCCATTAACTGTATACATATATTTATTTTGTGTCGATTTTTTCCCTTATCGATAGTAAAAAAGCATCGATTAACTACTTATTTTGCTCGATGTTCAAAATGACGTCAATAAAAACATTCAAGCAATTAAGGTAAACAATGAGAATCTGTCACAATAATATACATTAGGGCGTGGTTGGATCAAGTTAATGATATGTTGAAAGAATAAAATGTATAAAATCCGAAAAATCGTATGAGTTGTATTAAAATGTGGAAGAGGTGAAAGATATTTATCAAGATAGGAAAGTCTGGCGATCTGTCCTCTTCCTACCCCGACAGAGAGACTGCATGATCGTTCGTATGTAATCAATTGACTTTCATGGCGCCGTTGAATGACTAAAGTCACTCCATGGTTCCTAGACTTAATCTAGCATCTCTCAAAAGGTGTTATAAGAATTTTATTGATGTATTCAATGTTATCAGCCTTCAGAAGAAATATTTTCATCCCAGGAGGTAGAAAGAGTTATAGATCCTTCAATACAATTATATTATTCAATACAATTAAAGTGTTTTCTTATGAAATTTTAATGATGAAAGTCATTCAACTTATATGTGCAAAGGAAACTATAAATTCTAGAGTTAAGATAACAATTGTAATAATAAGAGATATATTTCGATATGTGAAATGCTTTGTTATCAGTTATTTCTGAGTGTCGATGCACAATTCATCCCTATATATAACCTTGTTTTCTATTGCAATATGTGAACACTTTTGTTGTGCAACATTATAAGTTATTTGCCATATAACATAGTGTAATCTGCGTACAAATGAGAATCGAACCCGCAACAACCGGGCTGGAAGACATGCATCTTACAAACTAGGTCACGAAGGTTGTCACATTGTAACTATACTATATACTTTTGTAGCTGATGTGATAATGGATTTTCTTAACAGTATGCTTTTCTTTGCAGGCATCTTCACGGTGATGTGCTACAATGTGCTGTGCGACAAGTATGCCACCCGGCAGATGTACGGATACTGTCCCAGCTGGGCCCTGGAATGGGAGTACCGTAAGAAGGGCATCCTGGACGAGATCAGACACTATGCAGCGGATATTATCAGCCTTCAGGTACACTAACTACTTCTTTTACAATAAATATTATTCATGTATTTTTTAACTGTAATTTTATCATGAGACATCTTATTTGTTTTATAATATATCTTGAAATTCTTCTTCTCAACATTCCTCTCCATGTAGTAAGTGGATTGACAACCATAATGTCTATTTTAACTTTATCTGCAGCTGATCTGAACAACGTTTTCGTGCTACAGTGGAACCACTCTCTTAGATTCTTCAGTCTGGATTTTTTCCTTCTTACACTTCATTTTCCTTATATATTCTCTTGCAATATGACTTGGACGATTTCATATTTGTTTCCTTTAACGAAACACCCAAAGTATTCTAATCTTCTCCTCTTAATGCGAGTGAGTACTTCTTTGTCTTTTTCAAGCATCTGAGGATCTCTTCATTGTACCTCTTTTCATCAGACATGACATCACAAGAAGTATACCATCTCATCATTTCCCTGTTGTGACAAGTAGAGGACAGAGCGCTAGTTGTCACAACATAGTTTATTCGCTTTCTCTACATTCATATATTTACATATACAGGTCTTATAGTTTCTCTGACTTTTCACATTTCATACATAACATCACGTAATTTCCCTGTCGGGGTAGGCTGGAAGTACAGAGTGACTTTCCTATTTCGACACACATCCTTAGCCTCTTCCACATCCATACACCTCATGCAACTACTACTATTTCTCTGACTCGACATTTCCTTCTTTCATAATATCATTCACTTTATCCAACCATGCTTTCCTTGGTCTTCCGCTTTTATCCCTTCCACTCACATTTGCAGTATATATCTGTTTTATTAGTCTTTCTTCACTCATTGGTTCTACATGCCCAAACCATCTCAGCGTGCTTTCTTCATCTTACTCGACACATCAGCTTTAAGTTCACATTTATCCCAAATCACTTCATTCTGTATTCTATCAAGCATTGTCACCCCGTGTATTCTTCTCAATGCACGCATTTCTACAGCATTTATTCGGTTCTTATCAGTCATTTTCCATGTCCGCGTTTCACTCCCATACATCAAAGTTTGCACCAAAATACTAATATGAACTATCTTAGCAGATTTTAATACTCTCCAGTTCAAATATATATGTTTTAGTACCCCATTGACTTTGTTTCGTATTGCTACCCAACATTCGATATCCCTTTTAACTCTTCCATCATCTAAGATAATACTATTCAAATACCAGAAATCCTCAGCTTGTTCCACGTTTGTTTTCTCAAAATCTTTTATGTTGCCTGACCATCCTTTTTATGTATGTATTTAAACCTGTTCACCGCGTTAAAAATCAAATTCCACGAATCCTGTGCGCGGCACAATTTCAGCGTTTTTTAATTTCTAAGTTTAAACACATATTTTGTTTAGAACCACTGATATTTGATTACAACACCAAGTAAACATGACACTTAAGTAATTTTCTGATAATAAATAATAGTCATTACTCTTAAGGAGACTCATTAAATAAAGGAGATAAACTTAACATTACGTAAAATAAACAAAGGAATGCTACGATCAAATCAATGCTTCATGACACTCACCCAATCAAATGCATATAGCACTAGTAATGTTTATTTACGTAAGAGAGACTTAGTAATGTTTATTTACGTAAGAGAGACTCATCGCAGGACTCGATCCGCGCGACAGGTCGTTAATGCTGGAAATATTGAGAAACCAAAAAAATTCGGCGATCTGTTTATTCAACAATATCTCATAAACTAATATATTATTTGACAAGGTTTTCAGAGATGTCGCTAGAATAAAGATTATTTAAAATTTTAGTTCAATTTTTATTCCGGTTTTGTGTCATTTTTTTTAAGTATTTGTGATTTGAAACTTGGATTGTCGTCAGATCACAGGCGTTTGTGCTCCCCGCGGGGAACAGGTTAAAATATGCTAATTACTATTGCCAATACATTCAAACAAATTCTGCGACGTAATGTGTTTAGTTCCTATTGGACCCCAATTTATTTTAAAAAGGGTTCCAGTCTGATTTTTACTTACTTACTTACCTTTAACATCTTTCTAATTGTCACATGGCAATAAACCCTCTAGTTTGTACTGTATGTAACCAAAGTGTTATATTGTACCATACAATACAATCAAAAGTGACTATTCAGTTATTCTTTTCACATTCAAAATAGATACATCACGGAGTTATTCCATTCTGGGAATTCCCTTTATATATTTCACTGAATGTTAAAGTGCCGCACGCCTATCATTCAGGGAGGTCAACGCCCATGCCTATCATTCAGGGAGGTCAACGCCCAAAAGGAGTGTAAATTTGTTAAAATTACTTATTTTTCAGAACTGGCAAAATTATTCTGACCATGTCTTGAATAATTGACCAACACCACACAACACGTGTTAAAAAACCTAATTATTCTTGGAAATTTCACATATTCAGCTCTTTTTATGTATACTATACATTATTTGATTTGCATTGACATGTTTGTAGTCTTCTATTTCTTTCAATATTCAAAAGAGTGATACTGCCAATTTTAACAAGAAGCATTAACTGAAGTTATAATAAACAAAATTCAATTAGGAAAATAATAAATTGATTTCTGTACGAAACTATTTCAAACCACAATGGTATTCTAGTACCAACTTTGATGTATGGAAGTGAATCATTGAAAAATGCTGAAATGCGCCAAATAAATAATGTAGAGATGCGTGTACCAAAATCAATACTTGGGGGGGGGGGGGGTGTATGACAGAATATAGAATAAAATGATAAAGGATGAATGTGAATGTTAGGCTGATGTATTAAATAAAATGAAGAAGAGGACTCTGAGGTGGTTTGGGCATTTAAAAGGAATAAATGTAGAAAGACTAAGAAAACAAATATAGTGTGCAAATGTGAGTAGAAGGCGGGGTAAGGGAAGAGGAAGAAAACTAGGATTGGATCAAGTGAATGCTATTTTGAAAGAAATAAATGTAAAAAGTCAGAAAAAATGTAGGAGTTGTACTCGTATGGGTGTAGAGGAGCCGAAAAATGTGTATCATGATACAAAATTAGGCACTCTGTCATCTCTGCCTACCCTAACACGAAAACTGCATGATGGTATGTATTTATTCTAACATGCTGTTCCACAAATTGAAGCGGTAACGTTTGATAAATTACTGAAATAATAAGCTTTGTTGACTTTTCTACCTATGCTGAAATAAAGGGTCAAGTAATTAATAATTTACTTATAAATATATCTTTACTCTCAACTAAAAGGTGCATGGTCGCGCGGTAACACACTGGACTTCCGTGCGGAAGGTCGTCGATTCGAACCCCGTGCTGTGCTGGTGTTCGATGGCATAATGATACCTATGACTTGAAAAATGTTTAAATACTTTTAATCTGTCTCTAATATTGTTTGATTGCCGAGGTATAGCGTCCTTAAGGAGAATCTGCTCTTTAAAGGATGCTGTATAAATTGCCCTTCTATTATTAATATATGAGTGGGTCAGAACCAGACATGACTATCCTACATTTATCTTGTTTTGAGTTAATTGACTTCAAAGTTGCAAATCTATTCAAAAATGGTTTGTTTTCTGTTGTTTCCAAAATTTAACGGTAGATGTCTGCACTTATGGTGTCTCATAATCATGTTTGGTTCTGATAGAAATGGGTATAGAGATGTAGCGTATATGCCTAACTCAAATTTTATATTTTTGTGGGTTAGTCATGTCTGGTTCTGACCCACTCATAGTATTACTCATTAGGTATGATATGTTCAGAATCTAACAAGTAAGGTATTTTGATTTTAATTCTAGTGTTATTTTATTTTTATAGGAAGTTGAAACGGATCAGTTTTACAATTTTTTTCTACCAGAATTGAAGCAGGACGGCTATGACGGAATTTTTTCTCCAAAATCTCGTGCAAAGACAATGGCCGAAAATGAGAGAAAATATGTAGATGGATGTGCAATTTTTTTTCGGTCAGCCAAGTGAGTATAAACAGTTTTTTGACATAAAAATAAACAATGTCATTTAAAAATCTTGTCAATCAAAATAAATTAAAATTTGTGTTTAATTTGAGTTAAATTTACCTCGAAAATACGCTTACAATAATACAATGGATGGTTTTTTCTTATAGTATAATCAATTATTTGAGAATTTTGTTCTTTCGTGTCGGAACCCTTGAACATATCCGAATCACTGATTTGGACATGTTTCAGAGCGTGGCTGGGAGACAATATTATTTTCGGCCACAGTATTCGTGTTGAGAACCACTGTTATGGGCATGCAACTCGCTTTTCGGCATTACACATGTTGATAGCACTATCGCATGTAAAAACAAAACTATGCTCACACATGTACTCAGGGTGTGCAAATAATGTTACCCAAGAAACTCTTACCAGACTGGGATCTTATATTTGTATTCATGTGTTCCAGGTTTACGTTAATAAAGGAACACCTAATAGAATTCAACCAATTGGCAATGGCTATGGGAAAGACGGAAGGTTCAGACAACATGCTTAACAGGGTTATGCCCAAAGACAACATCGGACTCGCGGCTCTTCTCAAAACTAAGGAGGCCGCTTGGGAAAATGGTAAATATCATTTTTAAATCATTACTGTAACAAATTACAAATATCACTACATACTACATATTTAAATAAACCTACTTTACTTCAAGGCAGGTTTTGGTTTAATAAAGATCCTAGAAGCAGGTCATATCATTTTTTGCAAAATTTTAAGCTGAATTGATGAGGTGATGAATGTAGTGTAGGTATAGGTATCTGTATAATTAGTTGGATAATAAACCTTCAGGTAACTCAAGAAAATATCTGGAAACCGTTTGTGTGAGTTGATTGAGTGTTTGAGAATAGCTTTGGAGGTGATAATCAAATGGAATAATATTAATTTCAAGTGTGGAGAATATAATTTTCCGATAAGCTTTTCAATGGTAAATCATAGAACATTTTATGCTTAGGATTTTTTTTGTATTTCCTATTTTGGTAAATTAAAAAAAATCCCTTTATATTATAATAGTCTTCATCATTGCTTGTTGTCCCTCGAGTATGGGGATGGGTGTTTTTTATTGTGCATGTAGATCTTCCAAGTATCCAGGTATGGTTTAAGGGACGAGATCCACACTTACACAAAGCGGTTCGAAATAATGCACCAAACAAGAGGATAAATAACCGCTAAAATACTGATGTCTTTCTATACAGATTAAAATATAAAACTTTTTTCTTCAGGACTCCCAACCGAGCCCAACCAGATAGGCCAGCCGTTGCTGGTATGCACAGCTCATATCCACTGGGATCCGGAGTATTGCGACGTAAAGCTCATCCAGACGATGATGCTCAGCAACGAGATTAAGAGCATCCTGGACGAGGCGGTGCAGCTGACACGGCCAGCCAAACCTAGTGCACCACCCACCCCAACTGGGCCTGCACCGCACGACCAGGTGCCCCCCGTACAGCTCCTGTTGTGCGGGGACTTCAATTCTCTCCCTGACAGTGGTGAGTATTCTGTCATTTCCACAATTCACACAATATAAACTGCCCTGCTTGTCATTTAGTGAATGCTCGAGATTTCTAAGCAATCCGAATCGTGCATACTGTAACTTCAACAGTTCTTAAATAATTAGGTTCTCCCATGCATGCGATGCTCTAATAATACATAATGAAATACACAATGCTTTAAAGTGAACGACTTATAAGGAAATCACCACAGGACTGGTAGAATAAGATTAGTGCAGTCAGCATGGTTTTATTGGATCAAGATCCCTTTGTTAAATGAAGAAGAAACGGGAGTTCATCCAATCTTACATTATAATTTACCAGTGTCGACAAAAATTGTGTCATTGCTTTTGAGTTATTCCTGCTTTATAATATTTGAATTTTTTACCTTTTATGTTTGTTTTTCTTTCGTCTCAGGAGAGAATGAAGACACAGCACTCAATGGCGTGAAGACAATCTGGACAAATGGCATATTTTCTGGTGATTGAAGTCTGATTCTGGGCGTGCTCCATTTGCCGCAATCACCTTAGCACTATAATGATTCAACGATTGGAGTACCTTTCTACCTCATCCGATGTCACTTCAGCCTCAAGCACCCCAAGCACGACTTATATACCAAACTTGTCATACCGAAGTAATTTTTCCCACAGAGATTTTTTTCAACCAGTCAATACCCACATGGAAACCACAAATGATGTCTCTCTCAAATGTATATAATAGTTGCAGACCTCCATGACATCTCTTCAATAAAAATTGCAGTACAGCATATCTTGGGGTAACCATTTATTGCGTGATGGATAATAGATCCAGTTATCACAGTTCTCTTTCGTTAAGTACTACCACTGAGTACGGGCCAGTACCTCATTGGTAACCTAGTGCTGTACTGCCAAGAAAATGGGACAAACATCGTAAATGATATACATACTATATAGTCTTTTTACCTTTTTGAGTAATCAAATTATTTCAACAACTAAAATTGTAAATTTCAATGTTTTTAGGTGTGATAGAGTTTTTGTCGTCTGGCCGAGTACCCGGTGATCACAGGGACTTCAAGGAGCTGACATATGCAGCAACGCTGCAGCGTATTTCTGGAACGGAACGGCCCAATGAGTTTACGCACCCTTTCAAGCTGGCCTCCGCGTATAGTGAAGACATCATGGCATACACCAATTACACGTAATCTTAATTATCTTTTACATAATGTTGAACGTAAATAAAAAATATTTCAGCAGGTCTGATGTATACGTGGGTTGTCTAGAAAGTAAAGAACGTTTTGGCATAACTAAATAAAAACTAAAGATATCAACACAAAACTTTATTTACAAAGTCACAGTACCTTACTCTATTTTTCAATGTAGTCGCAATAGCTGTCAAGGCACTTATTGTAACGTGGAACCAATTTTTCAATTCCTATGTTATACTCTTTTACCCCCAATTATTTGAGTCAGGATGTCACTTCTTGTTTGAGGTCTTCATCGTTTGCGAACTGTTTTCCACCCAAAAATTCCTTTAGTTTCGGGAATAAGTGAAAATCACTTGGTGCCAAGTCAGGGCTGTAAGGAAGATGACCAAATGTTTCCCACTTAAGACGTTGAAGTTCTCGCTGTGTTCGTGCTGATGCATGAGGCCGCGCATTGTCATGAATCAAAATCACCTTTCCCAACAACATTCCATGTCTCTTGTTTTAGATGGCGCTGCTAAGTCGTTGAAGAGTTTCACAATAGGCCTCTGAGTTTATTGTGTGTCATCTTGGCATAAACTCCACGTAGATCAAACCCTTTCGGTCCAAAAAAACTGTTGCCATCACTTTTCTGGTATTGAGATTCGGTACACATTTTTTTGCAGCTAAGATGCTCTGTCACTATTTCATGTAGGAGCGATCGTGAAATTTGTGGGAAAGATTCATGTACTGGGCTTAAAGTTGCCTATAAATTTCGATAGGCCGAACATTTTACGCACTCAGAAAATGAATGACACTACACATTTCACATTTGACGGGATTTTCGATGGGCACAGCCATTTTGAAAGGTTA
Source organism: Odontocerum albicorne (assembly GCA_949825065.1). NCBI lineage: Eukaryota > Metazoa > Arthropoda > Insecta > Trichoptera > Odontoceridae > Odontocerum > Odontocerum albicorne. The sequence continues at coordinate 12,140,350 of OX463850.1, forward strand.
CAGAACAAAGACGCACGACCGTTCAGCAACAAAACTCGGCTCGCACTGAAGCGAAGGAAGGAGCTAACTGGCGCGCATACGATCGCGGTGGTGGGGGATCGGCGCAGGGCGCGGTGCGCAATCGTTCTTTACTTTCTGGACGCGCCTAGTATTAGGTGTACAAATAAGTTTCCGCCGTTTTTTATAAAAAAATGGGCATTTATTGTGAAAGAACGGAACCTCATGTTTTATTCGAAGTAGTACCCATCGCTTGCCACTACTTTTCCCCATCTTTCTGTCAGCATACGAATACGGCGTCAGTCATCATCATCATCTTTTGAGGCTATCCACGAATCGACTCAATTTTTGGTATCTTCATATGATGTGAAGTGCTGCTCAGACAGGCCATGCGTCATCGATCAAAACAAGTGGTAATCAGAAGGAGCAATGTCTGGTGAATACAGCGGGTGGGGTAAAACTTCTCAATTGAGTGTTTCCAAATAGGTTTTGACCGGTGCCGCAACATGTGGACTAGCATTATCATGCAGGAGAATAATTTTGTCGTGTCTGGCGTAGTAGTGGGCGCGCTTTTCCTCGAGTGCTCGACTCAATCTCATCAATTATGTTCGGTAGACAGCCCCAGCAATGGTTTCATTCGGTTTGAGCAACTCATAATACACGACACCAAGCTGATCCCACCAAATACACAACAAGAGTTTTTTTCCATGAATATTTGGCTTAGCCGTAGATGTTGAAGCATGACCAGGGGATCCCCATGATTTCTTCCTTTTTGGATTATCATAATGGATGCATTTTTCATCACCAGTGACTATATGGTGCAGAAAACCCTTTCGTTTATGCCTGGCAAGCAGCATTTCACATGTGGAAAATTGGCATTCAAAGTTTCTCCGTGTCAGTTCATATGAATCCCAATTTCTTTGTTTTTGAATCATTCCCAATGATTTCAACCCATGTGAAATTGCTTGTTGAGTCACTCCTAATGTAAGTGCAAGTTCTTCTTGCGTTTGGCACGAATCTTGATCCAATAATACTTCCAATTCCGCGTCTTCGTACACTTTCGGCCTTCCGCTACGTTCTTTGTCTTCGATGTCAAATTCACCGTTCTTAAACTTTTGAAACCACTCACGACAACTTCTCTCACTTAAGGCAGCCTCACCATATGCTTCTACAAGCAATCGATGCGCCTCAGCTGCAGATTTCTTCAAATTGAAGAAGTAAATCAAAAGTTCCCGCAAATGACGCTTATTCGGCTCAAAACTTGACATTTTCGAACACAAAAGAATATGTTATACTGATAAAAATTCACTAATATTTCAAGGTCATGTTGTTGACAGATGTCCAACCTTACGATAATGACATTTTACATCTGACAATTTTAACCATAACTTACTGGTGGCGCCAACTTTTGTCAAACGGCGGTGACTTATTTGTACACCCAATAATATCTCTGGCAAAATCACAAGCTTGTTAGAGTGTTTGAAAGATCGAAAAAGTATTTACAATTTTAAGTGTAGATAATAATTAAGGACATATTTATTTATTTAGACACCTTATTGTAAGGTATACAAATGGTGAGTTTATTGCCATACAGCAATCTCTACAAGAGTTATTGTACATAGATCCGTGCCAAATGCTGGGTGAAAGGTTTACAGTGCTATTCAGGGCTGTGGAGTCGAATGAAAATTTACCGACTCCGACTCCAACTCTTGAGTCTTACTTCAATTTTTATTTTATTTTATAATTTACTGCGTCTACCTAATGTATTTATATTGACTTATTAATAATGGATACAGGTATAAATAAAAAAATTATTATATTTGTACACATGAAACAATTTAATAAAAAAATATATAAACAATACGCATTAAGCAATATCTTCACTCTAAAATAATATTAAAAATATATATTAATATTTAAAAAAAGAATTAAATAAAACTTTTAAAATAATTAGAAAAATAACACAGGTAGATATTAAAAAAAATAAGAAAACACTTTAAAATAAAAAGGTTGCTTCATTTGTTTTCATACGTTAACGAAATCTTATTCATATTGTTTATTATTATTTTGATTCAATATTGAATAGAACACAAGATAAGATTTTTGAAAGTAAATATACTTTATATAAATCTTATTTCCTATTTGTGGTCTAAATGGAATTAGATTTCAAAAAAAGAATTGCTTCTATTAAGTCAGGATTTATGGAAGCTCTTAAATCTGATTTTAATAATTTTAAGCGCGGAAAATAACCGCTCTACCGAGACTTGTGTAGGTGGTAAGGCCGTGACGGTCAGCGCTGAATCTTGAATAATTTCAGGATATCGCAGTATTGCTGTTTTTATATCTAATTTTGTAGATCGGTCAATTTCATTTACTTTTCCCAATGCATCGTAAAAAAGGTTTTTATATTTTGAAAAATGGTTGCTTTTCTCTGGACTCGTCTTCAAACTCAACCGAGGACGTTTTATTCTCTCTTGTTCGTCAAGATATTTTTCAAAGTCGTCTTCAGATTTATAGGAGGAATCGGATGCAGATGATGATAATTCAATTTGAGTGGTTTCGTCGGCTATCGCCTGGTCTTCGTTTCGCAAACCTTTCATACGAATAGCTAATTCGAATAGAGCAGCCTTAGCTTTATTTTTTTTCTCTTCTGTTAATAACGACCGAACCATTGGGTCGACATAGATGCCAGCCAACAGAATGTTATTACTAGGTTAGTCAAAAAGTTTTGAAAGCGACATCTATGGAGCAGTAGAAACCAAAAGTTCTACGCCATTTTAATATTTCTTCTTTCATAAGAACGTACTCAAAATTTCATTTCGATCTGTCAATTCATTCTTTGTTTACAAGCCATTTGAAGTTGACGTGTCAGTGTATTTTTTAACAATGGAAAAATCCGAATATCGTGCAGTGATTAAATTCTTTGTTTTGGAAGGTTTATCGGTTACTGAGATCCATGCAAAGATGGTGAAAGTATTAAAGGAGTCTTCTCCTTCATTTCCAACCGTTCACCGATGGGTTTTGGAGTTTAAGCGTGGCCGTACAAGTGTTGAAGACGATCCACGCTCAGGACGTCCAAAAAGTGCTTCAACACCAGAAATCATAGCGAAAATACAGGATATGGTTTTGGAAGATCATCGATCGACTGTGGATGTGATAGCTGACGCCATAGGCATCTCACATGAAACAACATGGCATATTTTGGCTGAAGTTTTGGGTTTCAAAAAACTGTGTGCACAATGGGTGCCGCATTTGCTAACAATGCAACAAAAACACGTTCGAATGCGACTTTCTGAGCAACATTTGGAGCAATTTCGAAAGGATAAAAAGGATTTTCTGCATCGATTCATCACTATGGATGAGACTTGGGTCTACCACCATGATCCTGAATCAAAACAAGAGGCTAAGGAGTGGTGTGAACCACGCACTTTGGCTCCGAAGCGAGTTCGTGTCCAGAAATCGGCCAAGAAGGTGTTAGCGTCAGTTTTTTGGGATGCAAAAGGAATTTTATTGATAGATTCTCTCCAAACTGGTAAGACAATCAACTCTGATTATTATTGTGACCTTTTGGACCAGTTGGATGAAAAAAATTGTGAAAAAAGACCCGGTTTGCAGAAGAAAAAAATCATTTTTCATCAAGACAATGCACCTGCTCACACAGCTCAAAAAACCATCGCGAAAATCAGTGAATTGGGGTACGAATTGTTGCAGCATCCACCCTATTCGCCAGATTTAGCTCCCTCTGACTTCTGGCAGTTCTCACACCTCAAAAAAATCCTTCGTGGAAAGCATTTTTCATCAAACGAAGAGGTTATAGCCGTCGTAGAGGAGTATTTTGCAGGCCTTCCAGAAAGTCACTTCCGTGATGAGACAACAAAGTTGGAAGATTGTTGGACCAAGTGTATTGACCAAGTGTATTCCCCCCAAAAAAAATGTATTTTCATTTCCGCTTTCAAAACTTTTTGACTAACCTAGTATTTAGCAGATTATTCTCTCTGAACAACATTGCATTTTTTATTCCGTTGGCTACATTGATTTTACTTTTGGAATAGCGGAAAATAAGACTCTTCCATTCCTTATAAAATACACCTGGAGTCAAATTTACTGCTTGAAATTTTTTTGTAACGATATAAGAATGGCGAAGCAAAACTTCAAGCTCTTCTACGTCCTTCCATTGAGCTTCAGTCATCGTCACATTTGGGTTGGCCATGTCTTTCAGAACAGATATACCGTAACGTTATTCATTAAAGAAAATGTTAAAATAATTAAACGGAGTCGGAGTCGGTCGATTTTTTCCGACTCCGACTCCGCCTAAAATGTTCCGACTCCACGACTCCGACTCCACAGCCCTGGTGTTATTTCTAAAAATTTTAACATATATTTTATTTTAATTGTTTTGTGTACATGTTAAACATGGTACATCTGGCAGGCTTATTACTTTACAGAATTTCCTCCAACCATCCAGCAGATACATTAAACTATTCAATCCTTGACAGATTTAACAAAAAAATTATATATGTTCAAATTTAAGTAAATAAAATAAATGACCAATCTATCAATAATGTTAGAACTAGTGGAAAGGGATTCATTCAATGATAAGGAAGGGAATCTAAAAAGAATTAGGATGAAAGGATATTCTAAGGGATGAAATATTTTTTCAATTCTCTTTCAATACGGATGGTGCACATCTGAAAATCTTGGAAGTTTGTTCCACAGCCGCAGTTCGACTTTTGTTGCTTATAGTACAACCTGGCGGGTTTATTGCCATGTGACATTCTCTTTCAACCAACTAGAAAGGTGTTAAAGAAGCCTTTAGTGAAAACCAGACTGCAATCCTGCGTACCAACAGGAATAAAACCCACAACTCCTGGCTCGAAAGACAGGTTACTTATTAACTAAGCCACAAAGGTCATCTTATCTTTTCATGTGTACATACATACCATCAAGCCATTTCCCTGTCGGGGTGGGATAGGCAGAGGCGAGAATGCCAGACTTTCCTATTTTGACACATATCTTTTACCCCTTCTACATCCATACAGTTCCTACGGTTTCTCTGACTTTTTACATTTTCTTCTTTCAAAATATTCATTCATGAAGTGATTAAGGATGAATGTGAACTTAATGCTGATGTATTTACTATAGTAAGATGAAGAAGAGCACACTAAGATGGTTTGGGCATGTAGAATGAATGAAAGAAGAAAGATTAACACAACAGATGTATAGTGTAAATGTGAATGGAAGGCGTGTGAGAGGAAGACCAAGGAAAAAATATGGTCTGATCAAGTGAATGATATTCTGAAAGAAGAAAATGTAGAAAGTCAGAGAAAACATAGAAGTTGTATGGATGAAGAAGAGGCTAAGAATGTGTTTAAAGATAGGAAAGTCTGGCATCTCCCCTCTCTCCCTACTCCAACACGGAGATGGTGTAGTGGTAGGTATGTATGTATGAAATCATTCATTCACATATCTTACTTATTACAGTATCAGTATATATGTTATACTATATACACCAAAACAAATTTTGGCAAATTAAATAAAAATGTCTTCTACTATATATTTATGCTTCATATTTTTCAACATTTTTTTTTATTGCAGCTTTGACTTTAAAGGCATAATAGACTACATATTCTACTCGAAGCAAAGTATGACTCCCTTGGGACTGCTGGGCCCCCTGTCTGCAGACTGGTTCCGGGAGCACAGAATTGTTGGCTGCCCTCATCCGCACATTCCCTCAGGTAACACAATCTTTTTCAAATAAATAAGAGATGCATGGCCACGCAGTAACATGATGAACTTCCATGCTAAAGAGCACAATGTGTTACTCCCTTCGAATGATACAGGCGTCTTTCCACTTTGTATTTTGGGGTATAAGGATACGTATGACTTGGGTTACACCTGTAATTTTTTTAAAAACATATTTATTTTAGACCTCAAAGAAAATATATTTAAGGGATTACCAGTACATACATGAAACTGAAACAACAAGTTATATATGCAGAAGTGAGTTACTTTAGTTCATTAAGTCTTTTTAATTTCTGACTTGAATAAAAACATTGGCCTGTTTTATTCATCTTTGTCTACCTAATAATTGGATAATCAATTTACATTTCAGATCATTTCCCCTTACTGGTGGAATTGGAGATGGCCCCGGCCAGTCCTCAGAGCAACGGTCTCATCAACAGGCGGTAGCAGGGCCTCGCCCCCTCGCCACACTCATCACTCCTCCCCGCAGCCTCCCACTGATCTCACCCCCCCTTCATCCGCCCTCCTCATCCCTCATTGCCCATCCCGCATCTCCTGCCATCCCTCACACCTAGAGACTAAGTGTATGACCGAGTGGTAATGCAGAAAACAAACTGGCGAACACTGCAGCGGAAAAGGAATTGACACCGTGTAACGTGGATAGAATTATCTAATTATTTTACTCATGATGAAGATAAAGGAAAACGGTAATCATAATAAGAACTGATTATAAAGATGCATCTGTAAGGAATGGATTGTGAAATAGAAGGCGACTGAAAAAACTGTAGCAGATAGAAAAAACAACAAACGCGCTTCTTAATCATGTACATCTCGGAAGAAATTCAGTGTTCCATTTGATATGATAACCCATTTATATAGCGTCGTTTCTTCAACGAAGACAAGTAAATTTTAAGTAGAGAATCAATGTAATTTTTTATGAGAAATTCTACTTTTATAATGAAACTTCAGTGCGATTCGCAAGAGCAAAATTATAGATTTCTCAATCACACAGTTTTTGGAATAATTGTTAAATACATTTTTTTTTGACTAATTATATATTATTGTAAATTATGAAAATAATTTTTTGTATCTAAGCTGCAGTGATGAAATTATGTTGTTTAGTGGATGGAAACGAAGAGGTGTGTATGGGGTTTACTGTTGATACATCACACGCTACAATTAATTTTTCCACCATATCACATTGTAATATTAAATTAACCGAGCCAAGCATCCTCGAGGACTCCATTTAAAGTACAACAATTAAAAAAAAAGGGAGCAGGGCATGCTCAGCTCAATTAGTTATATTAACGTCAAAGGCAAACATTCAACATGGAAATATCTCACAATTTTTACCTTTGTTTAAGATCGTATTTAATGTTGTATTTTGTTCAATGTTTTCTTTTGACAAAAGCTAATTAATTTTTTTTTCATAATCATTGAGTAAGGGAAGATGTGGAATGTTATCTCGGCATCCAAATGAAGTGTTTAATATAATTTTTTTTTAATTTCTGTATTTTGAATGTGTTTGACTTTGCATTTAGTAAGTCTTTTTAAAATATACATTGGTTATTTGTATATGTCTGTATTTTATTATGTCTTGTTTATACTGTATAATTACTATGTTTTCTTCACTTTCATACTGATATCTTGAAAAATACATTTTAGATTTTTTTCCGCAAATATCAATTATTTTTCTATATTTGTTATTTTTAAATTTGCACATATATAGTATGTTGTTCGTTTGTGTAATCAATTGATTAGAATAAAAATTTTATAACTTTAATTTTAATCATACTGCGATCATTAGTCATAAAATTTACTTTAAAACATTAATTTTACGATTTGCTCATTTGCTATCCACTATCCACCGTCATGAATATATTGTTTGATTAATTGATGACTGAGGAATGAAACATAGTAATTGGTACAATATATTAGTGAATTTTATAAGGATATTATTTGAATTATATTACATGGTAAGCTTGACAATGATGTCCGTACACATTCAACCTCTTCCCTCGGAGTAGAAGTGAAGATTCTGTGATTGTGGTATAAGTGTGTTTTTTGTGTCTTTTTTATGTAAAACATTTTTCTATTCTCGAAACAGTGTTCCATTTTTTTATTAATACATTTTATCAAAGGTAGAAGAGATGTAATAACACCTTTTTTTGGAGAAATAATAAACGTCGATGGCATCCCAATCCTTTCTTAATACATAATATGTGCAAAATAAATAATATTTTGCAAGTGTGAAATCTGATAGGATTTATTCAATACAATTCACTGGGTTTCACATAGTAGTTTATGATTTTTATGTGTAAGATTTTTAGAATAGGAGATTTATTCGCCTCTCATTTTTGATTGGTTCATCCATTGACATTTTCTTTTCTTATTCATATGAAAAGATTGTCTCGCACTTGTATCGATAATTTCTTTTTAATTCTTCTCCAACCACACCATTAATTTGATTTGAACACTAATACTACTCGTATAATTTATAATAACTACTCGAATCGAACAATTAATGAAAATTTCCTACTATTTTAAACTGACTTTCTAATGCTTCATAAATCAATGACAAATATTTTTTTCCTTTTAAACATAAAATCGATTGTTGTTTTATTGTATTGTCTAAAATAAAATGTTTGCTTTATGCCAATTTGTGCGCTAAGGGTTTTTCTGCCGTCATTCATTTTTGGAAAAAGTTCTTTTTATTGTAATTTTATATTCCCTTTTAAATAATTTTTTTTTAATAAATCAAGTCTTTCTTAATTTAATTCTCTTTCTTTTGAATAACCAACATTTTTCACACGCTATTTAATATGACACTAAAAAATAATTTGCAATCTAATAACATAAATCTGACATTATTTGTGTATGATTTATATAGTTATAGTAAAAGTTTACTTTATTATTTTGATGCCACCAATGTCAAGATTGTTTTGACAAATTTTACATTAATGGTGTACTTATGACAGAATTTATTTAACACTAAAAAGAATATTATGTATTATTTTAGTATGTATAAGTTTTTTTAAGTAGGATGTTTTGATTCAATTATGCAAGAGTATTTCTTGATATTCAAAATGTTTTTATGTCTGCAAAGTCTGCTAAAGTTTTTCAATGTTAAATTTTAAAACTCGCATTTTTTTATTTTATAAAGTAAATAAATATTTTTGTTGATATATTTCATTTTTTATAATAAACAAATTAAATAATCGACATATTTGGTAATTATTATTGAAAAAAAATTATTATTTTTAGGTTTTTCGATCTTAATTAAAAAGGTAATGAATTTAATATAAAATGAATGATTTTTTTTATTTCCAATTTGTACAAGTACCTGGTTATTAAATTAACACCTTCGAAAAGAAAAACTTTTTGGCAATAGATCTGTTTATTTTTATTTAAATAAGTTTTGAATATCTTTATATATTCTTGATCTGTATCTTCATCAAAAACATTTTGAATACTTTTATTGTGAACATTTTTATTTTAAATTAATGAATTTGTATTTTTCGAAAAGTTATGTATTGATGTCTATTATTATAAATTCAAATAATTTGTTTAATGAATAGGTAAACTGTGACCAAGATACAAAGTCCAAATTCCGCATGTGCTCAACATCAACATAAAAACCAAAAGTGTTACCCTGGCCTTAAAATTAACCGTATGTATTCAAATAATGTTTTTAATGTAGATACATACATATATATATATATATATAAATGAAAAATATTTAACTTAGAAATGAAAATGTTGTGAATCTGATAATGTATAATAAATAGTAGTTCGTGTTAAACATCTGTGTTAAATTAATTATATTATTTCATTTTATTCATGCTAATTCATTTTTTATCTTAATAATTCAGTGGATATTTGATTGAAAACTCTTTTTGGATTGTTTAATTTTTTCTATTTTGTATCAACATATTCTGTCGATGTATTTATTATTTCAATTGCTTAATTCTTTACGAGGCGCCATCTCTCTTATCGAAAGTTGGACACCGTAATGGGAATTATTATTTCAATTGCTTAATTCTTTACGAGGCGCCATCTCTCTTATCGAAAGTTGGACACCGTAATGGGAATTATTATTTCAATTGCTTAATTCTTTACGAGGCGCCATCTCTCTTATCGAAAGTTGGACACCGTAATGGGAATTATTATTTCAATTGCTTAATTCTTTACGAGGCGCCATCTCTCTTATCGAAAGTTGGACACCGTAATGGGAATTATTATTTCAATTGCTTAATTCTTTACGAGGCGCCATCTCTCTTATCGAAAGTTGGACACCGTAATGGGAATTATTATTTCAATTGCTTAATTCTTTACGAGGCGCCATCTCTCTTATCGAAAGTTGGACACCGTAATGGGAATTATTATTTCAATTGCTTAATTCTTTACGAGGCGCCATCTCTCTTATCGAAAGTTGAACACCGTAATGGGAATTCATATCTTGTTCACTGCAGCTCGGAAAAACTCAGTAGAACTGCACCTAAACCATTCCCGTAAGTTCTTAAGCCGAGAGATATGGCTTCTACCCCCTGCTTTTATTTTTCTCTGGATGATTAGTTGTATTATAATCTATATTGCGCCTCTCGTGTGATCGAAATATTGCAACTTGCGAACCTGGACATTTTTAAACAGTTCGACCCTCGTACATACGAGCAATTACTTCCACATTTGTGTCCAGGGAATCTTGAGTATACATCTGTATAAGCACATATCAAAAATCTCAATCCTACATGATGTTTTCTGGTTCAGTTAATTTTATTTATGCTTCATAATAACTTACAAAGAAAATATATAAATCACTTTTTTTTTTTTTTAAATAAGTTCTTAGATGTAACAAAAATAGTAATTTCAAGTTTGTTACCCAAAGTAAACTATAATATATCTTAAAGTTCAAAATTCTTAACCCTTCATCAGTGCTTAATCACATTGTATGTTTGTTAATATTTATTTAATTATTTGTAAATCTTTTGTATAATCTAGGTGCGGTATAATGAGACTATTTGGCTTGCCTATAACTTAATATAAAACAGGTTTTTTTTCTTCGCAGATAATTACAGATTGATTTTTATGATGGAAAGGTGCACATCGCAACAATTAGACCAAATCATTTTACCATACATCAGAAATAATAGTTCAATAATTGCTATATGAAAAGCGCTTAGATTGCAATGTGCTCATCACACTCCATAAAAAAAATCGACACCTGAGTCCGGATCAACCATAGATAGGATATGTACAAGGAGATCTCTGTATGTAACCTATTAACAGAAAGAATAGTTCAATAATTACTATATGAAAAGCATTTAGATTGCAATGTGCTCATCACACTCCATAAAAAAAATCGACATCTGAGTCCGGATTAACCATAGATAGGATACGTACAGGGAGATCTCTGTATATAACCTATCAACAGAAAGAATAGTTCAATAATTGCTATATGAAAAGTGCTTAGATTGCAATGTGCTCATCACACTCCATAAAAAAAATCGACACCTGAGTCCGGATCAACCATAGATAGGATACGTACAGGGAGATCTCTGTATATAACCTATCAACAGAAAGAATAGTTTATTTTATCAAAACTAATGATGACAGATTAAAATTGCTGAGTGGATCTATATCCAAACAAAATTGTAACCAATACACTCGTCAAAACACATTGGTGGAGTGTGGTTACCATATTATAATCAAAATGTTCTTTGCGTAGAAATAATTATTTCTGGTGTGAAATAAGATTATTTGGGCTCGTTGTTGCAGGTATACATTTCTATTGTAGAATGTTTTTAAGCAATGGTTAATTATTTGGAAAGACAATAAACATGTAATATATATTTTAAAAGTTATAGACCAATAAAATGGGGTTACTGATTATGCCACACTCTATATTAATTCAAATTAATATTTTAAATAATTTTCTTCTTAATCACTTCAAACTGGTTATTTGCACAAACTTTATCAATCTAAAAAAATAAAATACAATTTAGTCTTCTTTTTTCATGTCAGTGCCTGTAAACATGTCCAGTATAAAAGTTTCCACTGAATCATATCAAATATCATTCACATCTCATATTTCATTTACGTGATAGGTTTAAATTTTATTGCGTTTTAGATAAGTAAATAATTGCCATGGGTGGCAAAAATAACTTAGAGAAAATCCTGATTTTCTGTACAATTGATAGACTCGTATAGTTCATCATGTTATACTCTCACTCTATTGATTATCAACGAATAAATATTCAAAGAAATGCCAAATAATGCTTAAATTTTATCTCACAAATTTCATTCCAGTCCACTGGAATATGTTTCAAAAAGGAATAATTTTTATGGAATTTGCTTGATACATTTTTGAACCACCTTTATAACATGTCCATGAAGACTTGCATTAAGAATGAAGTAAATAATTATTTTATTGGGTAAAATGGCTTATTTTAATACATTTATTTTATCTCAGAATTTATTTTGACATAGCTCTATAAGACCATATAATATCAATGGCACTGTTGGAAGTCTTCCAACCCGGGGATTGCGGGTTCGATTCCTATTGGAACCCAGATTATTTAATAAAGAGTTCCAGTCTAGTTTTCATATTTGACATATTTCTGGTTGGCTGGAATACATTGCCACTTAGCAATAAACCTGTCAGATTGTATTGTATACAAGGAAAGTGTAATTAAAACACAATACAGTTTTTACATCAGGTGACTCATAAAAAAATATTAACAAATTTTAAAAATTAAACAAATCAAATTATTCTTTGTTTAATATAATTAAAGCTATTATTTCATTTTTATCATGTTCCTACTTTACTATTGGAGATATTTGTTATTTTTTTCTTACATCAAAAAACTTATATTTATATTTGTACGAGTATTGTGTCTTACACAAAAAAATACATTTCTAAAAGAAAAACATTTCTTTTAATCTTTATTCATTGATTTGCATCATCCATCATTTTTGTCCACAGTCTTTAAGAGATAGTAAAATCCTTTTGTGATAAAATTATATAATTATTTTTATCAATGTAATAAAATTTAAAAGTCATATGTTGTTCTAGTGTTTAATTGCTATAAAGTAAATTACTTAAAAACACTGAAATTTTTCATTGTAAGCATCACTCACATGTATTAACAGTTACGATATGTGCTTTATAAAATAAATACACTGTAAATATGATTTTTTAATTTATGGATTATTGAATATTTACATAAGGATATAATTTATTCATTTCACTACTTAACATTTATTGGTCGATTTAGACGAATTTATACTGAAAAGAAAAGTGAATTACAATAATTACCTTTTCGGAGAAAAATGTATAATTATTCTATGAAAATCTTTTTCATGTGTGTTCTTTGCCTTCCTTACTTAGGTGCTCATAAACTAATTATCATTAAACTATGCTTCTCAAGGGCTTTTTGTTTAAGCTCCCTTATTTATCCATCATATAACATAAATTCACAGCAATATAACTTTGTACTTAAATCCCTGATTTTTTTTATTAACTCGTTAATTTTTTTGTTGATAATAGTTTTCTGAACAATTGAACCAACTACACAGTGCCAATGTACTTATAAACTAATACTTTTTCCAAATCATATTTGATATAAAAAAATAATTTCTCTTTTAATTCACCTAAATATTTGTCAATTAATCTTAATGAATAAACAAAACATTTTGTTTTCTACCCATGGTCACCCTGATTTCAAATCTAAAGATTTTATCTATATAAAATATATGAGCCTTATAATTTTTGTTGCACTAAATTCTTTTCTATGTTCATTATATAAATAATCGTATTGATCAAATGTGTCCACAAACTACTCAACCTACCTTATTATTTTCTTTCAAATGAAATCAAGCATGAAAGCAAACTTATCAAGTGTTTGTTTACCTTATTCAAAACTTATTAACTATTGATACGAGTATTTTCCATTTAGTCAAAACCATAAACGTTGTCAATTTCTTACTTGTATTTTTTTTAAAATGAAATGTGTTGCTTACTTTGAAAAATGACTAACTTGATCAGAATATATTTATCTGGAAAAATACGCCAATTAAAAATTTTTGTCCAAAATAGGCATTATTTGTTTATAAGTATTTTTTTTTATTATATGAAATTAATATTTGTAAAGACAATTTATAAATAGGCATGGTAAAATATTTTCGAGTTATTATCTTGAGCAGTTTCGGGCATTAAATTTATATGAAATTCAATTAAATCGAATCTTTTTTATGTTTTCTTATAAAATGTACATTAAAAAAGTTGTCTTTATAAATCATAGTCTTGTATTATATTTTTTATATCTTTTATTTGCATAAAAGTTGTACATATTTTATTTTATCCTGAAAATATCTTGTTCATAAACAAAGGCGCTTCTCACTGTTAATGAGATTATTTCTAAATATATTTTCGAAAACAAATCATTTTTAATTAGGCAGATGTTTCATTGTAGCTTTATGTACTCGTAATATTATTTTATGAAAAATATGTCAATCGACATAACAAGTAAAATTACAATTGTCAAGTAGCTAAATCAGTTGCAATATGTATTATGTGATTTAATAGAAGTAATTATTCTTTCAAATCTAATGAAATTATTTCCAAAATATTATTATTATGTATTGTATTATAATTAATGGTTGTATGTAAAATGAAAGCAAATCAATTTTATAGAAGGGCCACGAGCTATTATATATTTTTCCATTGTAAGATTTGCCATTAATATTTTTTCAATACACATTGTTACTATAAAAATAGTTTAAATTTAGAAGATATTTTTATGATTCCAAATTTCATGTCACTAGGTTTAACAAATTTAAATGAATTTCAACGCAATTTTGTAATAATTATAAGAGGGGATTTTTAATAGGTCGTAGTGACATTACTGTGATGTATGTTAAAAACACATTGTAAAATATTGCAGATATTTTTTTTATGTTTTCTGGTGCAAATTTATTTGATGTATTATATGTATTTTCTCTAATGTGGATGGGTTCATTCTAAGGTATTATTGATTTAAGTATTTAAGCAATTTTGTTTCAGTTCTAGACGTCTGAGGCTTCCAACGCCTTTAGCAAATTTGTCTATTTATGGTTCTGTACTTGAGTTGTGGATACAACCGACGATTAAACCATCCTGAGTGACAGACAATTATTTGCCTCCTTTCAAGATGGTTTCATGATTGATTATAGGGCAAATTGCATCATGTAAAATTGAATGGCCAACAGAGGCATTGATAATATTTTTCTCATGTCAAAATATTACATTAATATTTTCCACATAAACTTTATCCAGAGACAATTTATCGTCTTGTATTTGCTTACTTCACCAAATTGGGTTGTTAGTAGTTGGCTTTGACCAGTAACAAACACCAAACCTTTTATTACTAAATAAATATGAGATTAGATTCAATGTTGAGAGTTATTTTGTTTTATTAAGTTCTCTAGTGCTTACAAAAGTATATTCACCTGTTGTAAAATACATATGTATTAAATAAACGGCCTAATACTTTTTCCAATTTTAAAAACATTATCTTTAATAAACCTGTGTGGTTTTATTTAGAAAAACCTCTAGAATGAAAATAGAAAATTTTTTAAGTTTGTATCGAATTTTTTTTGTATTGTTTTGTTTTGAGTACATTGATGTGTTATTTTATTATAGCCCCAACCCATTCTTTCACAGATTATCCATCAGTACAGACATACTGATCAAAAGAATACTATTTGGTTGATGTTGGCCTTACGTGCAAAACCAATGTTCATCATCTAGGCTGAGAAAAAATTGAATAAGAATTATTTCAAATATAATAAGATTTACTATGTAACTTCCATTAAATCAAGATTATTCTCATGGAATTGCCTTATTCAAAAAAATATATATTCTTGTGACTAATACAATAATTACACTAATCAAATATTGTTCCACAAAATTAAAGTGGAAATATTTCATAATGATAATCTGAAATTTAACTGAACAAAAAATTGTTTTAATTTCTTGTTTCATTACACAAATTTATTATTTTAATCGATTTGAAATGCACTAATATGTATATTTAATCATTATTAATTTATATTTGGATGTATATAACCAAAGAATGAACCCAAGGTCAAAAATTATATTTATGTATTTAAATACTTAAAATGAATTAATATTATTAAGCAAATTATGTCATTTTTTTGGATTTTTAGAAAATTTTATTTTATAATTATTACCAATATTTAAATTACGTTTTTAATGTGCAAAAGTTAGTTTTCTGTATATTTTTTTTATATTTTTCCATAATGTGCATTGAAAAAATATTTGTGATAAAAAATTAACATTTTTCTGTAGCAATCAGTATTATAACAGTGGAGCAAAAGACAATTTTTGATCATTTGTAAATAATCATACTTGTTTTATTACTGTGAGATGTTTAGACCTTTAAATTCACCAAACCTCCTGAGTAAAATTATGTAAAAATCATAACATTTTTTTTAATATAAATAATATGCAGGGTAAATGTTGGTTTTCAAATTACACTTAAAAATATATATATTTATATTGAATATTTTTTATTCAATTAGTTTTCAATTTAAAAACTTCTAATGGTAATACTTGAAATTTTTATTTTATTTCAGAAATAATGTCAACTTTTATGTTTTATGTCTAGTTTAATTTGTAATCGATATATATTATTTTGAAAAAAAAACTGCTGTATTAAAATAACCTTTTAAAATGTCAAAAACTTTTTTACACTAAAAATTTTTTTTTAGACAAAAAAGTCTTCGTTACATTCAATGGTAAGCTGAGATTCAATCGTTAGCAAAGGAATGGTTTATGAAAGAAAAAAATGCAAAACTCCAGTTGATTTGATTATTAGTTTTTTGAAAAAATCAACGTGTTTTTTTTATTTGAATCCATTTATGATTTAATGAAAATTACAAGTTCATATCTACATATGTTCAACAGTGAAACAATAAAAAAAATCCATAAATGATGCCATGTTTTCTTTTGAACTGTTTACTCATTTTCTGTCTGAAATTTTATGTCAAAAATATGACATCATGAGAAAAGTAAAAGAAAATATTCCAACCTTTACCCTTTGCATAAACAATTTTTATTGTAAATAACAGGAAGTTTGATGAAAAAGTGAAATAGATAAATTATTAGATCAATGTGCAAATTTAGTTTTTTAAACATTTAGCATTTTGTGGAGATGAAATCAATTTCGCACTTTTAGAAAATATAAATCTGCAACTCATAATTGTAAAAACACCTTATTTTATTTATTTGCCTAGTACAATCGATATTTTATGAGAGACAAACAAAAGAATCCATTCTCAATTTTTTTATTCACTGGTTTTATTTTTGTTTATTTTCCAAAGACAAGGAACACATTAATTTTTAAGCATGAAGTTTTTATACAAACATCACAATCTCGAACAGACTATGAATATCTATCTTGTTAATAAATTGTTAACTTGAATGAACATTACTTATTATTATGAATCTTGTTTAAAAAATATCTAGAAAAGAAATCTTTTGGGAAAAATCATCTCTGGGGTTAAACATTGTAAATTTTGTAAAAATACATTTTTCATTTGCATTTTCTTCTATTAATATCTTTATAGGTTTTTAAACTGTTCCCTTCATTACAAATCTTATATATTTAATTTCATATAAATAAATTTAAAGAGATTTGTAAGCGAATTTTTAATACGAAATAACTTTTATTTTTATGATTCCACTAACATAGTAATGTTTTTACTTCCTCCATTTTATTAACTTATACTTACTTGATATATGGATTTCATTGAAGGCGCTTTCAATATTTGAAAGGGAAAAACATTGATTGACAAATCCGTACTATTCTTATTAAAACATTGTTTACATCATTGATCCATCTTTATAAATTGATATTTTCTATCAAAAGATATTTTTACAATATTTTACGTAAAATATCAAAAGAAATATACCCTTTTCTTTGTCTCTCATCTAATATTTTCGGATTGTATTGCCAAATAATATTAGAAATTAGGATAAATAAACATGTACAACAAATTTCCACGTACATTAAACTGAGACATATTTTTTGAATCAAATGAAATAAGATAATTAACCACCCGAAGGTGGATGTAAATTTAGAAATGAACTATTTATGGTTGATATTAGGTGTACAAAATAACTAAAATGGTGTGCTTAATACATGTGTAAAAGAGAGTGTTAAAAATTGGAAAGTGAAATTGTGAAATCAAATTATATACAGAAATGGTTACTCGTGTGGCTTAAATATTCTTACACTTTTTTTTTTAGTTTAATACTGGATTAACTTTTTGCATGTATATAAAAGAACAGTCTGAGAAAGAAGGAATCATTTTTTATTATTTCATCCAACTTATTTTCGTGGCTTTAGGTATTATTTGAAATTTTCACTCTCTGTCTACAAAATAACTATAATGAATGCCTTTTATATTCAGAATTTGATCTTCTTAGATACCTACTTCCTGTATGCTGAACCAGCTCATATGCCCAATTTTATAGTATAAACTTGTGCAAATGCAATCTACCTAGGTTCTAATAATTTCATAAGATTTCAATCCAATCTATACATGTTTATACTAGTGACATTATTTATCTTTTTAGTAAGTGTTAAATGTTTTCATATTTCTTTTAAATATATATTATAGTCTCCTTTTATTTTTTTAGAACTTCTTCTTCTTTCCTAGACTTTTCTCATATTTGCAATCTTGTGATATCCAATAATATTTTGAGGGTTTAAATAGATCTATTGTTAAAACATAAGTTAATGATCAACTTAATGAAATTTATGACTTGAATAAAAATCAAATAATATTCATAATAATGTGAATAGATTCATCTTATTTCCAAATCGTACATTGTAAATACATAATGTTAAAGTATGTAAAAATGATTATTTATTTATGCAAGATCAAAATATAATTATAAGAATATGAATACCAACAATCTCTAGATACCACTTTTATGTGACGTTTAAAAATTTACTTGATCACAAGGGGAGTTTTATTAATTTGTTTCTGGACCCTGGTAGGATCATGAAAATAATTAACTGTAAAATTTCTTTTACTCTTTCACCCATTCGCTCTTTATTCTTTTTTGCATGTTTCTACATATCTTTAAAGTATTTTTCAGGTGTTAAAAGCTAAAAAGAAATATGTGTAGAAGAATTAAAAGTGAATTTGTTGCTTAACAAAGTTAAATAGGCATAATAAAGGTTTCGAGGTCACTAAATTAGCCTTATGGTTTTTTAAATCATGTAATATTTTAATGCTTCTAACAGTATAAGGCCAATTAATATAGCGCCGTTAAGATAACATACTCTTCTCAAGGGTGAAACAATTATTGTTTTAACAAAAACTTCAAGTTCTGCTTGTCCTCATGCATTTAAAAAAAAAATTAAAACATTTTTAAAATATCGTAAATATAAATTTATACAATGAGTCAAAAATGGCCATAATTGTGTCTTGAATTAAAAGAATGCTTGTGCTACTCATAGATAGTAATTCCTTTAAATGTCACCTAAAAAATGTTTCAGAAATATATCGACTATGTAAACGAATTTACCTCATGTAGCAAATGAAATGATCTATTTGAAGGTGGAAAAAGGCACTGTTTTTGTTAAGGCAGATTTTTATGATTACGCTTCTTTTTATTTGAGTGATAACAGTTTCATTGTAAATATAATATTGGAGAGCTTGTGCTCGTTAAATATGGGGAAAAAATATTATATAGTACAAAGTTTTTTGAGTAAGTATTGTAACTATAACAATTTTCCATTTAAAGTTTGACTTAGAGACTAAATCAATTGACTAACAAATGTAAATTATTTATTTTACTATGAATTATTTGAGTGTTCGCTATATGTGTTTCATTTTATTGGAATCTTGAACTTAATTATGTTTAGTGTTTCATTTTTTGACTTGCATAATACCTTCCATTATTGTTTATCTGGTAAAGATCTCAATTTAGTGAGTAGTAGAACATGTTGATTACATTTTAGATATATTTCCAATGAGATAATATTGCACAAGTCTTGTATCGGTTATGGTGTAATTAAATATATGATGGCAAAATCTGGATCATTTTACATATTTTGACTGCACTAAGGCACAATACATGCATTAGATGGTAAATCGAATTAATCAGGGTAAAAAAAGCACTCATCTATTTGGTGAAATAAAAATTTAGACTATTGAATTTTTTTATCATAATTTTAAGATGTTTCTCGGAAGTTCAAGTCCCTGAAATGTAGGCATCAGTTAACGTAATATAATCTTTTGTAACCGTTGTTGAAAATTTAAATAATAAAGTTTATATAGTTTTGGTATATGTTATAAGTCGACCAGACATCTGTATTTAAATAATCTTACTGTTTTTCGGCCATTCAACTTATAAAGTGTACGTTAGTTAATAAAAATATTAAAGAAAATCCTGGAAAAATATCTGAAAGTTTTTCCAGGACTTATATAGAGTTTCGTATATGCTACTATTAATGTATATTTGAAAATTTTATTGTTTACGGTATACAACATAATCCAGAGATGTATTTAAGGTAGCTCAAGTATAAGACTGCACAAAATTAATCAAATATATATGTACAACATTTAATCATTTACGATACGGTATTTCTATGACATGATATTATGAACAGAGATGGGAGAATATGCTTTAACATCACTGTGATAAAGACAATATACATTAATACCTGAAAATGCACCATATTTGATAAACGAAACGTGATATAAGTATTTTGTCTAAATCATACATTTATAGAAAGATATCTTCATCTACCAAAAAGTACAAATAATTATACTTTCAAGATGTCTGGCCGACCATCTGAATTATGGTACATAAATCTTTTTTCTAAATAACTATTCCATTTTAGAGTAAGGAAATGTCGATGTCAGCTGCTGTGAACTGTGATCCTGAATCCCTAGCATGTATTTTTGGCCTCTCGTCTCTTTACGTAGGTTTATTTCATTTTTAAATCTTCAATTTGTGACCATGGTGGTGCTTATACTTTTACTTTTCTTTGTCACAATTTATTGTTTCAGGTAAGAATTTTAAGCTCTCATGTGTCGACATGTTTGTAACCATTGTGTATATTCGAGTCTTTCATATGAAAGGGAAAAATAAAATAATATGGATGAATTCAACAAATTCTTTTATTCTAACCTGTTCTTAACACACTACATACACATTAAATATACTTGAACACAACATCTTTAGCACTATCCACAGTTTGCAATTCCAGTGTTACAGGGCACTGTAGCCAATTTGCTAGTAGTTCTTCGCTGTATCCAATGAGAAAGTACATTTTTGATGGACTGATACCTCTCCGTATCAAGGCTGCAACTCTGATGTGGTTGAACTGTCTTTTAATGATTACTTCTGAAAGAACTAATGAATGCCAAGTTCCTGTCATAAACCTTCTGATAAATATGTCTTCAACTGCTGTTTCTGAGCGACGCAATCCACCAGTCAAATTTGCTGAAAGAAAAACAGAAATAAATATATTTTACTATAGAATTATTTTACTATAGAATATATTATTAGAAAGATTATAAATATATTTTACTATAGAATATATTATTAGAAAGATTAAGATATGGTTTAAAACAATTAAAAAAAAAACAAATAGTAATCATGATGTGTTTGAATGTTACTTTTCCATGTTTTAAGTTTTGATCAACTTGATCCTACTGTATTTTCCTCGGTCTACCTCTATCACATACACATTACAATTCAAATCTGTATAATCACTTTGTCTTTCTTTCTTCATTCATCCTAGAGACATGCCCAAAGCATCTCAATGCTCCTTTATTTATCTTAATTTACATCTTTTTCCGCCACACATACATTTGGTAGTAAAAACATAACAATATTCTTAAATTTATTTATATAATAAAAAAATATATATATATATATTTATTTATCTTTATTTTTCGCTGAGTGTTTGGTAAACAAAATCCAGGGAATTTATGTCTTTTATTCCTTTTTCTTCTCCCATAGCCACATCTATTTCGGATTTTTCGATATAACTATTAGGTGTACAAATAAGTTTCCGCCGTTTTTTATCAAAAATTGGGCATTTAGTGTGAAAGAATGGAGCCTTATATTTTATTCGAAGTATTGCCCATCGCTTGCCGCCACTACTATTTCCCATCTTTCTGGCAGCATACGGATACCACGTCGGAAGAATGCTTCATCTTTTGAGGCTATCTACGAATCGACCCAATTTTTGGTATCTTCATATGATGTGAAGTGCTGCTCAGACAGGCCATGCGTCATCGATCGAAACAAGTGGAAATCAGAAAGAGCTGTCTGGTGAATATGGCGGGTGGGGTAAAACTTCCCAATTGAGTGTTTCCAAATAGGTTTTGACCGGCACCGCAACATGCCAACGAGCATTATCATGCAAGAGAATAATTTTGTCGTGTCTGGAGTAGTAGTAGGCGCGCTTTTCCTTGAGTGCTCGACTCAATCTCATCAATTGTGTTCGGTAGACAGCCCCAGCAATGGTTTCGTTCAGTTTGAGCAACTAATAATACACAACACCAAGGTGATCCCACCAAATACACAACAAGAGTTTTTTTCTATGAATATTTGGCTTAGCCGTAGATGTTGAAGCATGGCCAGAGGGTCCCCATGATTTGTTCCTTTTTGGATTATCATAGAGGATCCATTTTTCATCACCAGTGACTATACGGTGCAGAAAACCCTTTCGTTTATGCCTGGCAAGCAGCATTTCACATGTGGAAAATCGGCGTTCAACGTTTCTCGGTGTCAGTTCATATGGAACCCAATTTCCTTGTTTTTTAATCATTCCCAATGATTTCAACCGATGTGTAATTGCTTGTTGAGCCACTCCTAATGTAAGTGCAAGTTCTTCTTGCGTTTGGCACGAATCTTGATCCAATAATACTTCCAATTCCGCGTCTTCATACACTTTCGGCCTTCCGCTACGTTCTTTGTCTTCGATTTTGAATTAAGAACGGTGAATTCACCGTTCTTAAACTTTTGAAACCACTCACGACAACTTCTCTTACTTAAGTTAGCCTCACCATATGCTTTTACGAGCAATCGATGCGCCTCAGCTGCAGATTTCTTCAAATTGAAGAAGTAAATCAAAAGTTCCCGCAAATGACGCTTATTCGGCTCAAAACTTGACATTTTCGCACACAAAAGAATATATTATACTGATAAAAATTCACTAATATTTCAAGGTTATGTTGTTGACAGATGTCCAACCTTACTACAATGACGTTTTACATTTGACAATTTTAACCATAACTTACTGGTGGCGCCAACTTTTGTCAAACAGCGGCGGCTTATTTGTACACCTGATATATTTCTAACTAATTTCAATAGGAATAGAGATGACATACTTATATGAAAAATAATAAAGTAGCAGGACAAAAACACCTACCTACTTTCTTCAATGAGAAAAATCTGGACAAATTTAAAAACCAACATTTTAAGTTGCTTAATATGGATAAGAAAAAAAGCCCAATTCAAGTTGCTTTATTACATTTTCATTTTTGCAACCTGGCGGGCTTATTGCTATGTTCTCTTTACACTCTAACCAACCAGAAAGATTGTTTATAAGAAAAGCCGGGTTCCAGCCGGAATTGAATCCGCAACCCCTAGGTTGGAAGACAGGTGTCTTACTAACTAGGCTATGGAGATCATTATACTTTTAAAAATAACAGAATTTTTTAAATCATTCCTTTTTCTTAAGTTATTTTTCGCGATCGTCAATTGAATATGTGTGCGTGGATTCTTCACTTTAAAAGAGCATTCTCGGTACGAGTGTTTAAAGGAGCAGTTATCATCTCAGACCATTATTTAGTGGTGAGAAGAATAAATATTCCCCATGGATGGTAATCTGGTACACGTAAAGTGTCGGCCTTGAGAAACTGCTGCAAGATAGCGAGAAGAGCAATTTAGAAAGAGTGGAAAAAAAAGAGAATAAGTGATGTGTTAAATATTGAGGAATTGATGAATATGAAAAATATATTGATGGACACAGCAAAGGATATCTGTGGCACTGCGATCATGCATTAACACGTTAAACCTTGTGTTATCCATCCTTTCCATGTGGTCTTACTAGTGTCTTCTGCAGTTTCTACACCATCTCGCATCATCCTCTACTTAATATATTTTTTTGATGCGAGAGTGTGTGATGATTTTTAAATTACAATACATGAAATTTAGCATTTGTTCAATATTTCAAATCATAAGCAATTCGAAGTTATCACAAAACATTTGGAGAAAACAAATTTCATCATCATTGTGTCATTTAACTCATGACTGAGCATCGTGACTTCCATAATAGCCTCTGACGAATCCTCTCCATCCATCTCTGCACTCTGTGGCTCGAAGGGAAGTTGTTAAGGGTAGGCCAGTTGCGTCTCTCACTTGCTCAGTCGAACGCATAGGGACTCTTCCTCTTGTGCGCCGTCCTACACTTCCAGTAACCACAAACCTTTCCAAATTGTCTCCTTAGCCATGAGCAATGTGCCCAAAGTATCGGAGGAATCGCTGAAAGTGCCGACAATCACTGACAGGTTGTCGACAATCTGTCAGTGATTTACAGTTCTTTGATAATGGAGGTGTTAGTTCACCTTGCTGTCCAAAGAACAAATGATGGATGGATGAAAACAAATTTAAAAGTGTAAAATATACTTACACGTGTTCCATGAATTCCATGCCTTCCTGTGTGCTATATAATGCGGAGGGTTAGCCATTTCATAAGTAAGAGGTCTATTTCGTTTTGGAGTTATCCTGTATTTTCCAGATGTAACTCTGTATGCTACTGCCGTTGTGTGGATACCACATTTCAAGGACTCCAAATTATTAATAAATTGAGAAACCAAGACCTAAAATTATGCAAAAATTTCTATAAACACCGAGTGGTTTAACAATATAAAACTAAATGTAGCCAATTCAATGAGAAGTGCCATAGGTTTTGATTTAAAATTTCACTTTCATAGTTTTAAGAAATAAAATACACTCCTTTAAAATTTCAATAAAAACAAAATTATATCGGTTTTTTATTTATTTATAGACGTATAAAATACTAAGTAGTTAACTCTGGCAAGAATTTAAGGGATTATGAAGAGGCAAATTAAGTCTACTTAGGTGCTCTTATTTCGAAAAAATGGAGAAAATAAAGCAGACATCCGAAGACGAATTGGAATTGCAAGTCTGACAAAGATATGGATTAACCTAGGACTGTAGAGTCCAAGTCGTTGAGTCGGCTGGTTTTTTTTGTAGCCGGAGTCAGGAGATGATGGATTTGACTTCAACTTCAATTTTTTTAAACTTATTAGCTACATAAATTGCATTATGAACTATGTGCCATCAGTACAATTTGCATGAAGAATCCTCATAGACATTTTTTCCAAAAACCCTACATTTAAGTAGTTACGCTTCATAATTAAGTATAACATATGATAAGCAATATATATACTATAATTGGAGTTAAAGTCAAACATTTAAAATATCTGGAGTTGGATTTTTTTGCTGATTCCACAACACTGGATTAATATGTCTTCCGGGCGGAAGAAGAAAAGTCGGTCGACCTAGGCTGCGATGGGAGGATGAGGTGAAAAAGGACACGGCCCAACTACTACAAGCGACAGATTGGAAGGCTGCGGCGGGAGACAGGAGTTGGAGGCGAGGATTAATGGAGGCTAAGGCCCGATATGAGCTGTAGAGCCATCGAAGAGAGGGATTAACCTGTCTACTCAGAACTAAGATATGTCTAGTTAAATCTCTAGTATTCTCCAAAGCAATAAATGAATGCACAATGAAAAAGAAGGCAAGAAACATGATTGATGCCTCAGAGGTGTGATATTGGGGGCCGATGCTCCATATCCCATGGACTGCAAAGTGCACCAAAGACTCGATCAAACAGGAACTAAATATTACCGAAAGACTCGAGAACAAGCAGAAATGAAATCGTAACATATTTTGAGAAGCTGGTGATCACGAGGACAGTTGAGGGAAAGGTTTGTGACGCCCCACAGCAGAAACGAGGGCATCAAAAAGTTCTGTGATGGGTCGAAGATGTTTCAGCTACACATTCCGGAATTGAATAAATTAAGACATGGGGAATATTGTTGAAATAGGCGTTTACTAGTAATTCTCATTCAATTTCCAAAGAAAAAGATAATCTAAAAAGTTGCGAATTTTCTCATTTCCATTTCTGGCGACGGAAAATCTAGCTAATTAGAAGTTAGGAGAAAAATATATTAAATATGAGAAATATAAACGTACGGGCTTTGATAGATTTAGCAGCTGGAGTGCCATTTTTTGGATAAAAACAAAAAAAAATCTTAAACTTAA
The DNA here is from genome assembly GCA_949825065.1 of Odontocerum albicorne. NCBI lineage: Eukaryota > Metazoa > Arthropoda > Insecta > Trichoptera > Odontoceridae > Odontocerum > Odontocerum albicorne. The sequence goes on from OX463850.1 coordinate 12,166,478, forward strand.
ATTGTTTGAATGAAGTTTATGTTGACTCGGATTTTCGTAACCAAACCGCACATAACCTAAAAATACTAATGTCAAAAGAATATGCGAGTTGCCACTTTACAGTATTGACATTGAAATGTTACCAAATTTAAAAACAATAAATTGTGAAGTTGATATACACAATTACTTATAATTATTAAATAACGACATGAAAAAATAGATGATAATATATAATACAAATAACAAGGAAGAAAAAAATCCCTCTTAACACTGCAAAATTATTTTATTATTCCGTCACATAATGACGTCTATTCATTAATGAACTTAAATGTCTCGCCAACAAAAAGTCATATCCAATCTGTTAAGATTGTTTACTTGAAGCAAACTTAAAAGGAATATGATAAACTGATTAATATACAGGCATCATCCATCAATAAAATGGATAAAAAAGTATATCAAATACTCAAGGAACCACAGATGTTTTAAATATTATATACTTAAATATTTGTTACGCCCTTAAAACGTTGTAGTTCATTCTAACTTGGACAAAACATAAAAACCGTTAGAAACAAATCAGAATAATTTTAAATGTTTCTCCGCAGAGGTTCTCAATATTTTTTTGCTACCATAAATATTATAATTATATGACTTGTATACCGTTATTTTCTTATAAAGATATCGCCCAAAGAGCGATGAATATTTTTGTTTTAAAATATAGCTTATAAGCGTCATTAAATAAATTTATTTGAAATAAGGTGTAGAAGAAATATAAAAATCGGATATAAAATGATCGAGCAGACCATTAACACTAATTATTACATGTTCCTCAAAATCTTGACAAATTTAACACAAGTATATCGATTATTAAATAAAATCTGGTTGATTGGAAGAAATTGTTCTAAAACAATATTGAAATGATTTGGAATGACAATGATAAATGCAATACAATAAATTAGTTAGATTTTCATTTAAATTAAAGACATAGACAAAAAATACATTACAAAAACTCAAGATCGTTGTACGCGGAGAGATATTATATATGTTCTCGAACTGGTGGTGCCTCAACATGCGTTAACGTTACCACGCGGCTCAGCAGGATCCGCATATCTATAATGTCTGCGGGTGGATGTAAATGTCTAGAATGGGACTGTTTTCTCACATAACCTAACAGTCCCAAAAAAAATGTTATAATTTTTGGACTTGTATCGTTTTAACTTTTTTGGGGCGTGATGTCACTTCATCGAGTCCCTTTTCGACAGAGGATCATGGTACAAAACCATAGTTTTATCCCCCGTGACAATTAACTCAATTATTCTTATTATTTCCCATTGCAGAGCATTGAAAATTAATTACAACCTTCACACATCGTTGCCTTTGGACGGCACTCAAGAGTCATGCTAAGATAATCGGGTAGAATTTGAAGCACTGTGATTTTGAAAAGCTCACATATTGCTGATATTTCTTTTGATTTAAATTTTCTATATTTTAACACCAGCTCTTGCGCTAATGTAATTGTTTCTGGAATGAATACTTCTGCTGGCCTGCCTTAAGAAAGGCCATCTTCAATCGATTGTCTTGCTAAGTGAAACTGTTTATACTGTACCTGCATGTATACCTACCTAAATGAATTGTCAAAAATAACGAGTGAATTGTTAAAACACAAATAAATTAAATTAATTATTGTTGATTTAAACATACAGGGTCATTGACCGATCAAGAATTCAATGATTGTTACACACTTCAAACAACGACAATATTTACTATTTACAGCGCGCAAATTGGCTAGCGATCTCCAAATATAAATAATTAACCTACCTCCCGTCCATGTGATAGAGCGAGGCAGATATATATATATATCCCATGTATTCACTCACTGGTATAAATTGTCCGCACTATGCGAAATAAACATACATTTTATTGTCATCCAGTCAACTGTCAAGACTTTGTTATTTATTTATCTGCTGTCCACTTATCGATTTACATCCGCATTCCTGAGTCTATATTTATTGAAAACAAATCGAGATCATCATGACTTATAGAAATAAGCAATCCGCTATATTGATGATTCTGTACGAGAAGTAACGCAGAATCAGTTAAAACGAAGATAACGATGTCGATATCAAAATCATCAGCACGTCCTAATAGGACACGTGCTACACTGATAGCGACCATCGTTACAATACCAACATTTCACAGTGTAATATGACGGAGAAGATTCTCCGTATACAGCATCTAAACTTCGTTTTTCTACCAGGTTTTTCAATTCTTTTGAAATAAACTTGATAACCGTGTGATATTCGCTCTAACTTTTAATGTCAGAAACTTTATAATTTAGTGGTAACAACTTCCAGAGATCTCGGTAGCAGCACAAAAATATATTGGTGAATGGTTTAGTACCCCTCGTCAAGATAATCGAATTAAGCAATTCTCCACGGTTTTACTGCATTCGCCCCTTTTCTTTGCAGTCTGCCGCTCCCTCACTAACTACTCTGTATGGGATTCCCTCAAGGCACAACACCAGAGTCGGCCGCGGTAACGTTGTTCAAGAACTTGCACGCTGAGTTGAGGATTTAATGATTACTTCGAACTTGAAGTTCAAAATGGTGACCTTATGTCATAATATCACACATAGGCTGGTTGAACGCGATAAATATGTTTATTTAAATTTATAATATGTAGTAAAACGATATATACTCGTAGTTTAAAAAGAAATTGAAGAGTAAATTTGGTATGAAAGACGATGAAGTACTAAAGATGCAGAGATAATAAATGATAAAAGATTTACAAAAATATAGTATTACAGAAGGTATGAGATTTTTGGGAAGAGTTAGCACGGACTTCGAAACGTGGTACGATTAAATATAACAAATTCTATAGTTGAGTACAACCTGACGAAGTTATATTATAACTATATGGCAATATCTACTAACCAACTAGAAAAAATCTACAAATATTAATGTCAAGTTCTAGGTTCAGAATTACGAGATTCATGCATACAATTTTTTTTAAATAATGTTTAAGTAAAGCATGCCAGTATATTAAGAAGTGAATTAATATAGTAAAAATAGCAAGAAGTATGCTCTCTGCCTATCCCAATAGACACATGATACACTAAAAAAAATGATTGTGATGATACACTACAAAATATTACACTTTTAATTTATTATTTTCGGAACCTTTTTATTTGGACATTTTCTATGGTATCTGAAAACTTAGCTTTTTTTAATCTTCCATTCAGAACTAAAGTGGGAATAGATAATGCTTACATTGAACAGTAAATGCTCAATGATACGAATTTCCTATGTGCATGTATGGGTGATTTTTTAACACTAAAATTTTTGCTAACGAATTCAAGTCAAAATTTCCCTGTATCACTCGTACGTCGTACTAGTACCTAATATTTATGGCTTCTACTCACATATTTCTCAATAACCGAGAAAACGTTGCGCCAAATGTCTCGTCTCGAAAAGGCGATGAAAATGAAAGAATATTTGAAATAATCCTTGGATCGTCTTTTCGAGACGAATCATTTGGCGTAACGGTTTCTCGGTTATAGTTCGGAAATTCTAGGATGAGTCCTGTGACAGCTCACAAATTTGCCCCAATACAACCTTGTAACGATGTTCAGTAATTTGAATTATTTTATTAACTTTGATAAAAGCCTCAATTCTAATAAATAACAAGTTATTTAGGTAAATATATTACATAAGGTTGTATTGGGGCAAATTTGTGAGCTGTCACAGGACTCATCCTAGAATTTCCGAACTATAATGAAAATGTTTCTCATACATGGGTATGTGTTAAAATATTTATTCTTTATTTCTTCTTATGTATACATATTGTTTTAAGAATACTATTTTATGTTTGAGTATGTACACTACGCTGTATGGAGGAACCTATTGGTCTTATACATACATGTCATCCCGCCACGTAGGCAGAGAGGATATATCGCTAGACTTCCTATCTCGACACACATCCTCCACCTCTTCTACATCCATATACACCTTTGCATACAGCTCCTACGATTTCTCTGATTTTTTACGTTTGATTAATTCAAAATACCTATAATTTATTTGATCCAACCAGACTTTTCGTGGTATTCCTCGCCTTATTAAACGATATACTACCTTGATCAAAAAGTTTTAGGACCGGCCACCGGGTGGCGCTGTCAGTCACCCGATTGGAATTCTTTTTTTTTGTTAGGTTACCACGTCTATCATTGACACTTCTCTTCAAATTTCAGCGTCATAGCTTGACATTTGTAAAAGTTACGCTGTACTGAGTACATCTGCCTTTGTGCGTGTTTTCGATTTTTTACAAGTTTGAAAATGGCATCAACTGTGCATCAACGAGTTTGCATTAAATTTTGTGTGAAAAATGGATTTAACGGTTCGCAGACCTTGGAAATGTTGGATAAGTGTTTTTTGGTGGCACAAACACTTCAGAAGTGGTCGTGGGTCGGTCGAGGATGACGAACGCAGTGGCAGTCGAAAACCGATGAAAACATCGATAAAATCAAAGAAATGTTGGCCGAAAACCGCAAATTGACCATCAGAGAGCTGGCAGAGGACATGAACATCGCTTATGAATCCACTCAAGACATTTTGGTAAGTGATTTGCGCCTCAGACGTGTCGCTGCAAAACTGGTGCCGAAAGACCTCAATTTCATGCAAAAAAAGGACCGCGTTGAAATCGCGAAAGACATGATTTCCATGAGTTTTTTTACCAAAAACAACACGACTTCTATCCAGCAGCCTTTGAATTCACCTGATCTGGCTCCCTGCGACTTTTTTCCGTTCAACCGACTTAAAAAATCGCTTCGCGGAACGCGTTACAGCACCCGAGAGGATATCATGAAAAAATCGAAGACGGCTCTGATGGACATACCGAAAATTGAGTACCAGCGGTGTTTCGAGGATTGGATCAAGCGCTGGCGTAAGTGCGTTGCAGTCGATGGGGAGTACTTTGAAGGGGACCATATCGATTTTGATGAATAAACTTGTATTTTCGATTTTATTAATAAAGTCCTAAAACTTTTTGATCAAGGTTGTATTATTTTATATTATTCCCCAGATTCATATAAAATATTTATTTATCCCCCGCTTTAAATTATAATTTATTTTACGTACATGGCAATACGTTCACCAGGTTGTACTCTATACAACGAAGGTGTAATATAATATGTAGTTATTATAGTTGTTTTATTCTTATATAGCAATTTCGTCCAAAATCCAACTTTTATTATATTATAAATCCACGAGGACCTCCGTAATCTAATAAGTATGACACCTATCTTCCAGCCCGGGGGTTATGGGTTCGATTCCCGTTGGTAAAATTAAAAAAATTCAGTCTTAAGACCTCTATAATTTCTTTCTAGTTTGTTACAAGAGATTTTACATGTGTATAACGAAATAAAACGAAACCACTCTGTGTACAACGATTTTTTTGGGCGTACTGTGTACAACGAAAATTCACTATGATATAATATAATACAGTTATTACGAAAAGTGTAAAATTTAATCCTCAGTGAGATACAGACAAAAGCTTAGTTTACTGGGGACATGACAAATGAAATACAACAAACCCAGATCCATTTTAATCGTGTGTCCAAAATTAAATTACCTGTTGTTTTCTCGCAAATTGTGTATTTGTAGATTTCTTGTGTAAATAAAATAAAAATCTTAAAACATAAAATGACGAATCTAAAAAAATATGGTAAAACAAGAAGAAAATAATTTTAAAGCGACAAGAATAACGATCTTAGTACAATTAGGACGAACGTTCCAAAAAGAGTAAAAATCACTTGCGCTGAAACATTTTTTTTTCATTCTAAGTTGAGATTTACTTGAATGATTCGACAATTCCTCTTGTAGTAAGCGTCTGTCTCCCACCATCCGAGATGGCGTGGCCACGCCATTCTTAAGTAGCGAACCAGTTCTGTTCTAAAGTCCATTATTTTATTACATTTTCCTACGCATCAATAAAAATGTCAATAGGCACTCCGCTCCGCTCTCACGCTCGGAACTCTGTGCTTCACAATTTATCTGATAACAAATACTTTAAAGACATTTCAATTCTACAAATAAACTGGGCATACTTAAAACTCGATCGCGACAGTGAAATACTATATTTAAACTAAGTTTTTTGATGTTATTTTAACGGCCTTTGCACATTACAGGTTTGCCTCATTCGTACTATACTGAAGAAAGCCTTAAAACTTTTTGATCGTAAATTTGAAGGGAAGTGTCAATGATAGATGTGGTAACCTAACAAAAAAAAAGAATTCCAATCGGGTGACTGACAGCGCCACACGGTGGCCGGTCCTAAAGCTTTTTGATCAAGGTAGTAAACAAATAAATATATCAAGTACAAAAAAAACATGTACATGTAAAACAATCAAACATTTTGAGACATTTGAAAAAAATAAAAATTTATATGAATAACGTTAAAATAAAATATAGTGGGTTATAAAGAAAGAGTTGAGTTAAAAGAATGAGTTATTCAACCATAATATCCGTTATGTAAGTTGATATATGGAACAGAAGGTAACTCCTTGCACGGTTATATTTATTAGGGACTTACTCGTATAGACTTGTGCTTCTATTATCGCGGGACAGTTAAGGCAACCTAAAAAAACTTTTAGTAGGAATATCGCAATGGATTATTTCCTTCTTGTTTCGAGGCTTTGGCTTTAGTTTTCGATAGTTAAACACTGTGAGAATTTCGACATGGTGAGCATATTTTGGGTAATCGTCCTTTGTTCTGTACTATAGATATCTGAGATTTTTTTTTTGTATTTGTTCTATCTAATATATGAGCTGACGAGGAGTCCAAACTGCAGATGCATATTCTAATTTAGTTCTTATGAAATATTTATAACTATTTTTTTAAGTTATATTAATACGAGAATACGCATATTTTATAAGTTCGCTGTCTCGTCGCATCACATGGCCTGTTATAAAATACAACGAGATGGGAAATGAAAAAAATAAAACACGACTATTTTGAGTTCCTGAACACCAGGAGCAAACTGAGGATATTGTGGTGTTGGAAGGGTGAAAATATATGGTATGCGTGAGACGGCGGATAATAAGGGACAGAAAATTATGGGGAATAGAACGGAGCTATTGGATTGAGAGAGATTGAGAATGATTATAATGAAGAGCTTTGATTAATAAAACTTATACATTTTCATATTTTTCTCCACTTACACTACAAAGGTAGCACACAGGCTATAAATATATATTCACTCAAAAAACAAACGCAAACACAAACTTTATAACATATTAATATGTTATAAAGTTTGTGTTTGCGTTTGTTTTTTGAGTGAATATATATATATATATTTATAGCCTGTGTGCTACCTTTGTAGTGTAAGTGGAGAAAAATATGAAAATGTATAAGTTTTATTATTCACAAACTAAGTGGTTGCAACTAATTACGAGTATTTGTACAACTGTTACGTAACAAGACTTCACCGATTGGATAATTAATATGGCCATTGTGTGGGTTTTCATATGATTTTGACTGCGTATAGGAAGAATACGGCGAATTTGTTCTTACCGAGATGAATTTATTGAATTGTATAGATTTGTTTTGTGGTGTTCGACTTATACTGTTTTTTCGTATTGTATAACATTGCTTAGATGTCAATGTCAAATGCCATTTGTTATTGTATTTTCATTTTTTTTGTATCAAAAAAGTCCTTTGACCGTTGAAATAAAATAAAAACAATAATAATAAAAATGATGGAGTCATAACACAACCTTGCTTCACGTCATATTATTTTTGATCGTTCAGTCAAAACATCATTTAGTCTCTTGCAAGTTCCAAATCTTAGCATACAATTACAGAATTTGAATAATTGGAATACTCGTAATGTAAATATGTTATAAACGAACTATAAAATGTACGTTGCTCGCTGTCTATGTAAAATGATGTTTACTCCTCGTCACCAGTAGCCGGGATCAGGTCACAACAGGTTCCTTCACGCTGTCAACTGCCATTGCTGAGGGTCTGCTTTGTGGTTTTGCGGTCAACCCCAGCAGCAGCGAAAACGCACACAAAAGGACGAAAAAGAAAGTAATTAATATTTTTTCATATTTCTCTAGAATTGTTTTTGATTTTATTTTTATCAAGAATAACGCACTTTAAAATTAAGTAGATGTAAATATATAAACTGAAGCAAGTAGATGTACAATAGGAAGCAAGTAGATGTACAATAGGAAGCAAGTTGATGTACAATAGGAAGCAAGTAGATGTACAATAGGAAGCAAGTAGATGTACAATAGGAAGCAAGTAGATGTACAATAGGAAGCAAGTAGATGTACAATAGGAAGCAAGTAGATGTACAATAGGAAGCAAGTAGATGTACAATAGGAAGCAAGTAGATGTACAATAGGAAGCAAGTAGATGTACAATAGGAAGCAAGTAGATGTACAATAGGAAGCAAGTAGATGTACAATAGGAAGCAAGTAGATGTACAATAAATATATAAAGTTTTTTGTTAAAATAATTCATCATCATCACCATCACGCCATGCCCCTATTGGGATAGGCAAAGATAACAGATTTCTGTTTCATTCAATTCTGGCACACATTTTCGCTTCTGCCGCGTTCATATACCTCGTCTCCAAAAGTGCCTCCTGAAAAACGAATTGGGATAATAATTCATACATAATCTCCTAATATAAAGGCTTTCAGAATTCGATACAGCGGGCGAACCGCTAGTACTGGAGTATCAGAGGTCAGACCAAATACACGTCATCCATTATTATGATATACTCATTAAGTATCTTTTTCTTCTTCATCGCGTGCTCAATACTGAGCATCGTGGTCTTCTGCTCTGTCTCGAACTCGGCGCACCACCTGTCTCCATCCCTCCCGGTTCTGGATCATGTTGAGTGCAGCGTTTAAAGAGGATCCCATTAAATCCTTTATTTGATTCATCCATCTCATAGGACGCCTTTTTTTTGCTTGCCTTCCCTTAACTGTCCTCGTAAACGCCAGCTTTTAATAAATAAATAAATAAATATAGGTTTATTAATAGCAACATAGTATGCATAATACATAATATATTTAAATATGATACACTTCAAAAACATATAAATGGCCGAAAATACATTAAAGAGAGAAGCTATCAAAAGGTCTGGGCTCATCTAATAACATCCCCCCGACCAAGATACACTCCACCAATATAGGGTGAGCCCAGCTGCGAGGACACCAGATGTTTTTCAGCCCACATCCTTGCACATGTAGAATAATAAGAAGAAAAACAGAAAATAAATAGATGGCAGAAAAAAAGCATATTTACAAATACCACCTCAGATTAATTCAAACAAATAAATAAAAGTTCCCTGACAGCAACACAAGGTGTACATGTATATAATAGGTAAATTCATTCCGGAATCGCGCATATATCTAAAATAAACTGCAGAAAATACATTTAAGAGAGAAGACATTAAAATATCCGGGCTCATCCCACAACGTTCCTCCGGCCGAGATACATCCCACTAATATAGGGCGAGCCCGACCGCAAGGACATCGGGGGGCTTTCAGCCTACACCCTTGTACATATAGACTAAAAAACAAAAAATACATAATATATAGTAGAAAACTACAAATTAAGAATATTTGTACTTATTTTGAATTTACATATTTATTTCATAAATGTCAAAAAGGAAAAAAAAATTCTGCTCGTATTTTTTTACTTTAATTTTCGTCAGCGCAGATTTCAATATTAATAAATGTTGCACAAGAGAATGGCATAATCCGTAGTCCTTTTATCTTTTTCAATCCTTAATTACAAATTAAAATGAAAAGTTTGATATCTAGTGAAATATTTAATATCGAGTACTGAACAAACTTATTGATTTTGATTTGAGTAAGTAAAGTAAATGACTAGGGCGTCGAAAGTAAATGATTAAGGGGTCGACGGTTTTAAAAGTTTTTGGTAAAGGGGTCTGCGGCCGAAAAAAGTTAGGGAACTATTAATTTAAATCAAACAAAATGTATAATATAAGAAAAATGTGAATAGATAAATGTTTAATAACAATAGAATAAATAGATAATAACAATAGAAAAAAATATTACTCATGCTGCCCCGTGAAGTGGCTCAGTTATGTCTACAAAGCTTGAAGTATTCGTCGTAATATGGAAGATATAAATACCAAAAAATCGTTTAACAAGGCGATTCCGTGTGCGAGTTGTGACGTTCTTACCTGATACGGGAATAATCTTAATTCGCGATGCCGTAAATCGATCTGAGGTACATTCTGGCCAAGATCGATATCGAATTATAGCAACGAAGATTATTGAATGCATTACAATATTAATCAATTAGATGATTTGCAATAATATTGTATGTGGCAATTGTGTTATTCAATAATTTATACTATTTTCCAATAGAAATAATACTCATACTTATGCCATAAAGAATGACCGAGATATTATTGACAGATAAGCCACTCTCCGTTCTCCAATCTGCGCAGATAATCGCCTGTCTAACCTTTATTCCGCAGCCAACATCAGACAGGTATTGTGGCTTCTATACAGAACTGGGTGAATGGGATATTTTACTTCTTACCGTTTGGTACATGGTATTGAGAAACTGCCGCATTCTCTCGTTATCTGTTGAGATGGATTTTTTTAACATTTAATTGTTGTTAATGGACTTGTTATTTATGCAATTGACTTCTAATTGAATATTTGTTTGCAAAAATGATATAATTAAAAAAAAACTTATTTTTTTGGATTCTTTGAAATCAATTCCTTATGTGCAAATATATCAAACTAGAAAAATAAATATTTAAACCCATCCCGTACATCAAAGTTGATACTGAAAACAATATTTCAGTACCAACTTTGATGTATGGTAGTGGAGTTAACGTGGAAAAAAACTTAGAGGAGCCGAATAAATGCTGTAGAAATGCACTGAGAAGAATACGTGGGATGACAATGTATAACACAATACGGAATGATTATGAACTTAAAGTTGATGTGTTGAGTAAGATGAAGATGAGCACTCTGAGATGGTTTGAGCATGTAAAACGAATGTGTGAAGAAAGGTTAACAAAACAAATATTCAATGCAACTCGGGTGGAAAGTTTGGTAAAGGAAAGTGTGATTGATTGGATCGAATGAATGATACTTTGAAATAAGGAAACGTAAAAAGTCGAAGAAATCGTAGGAGTTGTGTGAGGCGTATTTATGTAGAAGAGACAAAGTATGCGTGTCGAGATTGGAAAGTCTGAAGTTCTGCTCTATCTGCCTACTCTTACAGGGAAATGGCATGATAATATGTATCTCCTAGCCACAGACGAACTTGTTATATTTAAATCATCAAATGATCCCTTTCTCCTTTTAGAGTAGTAATTATTATTTTTTACGTTTTATTTTCATTGAAAATCTTTCACCTAACATTGAAAACGAAATTCTTTAAATTTTTGCCTTTTGGCAATAAACTCCTTTAAGTTGTATATTGAAGTGTGTAATAAATATGGCAGATACTAAAAATAAAAAAAGAAAGAAATGTCAGCCACGACAACCTCGACAAGGAAAAAGTAAGTCGCATAAAGTGTCCTCTTACGAAGTCTCTCAACGGCTTCAATTTTTTCACTCCTCCAGCTCTCCTGGTCAAGTTTTTTCAACAAGACGATTCTGCTCTATCTGGTTCTGAGATCAATTTTTTATATCTACTGCAGTTTAATTTTATATTTTGAACTTAACAGTTTTATATACCTTTAACCTAAATTATGTTACACAAGTAACTATCGTGTAAATAAGTTGCTGACCATTTACTATCAAGTTTTCTTAATCTAAGAACTAATACGAAGTCATTTTTAATTTACATTTCAAAAAGTACCTTTTCCAAAACAAGCTGTAATATATATCCCATAATAATGGTTTGTATTCTTTTACTTATTACTTTAAATTTGATTACCTGATCACTCAACTTGTATAACGTCAAACGTCACACTGCAATTGGATCTTCTACAAGTAAGAAAAATATGACAAAATTTTCAGAGATGTAAAAAGGTTCAAATGCTCTGATAGTGATTTTTATTCATGTACGACCATAACCATAATTACGGTTTATTTGTCTGTGAGGTTCCACCACGTTGTAGTAGCTCCAGCAAACCAGAACGGGCGTTGACATCAAGATGCAATTTCTGACGCGAGGCGAAAAAATGTTGAAAAAAATATGAATACTGAAATAAGAGAATTATTGAATGAGTCACTTTATTTAGGTGTCAGTTGATTTGAAATAACGGGATTTTACAAAATATATTAACTGTAATAAGAATATTTAAATTTTTGAGTTCGAGTAAAAATTCAATTTATTTTCCACTGTTACGTAATTTTTCTTGAATAATTTGTTAACATACTCGTTCATATATTCTTTCTTAATCACGTATTCAATGTTGAGCATCGTGGTCATCTGCTGTCTCGAATTTGGCGCACCACCTATCTCCATCCCTCCCGGTCCTGGGCCATACTGAATGCAGCGTTAAAAGAAGATCCTGCTAACTCCTTTATTCGATCCGTTATCTCATAGGACACCTTTCTCTGGCTCGCCTTCCCTCTACTATCCCCGTGATCAAAAGAGCTTCCGCCTCCATGAGGTGCATGGCCGCGCAGTAACGCACTGGACTTCCGTGTGGAAGGTGTCAATTCGAACCTCGTGATGTACTACCCATGACATGAAAAAATGACACAGGTATTTTTTCATCTAGTATTTAAGGGTCACCTATGACTTCGGTCATATCTATTATTTCAAAAAAAGAAGAAGAAAAACATGCTAGTGTACTCCGATCGTCACACTTCAAGTGTGCCGTTGGATCCAGTACAATAGTTTGGTCGGTGAGTTTGCTTGTGTGCAACGGTTCACTAACTAAAAAAATAATTTCCACGGCACACCTTCACTTTTCAACTATATTTTCATTGGAATGACTATGGGATTATTTACTTCTACGCAGAATACAAACCAAGGGAAGATGATCTACAAATAAATCTTTGTAGATTTTTTTATATGTGATAGAAACACATTCTGATTTAGGTGTAGTAATCATATAAAATCATAAATTTTGATAGGACCTTCCAAAAGCGTTATCTTCTGTGATTTCTAAACACACATTTTGATTACATACAAATCCATACAGCGTGATGTTATACTACCCGAAATATCCGAAAAGGTAAAACGTTGGTCGAATAATGCAAGGTGCAATTCATATCAGATTTTGTAGGCTTTTAAGTTTGAAGCTAAAACCTTAATAATGGATATGAACTACCATTATAGTGTAACCATAAAAAAGTGACTTCATGAAATATTGATATTATAACAGGTACAATAGATAGATATTATAAAAAAAAATCTGCTCCATTCGTAAATCAATCATACAAGAAAAAATGGCGCAGAACAAAAAAGTATAATTTATGCGTTTGATTATGTTGTCAACATATAATTTATCGATATATCCAATTCTACATATTAGCTCCGCATCAGATCAGACATATTTTCTTCCAGTAAATGATTCTTCTAGTTGTAAAAAGGCTGTATCATTAGGTACTTTACCAATGTTAACTTTGTTGAAATTATACATGTATTTTGATGAGAGCTCACTTGGCTGTTAAATATGTTTATCTAAACAAACCTGACTAGTGTTCGATATATCTCGGTGGGAGTGGTATCTCTTCGTGAACTTCTAAAATACTTCTAAAGGTGGGAGATGAAAGTAGCTCGAAAGACGGTCCACAAGAAGGCATATCGATGCAAGAAGTTATTTTAAGTGATAGTTGGTTAATAATAAGACGATAATTTATATTGCGCCGTATAGAGAGCAGATTCAACTCAAGGGCGATTCAACTCTGGATTCACACCCAATATTATTATACTTTATTGTTTTATTTTATTTTATTTAATTAACGACACAACAGTGTCTTTATATACAAATGAGCATGTGACAGGTTATACAAGTACTTAAAATTATTGACAAATAATACAACTTTATCTTAAACTAACATGAAGATACAAAAAGCAGTAGTAATAATAAATTACAGTCATTGTTTTAAAATTATTTAATAATTATATGTATATTTAAGTTCAATATATGTTATGTATGTATACCACAAAATATTACCAAACTTCACCAAGCAGACTTACGCAATTGTCGAAGACTCATTTTATAGAGGTAAATAACTCAGATTTGTTTTTAGTGGAACAACGCATACATAGAAAAATATTGGATTCTTTGAGAATTTTGTGGGAATTTTATGGATAGATATTGAGATATAGAAAACACATGGCCTCATTAGTAGGACGAGATGCAAGTTGCTTTGCAGAATTAAAACCTTCATACATGTTGATGCAGGGTTACTCAACTCCAGAGGCAAAGTATTGTCCTTAATGTTTCGTTTATACTAGGTTATTTATATTGATAAAGGAGAGCACAAAGTTAGTAGTTATTTCTAAATATTGTTGTGATATTCTGGCGAATACTAACATATATACACTTATATTAAAAATATCTAAATTGTTGCTAATTTTCGGTATAAAAGGGATTGAGCTGTCTTGTGGATCTAGTGGGAATACGAAATGAAATGTTTGGGAGTAAGTGAGGTGCATCAATCACTGAGTGAATGATTTTATATAGCAGTACTATATCGGCAGACTAAAAAACAGTAGTATAGTTCGGAAATTCTAGGATGAGTCCTGTGACAGCTCACAAATTTGCCCCAATACAACCTTATATTAAAGTTGATAAAATAATTAAAATTACTGAACATCGTTACAAGGTTGTATTGGGGCAAATTTGTGAGCTGTCACAGGACTCATCCTAGATTTTCCGAACTATAGTAAATAGCAGTATAGCAGTACTATATCAGCAGACTATATTGACAGACTAAAAAATATTACGAAATTAATACATATAAGTTAAGTGTGAGAATAGGAAAGTGGTGGCTGTGGCCATTATATAAGGCATTTAAGATTTTAAGTGAATATCTATTTTTTCACATTCCTACATACCATCCCGCCATTTCCCTGTTGGTTTAGGCAAATAAAACAGAGCACCAAACTTTCCTATAAAGACATACTTTTTCAGCTCCTCTACATCCATATATTCCGCATCTGCATGTGTTTAGAAAACATATTTAGTAAGAAAACCGCAGAAAACTTACCAAGGGAAGACGAACTACGAAGAAACCTTTGTAGATCTTCCGATATATTAAAGCAAAATATTCGCCTTGATGAGACATCCTAAATATTGTAGTCTTCAAGTTGTTCCTAAAGCTACTCACGCCACCTATATCTCTTACACTTGACAAGCCGATTAAGAGAGATCCAATTGAAATACTATTTAGTTAAGTAGTATTACATTATGTTAACTCGATCAGGTAATGAAGGTGTTATGGGTGATGAGATTTTTGAAAAAAAAAATTCCAGGTGTCATTTTATGAACACTTTTTTTTTCTTCATAAAATTATAGATTCCTGATAGATATCTTCGCGGTGGATAATCTATGTTAACATGGTGGATAAACTATAATTTATTTCAATGACATGTTTTGCTCACTGTTGAATTAATGTCTAGAATGTATGGAATTCTGAAAAAATCTTAGAACATCAACTGTTGTCATAAAACACCAATAATAATTAGTCGTATATATGTTATGTTAAAAGAATTCAAACCACAAAACACATTTTTTTGTTTGTTCGAAATGTTTCGTAAGCATACCTCAATCTTGTATTTCAAAATGTTTCGTAAGCATACCTCAATCCTGTATTCTCGGAAATATAAAGGGAAAAAAATACTGAAATTTCAATCTTAAAAATCAAGTATAATGAAACAAACAAAATGCGGGTAGAATAGTCTTTGCGTACATAACATACATACCATCACACCATCTCCCTATCGGGGTATGCAAAGAGGACGGAGCGTCAGAATTTATTATCTTGACACACATCGTTTGCCTCTTGCACATCCATACACCTTCTAATACAACTTCTACGATTTATCTGACTCTACGTTTCCTTGTTTCAGAATATCATCTTATCTAATAAGTAATAAAAATTGTAGGAAGTATTCAAGTTTTTTTCAAAATAATGTAAAAACATATCATTATAACGTAAAATAATAATACATAACATTATATCCTTTTTTCTTATTTTTTTAGTAAATATATTATATAAATATTTGGTTATACTTATTAACAATTTATTACCCTATTTTTTTTCTTCAATATACGAGTATTACTCAATTGGTGTAAAACTTTTTTATGAATTCATGAAAAATTAGTTTTATTTCATATGCCATGCTTTTGAACAACCTTTTTTTTTATCAATTCATATCTAGATATAGAAGGACTATTTATATCAGAAATGTAAAAAAATTGTCAAATATATATATACTTTTTAATATATTGGGTGTTAACATAAGTTGTGTCCGTTTTTTTCCAATTTAAAAATGAGTACCAAAAGTAAAACAAAATGGTAAAAATTATACGTCATTCGAAAGAAAATGTTCTGCTCTACAAGGTATTGTGTTCGCTTTTACGTTATATATATTATTTTATTTGATTACAAGCCTTCAAAATGGAATGTCAAGTAGACGAAAGTGAGCATTTTCGACACCTCTTTCTGTTCGCGTACAATCGAGGGAATAAAGCTGCCAAAGCTGCTCGCAATATTTGCGAAGTGTACGGTGAAGATGCTATGAATGATAGGACAGTTCGTCGATGGTTTTTGCGTTTCAAAGACGGTAATTTCGACCTGAAAGATATGGAGCGTTCCGGACGACGAGTGGACTTCGTTTTCTTCTTCTTCTTCACTTTAAAATAAACTTTCTTTGTTCAAAACTTAGTCTGGTTTCAGTCATTATTTCACAACGGTTAAATATAAAACAAAAAAAATCAGCAACTTACCAGCTATTAAAGTGTGGATACATTTTTTGCGATACCCTGTATATAGAGTCGCGAAAGTCTTACAAAAAAAATATTTATGTTTGAAATAAATAGAAAGCAATTGAGATGTAGAGAGAGAGAGTTGATGGGATCCTCTTTAAGCGCTGCATTCAATATGGCTCAAGAGCGGAAGGGATGGAGCAGATGGTGCGCTGAGTTCGGGACAGCAGAGGACCACTACACTACGCTCAGTATTGAGCACGCAATGAAAAAGAAAATTCGTTTTGTTAGTCTTTCTACATTCATTCGTTCTGTATGTCCAAACCATCTCTTAGTGCTCTCCTTCTTCTTACAGTCAATCATGTGTTTTTGTTTTTTTATTTTTTATTAAACAAGTAAATTATTATACAAACATTTGTCAAGGCTATACCTATATACAAATTTATTACTTAACTAATCTTAATTATATGTTATAATTTATGAACTTATTTAATCTTATTTTCCTACATATCATTTTATTTTATTTATTCAATCTTAATATATGAGATCTTAGAAATAATTAACACCTACATACTACTTATAACTAGATAACAATTCTTACACTAATTATTCAGCAAAAACAAGTCCACTCGTTCAGGCTACATGTATTCCATCACATTCACTCAGACCTTGGTCGTCCCAGCTAATACTGTAGGTGGACTAGTCAGGTAACAGATAATGCTTCGGGAGCTTGTGCTTATAACGGAAGGGTAGGTCGGATTTACTCTCGTAAGCCCCCAGGGCAGCGACTAAGGGATTTCTGTGATTTTGTTGGCTTTTATAGAACTTCACGGTCCAAGCGAGGATGTGGTGTTGTAGGGTTTCTTCTCGCTGTTCAGCGTGAAGTCGGGTAAGGTTTGTTCTGGGATGGGTGTTAAAAGATATCTTGAATGCCTTGTTCTGCACTCTTTGGAGTTTCAGGTGATCCGTGTTGCTCACACTACCCCAAACGGGTGCAGCATAGGTCAAGATAGGACGAATAAGGGTTTTATAGAGGAGGAGCTTATTTTTGGGTGAAAGGAAGCTGCGTCGATTAAATATCGAATTGATAGCCCCTATGCCCTTGTGACCCTTCTGTCTGATGGTATTCAAATGGGTTTTCCACGTCAGTCGTCGGTCAAGGTGCAGGCCGAGGTATTTAACCACGTCCTGCCACTCAACCAGGCAACCACCGATGAATAAGGGCATCGACGGCACTCTTTCCTTCATTTTTCGGGAGAACATGATGGCCTCAGTTTTGGCGTCATTGATTTTGAGCCTCCAGTCCTGGTAGTATTTCTCAAGGATCTCAAGAGCAATCTGAAGACGGCGGCCAGCTCGATCCACCTTGAGTGACGATGCGTAGCATGCCGCATCGTCAGCAAATAGTGCGAGTTTACAGTTTGGGGGAGTAGGAACGTCGTGTGTGTAAATGTTAAATAGACATGGTCCAAGTATACTGCCTTGGGGGACACCCATAGGGATGGGCCTGGCGGATGACGTAGAATGATGAGTGGTGACTGTGAAACTTCTATTGGAAAGGTAGGATTGAAGTCGTTTCACGAGATAGAGTGGAGTGCCAGTGAGGAGAAGTTTGTGAAGAAGGCCATCATGCCAGACAGTATCAAAAGCCTTCTCGAGGTCCAGCAGTACCATGCCAGTACTTCTGTTCCTATTGAAGCCCATCGACACGTCTTCCACGACACGGGTAAGTTGCTGGACCGTGTTGTGTCTTGTTCTAAATCCAAATTGCTCATGAGGGAATGTATTATGGGATTCGTGATGGAACACTAACCTTGAGGCAACCACTCTCTCAAGGATCTTGCCAAGACCTGGAAGAAGGCTGATGGGCCTGTAGCTAGTTGGATTTTCGGTAGGTTTATTTGGCTTGTGGATAGGAACAATATTGGCTACTTTCCAAATACTCGGAAAATAGCCATTAAGGAGTGAGGCATTTATTATTTTAGTAAGAAAAATCCTCGCTTTGAGTGGTAACTGTTTAAGAAGGCTATTGTGTATATTGTCGGGACCGGGTGCTTTTCGTGTTTTAAGTCTGTCAAGGATACGACCAATTTCGGACGGGGTGCAAAGTTGCACCTCGTTTTGGTTGGTCGGGGAGTAAGCAAAGCTGGTGAGAGTGTCCTCGACAGCTTTGTTGACATCAACATTTCCAAGTGATTGAGTACGTATTCTCATAAGCGTCCGCCAAGGCATTAGCCTTGTCAATGCCAGAAACAGCCAACCCTGAGGCTGTGCGCAGAGGTGGTATGCTTTGAGACGAGCACTTGATACCCTTGACGACTCGCCAGAGAGTACCGTTACCCGGTTCTAGAGCTGCCAATTTTCTCTGCCATAGCTGGTTTTTAAGTAGGCGGATTTCTTTTTTGATTTCATCTTGGAGGACGTTTAGAAGTGTTTTGTCACGTTTGTCTAGTGTACGTCTGTAGGTCTGTCTTTGTTTGTTTTTTAGAGATATAAGGAGTTTGATATGAGGAGTAAGATTTATTTTGTATGGAGTGACAATTTTGAGGGGAACATTTTCATCACGGGCATTATGGATGAAGGTGGAGATGGTATCTATCGCGGTATCGATGTCCTGTGGGCTCACCAGAGTTTCTGGTGATAGGCAGAGCTGGTTGTGGAGGTAGGCTTTGTAACCCTTCCAGTCAGCATTGGCGTAGTCGTACTGCTCCCTGAGGCTAACAATCGGCCTCACTCCCAATGTGAAGTAGACTGGGAGGTGGTCTGACGAGAGAGCTTCTAGAGCAGTCAAGCCAGAGATGTTAGGGTAGTTTTTGACTACGGCAATGTCCAGTGTAGAAGGGCTACGGGGGTTGGTGAAACAGGTATGTTGATTTGGATAGAGTATTTGACAGTTGTGGTTTTCCATATAATTGTACAGCGTCGTTCCGTTCGGGTTAGCTCTCAAGCAGTTCCAGTAACGGTGCTTGGCATTTAAGTCCCCGGCCATGATGACTTTGGGCCCCAAGGCCAGCACTGCCTCGATGTCCTTTTCCAGAAGTGAACGATAGCCGGTACAATATGCTGCCACAATTGTGACTGTCTCCCTGTCAACCTTGAGGCTGATGGCAGTAGCCTCCAAGTTTGTCAGGGCGGGCGTGAGGAGTTGGGTATGATTTGTTGTACTCCGCACAACTCTGAGGTTTTTTTGTTTTTTTTTTACCAGAAATATGTTTATGAGGCCTTAAGTAAAAGTCAGACTGAAAACCTTTTTTTTTTTCTTTAAATATCACATCTGGGTTCCAGCGGGAATCAAACTCGCCGAAGACGTGCGTCTTACCAACTAGGTCACATAAGTTGTCAAATATTATTCGAAATTTAATTATATTCGGTTCTTATTAATCTTTTTCAAGTCCTCGTTTCACTCCCATACATCAAAGCTTGCACCAAAATACTATTGTGAACTATTATATCTTAGCAGATTTTGATATTTATTTATTTTTATTTATCACTTTTATTGCAAATACAATCTGGCGGCTTATTGCCAGACGGCAATCTCTTCTAACCAACCAGACAAAAGTAAATGAAGCAAGTTATGTGGTCGCATAAATCATTCAAATGACTATTCATCCCCGCGAAATCCATAAACATTTACGTGACCACATGCCCACGAACCCCACAAAGACGGACAATCACCCGAACATTATTTTTCATATAAAGTTAGATATCATCAATCAAAAGTAAAGGAAGGGATGGTAGAGAGGAAAGGAAAAGAAAATCAGGAATGAAACACGTTGTTTTACTGACTAGAAATTAAAAGTTTTTTCAGTCGCTTCTTAAAGCATGCCAAGGACGGAGCGAGTCTTATATTGGTTTGTAACTGATTCCAGAGTCTCACTGCATGGACAGTAAAGGACGACGTAAAGAAAGAAGAGCGATGAACTGGAAAGGCCAATAAACAATATCTGTTTGAGCGTAGCGCTAATCCATGATTGGAAAGACGCTGAAAATTTGATTTGATACTGTCCGGTTTGAGTATATATATGTTTTAATGCCCCGTTGACTTTGTTTCCTATCACTTTACGCCGTTCGATATCCTATCAAATAGTCTTGAAATAATGAAATCATTCTAAAGTAATTTTAAATATCAATTAACAAAAGATTCATATGATGACCATTTCTCCACTTCCGGTTTCCTATGACGTCCATAATTACATATAATATACGAGTATATGTGTCTACCGACACCACAGCCTGCTCCGTCATCTCCTGATCTTCGCGCTAAGCCTGGGACCAGCACCGCGACGGAGAGGAAAGAGTGATGCGGGGGAAACAGGTGAGGGGGTTTCAGGTGATCTGCGTGTCGGAGGAGGGGACCGGTACGGGGGTGGGGTGCGGCCTGCAGGTGAGGAGGGAAGGGTACACGACCACACACAATCGAGTGCTCGTGAGAAAATAAATTATACTAAATCCAAAATATCTTAATTTTTTATTCAAAATAACACAACAGCAAATAAAACAAGATTTTCCCACAGAACATAATTTATTAATAAAAGATAAAAAAATCTAATTACTTGTGTTACCATGTCCAGCAGCTCAGTGAAAATGTTACAATATATGTTGAAAAATTCAAATACTTCTTCCTCAATCAATTCAGTCTTCATCCTCTTAAACTCTGTTGAACTAAATATGTCCACACCTGAGTTAGTTATCGCATTCTTACTACTGAGTTATAGAAGACGATGTTATTTTTAAATGTTACTACGCGGAACAAATCAGGCCTTCTAAGGAAGCTAGAGGAAACATCTGAATCAATAAGTTCCATAGTCAAAAATGCAAAAAGAAGCTTTAAAAAAGAGTTTTTAAGGGAATATTTAACTCTGAACATAATATAACACGATTATTATGTTAAAACATTGTATATGTCAACGAAAAATATTTTGGTTAGAAAAAAAATCAACCTCTTGCCGACTGTTTCAGAAACCGTATTTTGTAGGAAGTCTGTGTATTGTTTTTTCTTCTTCAAATAATACATTCTAGTTTTAAAAAAATGTGAAATGAAATATAAGAAAGAAATGTGTTTTCAAATGTTACAAAACTAATTGGAAATATTGTAGGTCTACACATTTGAGCGAATAATTGATGCTAATATACAGTATGCACTGAGAAGTTGTTGGATATAATTTTTATGTGGTTGTTGGCATTCTGATGCGGTTGTAATTGTTTATGTGATAATTTGGGATAAAAATGTTAATTCAGAGGGTGAATGTTTTTTATCTAAGCATTTTAATGTTATGAATAAATATACGAAATTTGTTAATAAGGAATGTGACCACTTCGTCGTAGGCCTTGCCTAGGGAAGCGGTTATGAATAACCTCAATATGGAGAGTTTTTTTGCATTGTTACGTATTTTTTACGTGTTCGTCTTTCTTTTAAAAAGGTGTGAATTTGAAATTTTGCGTTATGTATAAAAACATTTAAGAAAAATATCCAATCGTTTTCTATTTTTTGTGTGGTATTTGTTATTGAAAATTTTCACAATATTATTATTCATTAATTTAGCTTTCGACACAACCATAGATAGTGAAAATCATGATTTATGAAATCAAAGTTCTTAGAGTGAAGAATATGAGTACAATTAATTCTTCTTCTTCTTCTTAAATTTTCTGTAGACTCTCAAGAGTCTGTTACTGCAGGATTGTCCTGTGATGCTGAGCTCCAGCTATCTCTCCATCGTTTCGGGGGTCTCCCTGGCGGACGCCGTCCATCTGGTACCCCATGCAGAGCTATGTATGGAATTCTTGTGGAATTAATTCTCTGTACATGTTGGTACCAGTATCGTCGACGCTGTCGTCCCCATCTGACCACATCTTGGACCTCACAGACCTCTCGGATTGTGGTGTTCCTTACACGATCACGCAATTAATTAAATACGTTAAATGTTTTCAATAAACGGATGTTTACAAAATCAGGAATGGAGTAAATAAAATAAGAATTTTTAAACTATTTTGAAGATAAACTTTAAAAATCTTTTCAACTGTATACTTGTGAAGCAATTTACGAGTCTGTATACCTTAAGAAATAATTTTTTGATAAATTATATTAGGATTTAAAAAAAATCCTATGAATGATTCGCTTGTGTATTACATAACTAAATAGGTTATTTTAACTATTTTTTTACATTTCATTGCAAAACATTCTACCAGTGAGTTTATTTTATCCAATAATATCTTCCAACTAAACATGTCACACAGATTTGAACAAATTGCAGAGTTTGAGGTTACAAGAAAGAGAGGTCCCAAAATGTTACATATCTAACATCTTAAATGAAAAAGTAATTTCCGAGTAATTCATTCCGAAAGATTCCCTATCTGGATATGGATTGGGAGGGGAAAAATAACACTACTTAAAATTAATATTGACGGGCAAAATCGAGGGTCGATGCGGAATCAGAAGAAGGCGCTAGTCTTGGTTAACCCTTCCCTTACGGTGATAAAATTGAAACGCGTGTTCCGGTGTTGGGTAGTGAGTACGCGATCAAAAATTTGCGATTTTAAATCGGAAAACTAAGAACATTCATAGATAATCCCCTTAATTAATTATAATTGAAATTAAAAATTATAATAATTGAGATTTATTTACTGAAAACATTAAAAAACCATCTGGCAACGCTCACGGAACGGGCGTAGATCTAGTCTCGTTGCCAGCTCAACAGCTACTGCGGCGCGGCAGGGTTGGTGGCTAACTCGGGCGTGGCTTACACTTGCGAAGTTGAGACAATTGCGCTCCTCGCTATTCAGTGACGTATGCAAAAGTGAGATGCGAATATAGTGTCGCGCTTCCCGCATACTTTTCACCTATCATCAAGACCCAAGATCGAGGCACTCACGGCGTTTAAATGCGAATTTGTTTCCGATATTCACGAAATACTTACGATGTAGTCGATAAATTCTGATTATTATTAATATTATTTTTTAAATTAATGCGTAAATATATTATGAAGGAATACCTAAAATCTTAACCTTGTATTTATTATATTTATAGAGATATTGATGGTTATTAGAAGCAACGTGTAGAAGATACCCAACACAGGGAAGGAAAGGTTAAGCAATATTCCCGAGTGAACAGGTAACCAGACAATTGAGGAGCTGTTCCGTGTCGCCAAAGATATATATATTTAAGAATGATTATCAAGGTTAGGGGGACACGGCAAATGAAGAACAAGAATAGGAATTAATTTTATTTTTTGCGACAAGATGTATTTTTTAAAGTAAATATGTAAAAAAATATACTTATAAAAAAAAGAAAGATATTCGTATATTCTACTCGTAATATTACCTAAAAACAATCGAAAATACAAAATAGATAATTTTTTTTATTCTACAAAAAGCAAAAAAATTATCACTGATTATTTGAATTCCGATTTATATTTCATAATGGATGCACGTGTATTTAAAAAAATCACAATAATATTATTTCATATATGCTAAATAAAAATATTACAAAACATGTTTGAATCAATATTTTGGACGTTGGTAGTTTTGAATATCGTTACAGCGTCCATTCTATACAACCAGAACGAGCGCACAGAGCCTCCAACGAAAAGCTAGCGACAGTGCGAGTTGAAACATCGAGCGTGGAGTCTACGTTGCGTTGCTGGCGGTTTTCGAACGAAAAAAATAACCTAAGAAACGAAAAAATCTGTGAAATATTTGTGCAAAGAGTTAACATACGAAACTAAAAACAAACTGTCTTATAAGGAAATTAAAAAGGAGTATCTTTTAATTAACTCTGTGATTGAAACTGGTTTAAAAGTTGTGTTTCAATTTATTTCTTTTACTTACGCTTATCTTTTTTTATTTATTTTAGTAAAATGTTTTGATATTTTACTACTCGAGTGGTTATTGCTATGTTGAGTGAAGTGTTTGAAACCCTCTCTTAGTGTGTTTTAGTTGTTTTTCTTTTGGTTTTGTGAGACACGTTCAAGGAATTTTCGTTGGACACTTTAAGGTAGGTTTGTTTATCTTTATTTCTTGTGACGTGCCTGTTGTTTCTGAGCATATGAACTTGTTTCGATTGGTGGAATAAACATTGTTGGCAAAGTTGTTTCTTGCATTTGAGCTTTATCTATATTTAAGAAGGTTTAACCTGTTGTCATAATGTTACTTTTAGTTATAAAATTTACAACCATTAAATATTTTTAACTCAAATGCATATTGAACGATAGAGCTAAATGAATTACAATTAACGAATTATAGGCACTTGTAAAAATTGAGGAGATATGAACTATTTATTGATGAATTCATGAAAGATTGAAAAAAGGGAGTAGCTTTACCTAAGGTTTTGATTTGTAGTATCAACTTAAAAAGCCTCTGTTCTTCTGAATGTTATAAAGCTTTTGTTCTGTTAGTCTTTCCATACTGTGAAAGATCTATCGAGATAGCCTAGCTTGACTTTATTGCTTCATTAAGGCGTCGAATATCTTGAATTAAAACAAAATCTATTTTCACTTCAAAAATAAAAATAATTTAGAAAACAATCCTCTGAAACAATTAAAATTATAAAGGAAAGAAGATTTACATTTTATCAAGATTATTTTCAAAAGACTAATGATAAAAAAATACTGCTGAAATGCATCATAATGAATACATCGTCGTATCTTCACCTGACCATTCCAGCGAATAAGCGACTGGCCTCTTCTAATTCCAACTTTTCGTAATAATCTTTCTGTTAGTGCGCTTTATAGCGGAAGACCTCCTAAACCCGCCCTTTATATGCTGAAAGACCTCAAAACATTTTTTCACTGATACATTTAATTTTCAAATGTGATAAATGACGATAGTTTAAATTGAAATAAGTTTGTTTCGAACTCAGAGCTTATCCAAACTTGTTTCTAGTATGTATAATTTGATCCAATCGCATTATTATAAAACACAGACTTTCAATTAAAAATTTAAATGTTGATAACTGTTATCTTGCATTATACTCACAGCTATTAATTTCAATGTTGATAACTGTTATCTTGCATTATACTCACAGCTAATAATTTCAATGCTGATAACTGTTATCTTGCATTATACTCACAGCTAATAATTTCAATGTTGATAACTGTTATCTTGCATTATACTCACAGCTAATAATTTCAATGTTTATAACTGTTATCTTGCATTATACTCACAGCTAATAATTTCAATGTTGATAACTGTTATCTTGCATTATACTCACAGCTAATAATTTCAAACGAAACCAAATTTCGTTTCAGTAAGGGAGGGCTTATGACTTCGTTATATTTACTTTTGATAGGTAGCTATTAACTTAAGGGTGGGTCTGAAAAAGCAATGAAAAAGTCCTATTTCATTTTAGAAGTCACTCGAATGTTAAAAATATTAAAAAACATCTCAATCTGGTAAATGAGTTATAATAGTCAAAAGCGCTACATGTGTTCTAGTGTTTTTGCAATTTCACGTGGGTTGACACGTAGTGTTGCCAACACGTGCGATAACGAACCGCGAGTTTCGTGCATACTCAAGTGATTATAAATCTGAACGCGAATAATTTCATGTGACTGCGAATTCAAGTTCTATCATATACTTATCAGAGAACGTTAGTTAAAAGACTTACTTTCAGATTATCATACAGTCTCCCTTGATACTAACTCGTTTGTGCTACATGATAAACCCAAACTCACATAAGAATTTGTCTCATATATTTTTCAGGATACTAAATAAATCTTATTATTATTAGACGGCTTCTCACTGGAAAGAATCCAAAGAAATGCACAGAAACGACTTGATTAACGGGAGACATCCTGTCATTTAATTATTTTTCTATCATGATACGTTAAGAAAATAGCGTTCAAAATGTTTTCTGATTTATAAAACATGTAGTGCGCTTGAAAATGCATGAAAGTTATGCAAGCAACAATCATGCATGCATTTAATTGATACCTTCCACCCATCATTTATCTAGGAATGTTGAAAACTATCTCTTAAGATTTGCGCTGAATCAGCTTCTTTTTGCAGTATTTATTTAAAAAGAAAATTATAAATTAATGACTCGAATCTTTCTTTACATATTGGAAAAAAGAAAGTGATTATAAATAATGATTCGGCTTGGCGGTATGCATTTATTCAATTTATTTACAAATAGCAATTCTCCATTTTCTATACGAAGATAGTTAAAAAGAAAGGATTCTTGATTATAACATATAACACATCTGTATAAAATATGGCAACGTACGTGCCCTAGTTGGTCTTTCAGCCCGAAGGTTACGGGCTCGTACCCAGATTTTCTTATTTAACACATTTTAGATTGATTGGGAAATATGGTCACACGCCAATAAATCCGACAGGTTGTACTGTATACAATAAAAGTATTTAAAAATTTACTTTTCTGCACTTGGTTAACCTGCCTATGGAGAGAGGAGAACGGTATACCATAGTTACTCTTAAATTTTTCGTTTTATGTTGTTTATAGTTAAGACATTAACGTTGTGGAGGTTTAAAGACATTGTAATTTATTTTTATCAAACACTGTTTATTCCACTTTTTTGTGACAGTATAACCCTACCGGTTTCAAGGCTTTCACCTCATCTTCAGGGGAGCGCAAACAAGACTTTCGTTTTAGTTTTATTTTCTCGCCATTCTTGATTGTTCTCTTTTTAAATTTATAATTCGCTTTTATGTTTTTTTTATTCCTTCTCGGCTAACTGAATTTTCTATGAAAACTTTCCTTGTCTAGATTATGTTATATGTTAAGCAATCTCCTCGTGGTTGAGTACGATTATCTGCTTTCCTGCGAAAGGAAGACTTCTGTGTATGTATTAGTTTACTGTGTGCAAACTTTTGTACTTCAGCAAGTATACAGTCTTTACATATTAAACCCAAAGTTCCGATAGCAAGGAGATCCAAGTTCCAAGACGATCAACAGATTTGATTTGGTGTAGTTTTTCGTTAAGCATGGTTATTTTACATGGGGCTATTTTAACGTTGCTTAGCAGTACTATAATAATTTATTAGAAGCAGCGTATAAACAATAGAAACACATTTATTCCGATGTAAAATTTTCTAAGAGTAAAATCAGACTAGAAGTGAATCCGGCAGGAATCGAAATTGAGGCGCCCACTTGCTTAATGTGAATGCTAATGACCACGGCCGCCGATTAAGTTATGTGTAATGTATATAATTACTGAAAAGACTTTTAAAATAAACCATAATAATAAATTAATATGTATAGTAAAAAATAATTGTACTGTAGTGTAATGTATTATATTTCCTTGTTATACGTGTATAAAGTATTATACAATCCGGCGAGCATATTGCGATATGTGTATTCCTTCCAACAAACCAGAAAGATTTTTAAAGGATTTAAGTGAAAACTAGACTGAAAACCTTTTTTAAAATAAATTGGGTCTCAACGGGAATCGAACCCATAATCCCCAGTTTGGAAGATAAGAATCTTACTAACTAGGCTACGGAAGTGTCACCTATTATAATTGTATTTTGAAACCAAAAATATAATTATAGGAACTAAAAATTAAAGAATTTTGTTGCAAATATGTTAATTATTACGGACAATATCAGGCTGTCTATCTTTAATTCAACTTATCAACAATTCGCCACGCAAATTTCTGTCTTTCATTATTTCTCAGCGACATTCAAACAAAAAGACATTCCAATACCTTGCGCAGCGCATTATACTCAAATATCCTTGAAAGTTGTTTATAGTTAAGGCATTAACGTTGTGGAGGTTTAAAGACATTGTAATTTATTTTTAACAAACACTGTTTATTCCACTTTTTTATGACGGTATAACCCTACCGGTTTCAAGGCTTTCACCTCATCTTCAGGGGAGCGCAAACAAGACTAAATGCTGTTCGGACTGGTACCGATATAGACACTTCAACGGTTGGAGGCGGGAGGGGTGAGGGGAAGGCTAGGTATTATTTCGGCCAAGAGCGGGGAGATTTTGGGGAAATAACTATTCAACAGATGCTCTGATCTGTATATTGACTTAGAAATTTCTAGGGCCTTTGGACAGATTGGAGGCCCTAGAAATTTCTAAGTCAATATACAGATCAGAGCATCTGTTGAATAGTTATTTCCCCAAAATCTCCCCGCTCTTGGCCGAAATAATACCTAGCCTTCCCCTCACCCCTCCCGCCTCCAACCGTTGAAGTGTCTATATCGGTACCAGTCCGAACAGCATTTAGTCTTGTTTGCGCTCCCCTGAAGATGAGGTGAAAGCCTTGAAACCGGTAGGGTTATACCGTCATAAAAAAGTGGAATAAACAGTGTTTGTTAAAAATAAATTACAATATCCTTGAAAGTATGACAAGTAAAGTAGATTGTGAACACACTTGTGCATGAAAAGTATTCTGGAAATGTCAACCCACTGTGATCCATTGTAAAGTAATGCCCATGCATCAGGTACACTCATTGTTTGGTTCTAAGAAACAGTGAAAGGTTCTGGGGTTTATATAATAATATTTGCAGGTAAACGAAATAATAAAGGAAGCATACAATACATCATCCCTGACATTTTATTTATTTATTTATTCAGATGTTGACACAATTCTACTCTACGCAAAATAAACTAACTGTCTATGTCAAACAGTCTTACTAGACTTATTGCATACACCCGTAAAATTCGTGTATTTATTTATTTATTAATTAATAAACGGTCCAGTGTACCTTATAACGATAAAATTAACAAAAAAACAATCGAGAGTGTT
Organism: Odontocerum albicorne; assembly: GCA_949825065.1. NCBI lineage: Eukaryota > Metazoa > Arthropoda > Insecta > Trichoptera > Odontoceridae > Odontocerum > Odontocerum albicorne. Next base: position 12,196,067 of record OX463850.1, read on the forward strand.
TCATACATAAAAAGACAAATAGATGAATGGTTGAAATAAAATAGGCACTAAGTACCAAAAAAAAAACTAAATATGCAGTTTCATTCTGTATTACATATAGAACGAAACTGCATACTTAGTTTTTTCTGTTTTTTTTTGGTACTTAGTGCCTATTTTACTTCAACCATTCATATATATAAATAATTGAAAACAATTACAGTAAAAATAAGTGAAAAAAATAATCGTAACATAAAAACAGCAACCAATGACGGACAACCCGCACTGCACCAAACCGGTCATATATTATCACATACAAACAAAGCAATAAGTCTGAGCTGCAGCCGCTTGTGATATTTAACAACTCGCAGCAAAAAAATATACACATACTATACTATATGTGACGTGCATGGCCGCGCGGTAACGCACTGGACTCCCGTGCGGAAGGTTGCCAGTTTGAACCCCGCGTTGTGCTGCTCCCCTCAAATGACAGGCATTTTTCCGCCTGATATTCGGGGATATAAGGATACCTGTGACTTCGGTAATCTCTATTCTTATAAAAAATGGGATAGGCAGAGAGGAGAGAGCGTCGGAGTTTAAATATAGAATTCACTTGATCCAACCACATGTTCCTTTATCTTTATCTACCACGCCTTCCACTTACATGTACTCTGCATTTTTAATTTGTTAGTCTTTTTTCGTTCATTCGTTCTATGTACCCAAACCATTTCAGTGGTTTTTTTTTCATCTCACTTAATACATCAACCTTAAGTTCACTTCATTATAGGCACAATTTCGTTGAAACAATCAAAAGGCAGGCATAATTAAATCCAGTTTGGCGAAATGTTATGAGAATATCTTGTGTTTTGTTGAATTGTTGCAGTTTATAACTGTGAAATGTGTCAACCCAACTAATTAATTATGCCCAACTATTGTTATTGCGAAATAATGCCTCGGATATTGACATCTTTAATATTTAGGAAAATGTTTTTAATGAAAGTATTTTAAAGAAAAATAAAGTGCTTTTACACGAGATGTTATTACGGCGCCCTCTGCTTCGTTTAAATGATCTACAAAAGTGTTCTAGTACCATATTTGGCATAATAGGAGGGAAAATGGAGTGAAAAAATATTAAAAGAGCTGAATAAATGCCATAAAAAAGTGTGCACAGAAAAATGCAGTACCAAAATGTGATGAAATTATTTTGTTGAGGTTACCAATTTTGTTTCTGATGTAAAATCCACAACAGTACTATTTGTGTACCAACTTTGATGTGTGGGAGTTAAACTAATACTTCTTGTTAACTAATTTTTCTTATTGCTGTATATAATGTCTCTTTAAGCTTTGTATGCAAGTTTATTTGTTGCTGTATATAATTTCTCTTAAGCTTTGTATGTAATTAGGTTTAACCTGTGTATGTAATCTTTTTGAAAATAAATAAATAACATAAAATGTTCATGACAGGTGAATTTGTTAACGTTATGTTTGTTGGGTCGTGGCTAAGGGATAACCACATTTATTTGTGTATATGTATATTAATTTGTATTCATGGTTATACAGTATTTTTTTTCCAGCCAACTAGTTTTTGTTTCATGATTATTATGGGTATCTATGACCGTGTCTCATATTTAGGAAATCAATATAATATTTGGAAAAAGTTACAAAAATTAAATTTAAACATAAATCTTGAGGATAGTTAGTAGGGTTTAGGATTAAAATTTTGTGGAAGTTAAGAACGAGAAATGCTTTTAGGTAAATAATGCTTGTTTAGTTTTTTCTTCAATATCGATAAGGGCAAGTCACAAAAAATACATCTTATGAGATTCTTGTACTTCCTGACTCATAAATCGGAAGATCGTTCCAAAGCCAAGACTTAAACCTTCTCAAAACGATTAGTACGAGTATATTTTGTATGTTTAAACACACTAATGAGTTACTTAACGAAAAGACGTTTGTCTACCCCAAGCGACAACAGCCTTCTTGCTTCCTTAACTGCATTTCCTTAACATCATATCCTTAATGTTGTGAAGATTATTTGAGAATTAATAAAATCACCGTATTTTATCAATTTATTTCTATAACAAGTAATTATGATATATGTAAACACAGTATATGACTAAAATAACAAACAATAACAAGCAATTGAACTTATATTTATTGAGACTTGTTGCCTGTCAAACGTATTGCGTATGGGCAAAAAAAACTATTTTTTTTGTTTCAATTATTTTGAAATAAAAAAAATATTTATTACCAATCTCTGTCCAATGTTATCATTCTTAATTATATATTTTTTTATTTTTTTTATTACTATTTTCAAAATCTCTACTAAGAAACTCGTTTTCTGAAGTGGGCTCTTTGAGTCAAGATTGATTATCCATAACCATAAGTTTGTCTTCGTTCAAAGACCGTTCTTAAACTGCCAACTTGGCGTGAATCATCAACTCTTCTTCGGAGAACTGGTTTATACGGGGAACAAATAACTTGAAACATTTCTTTTATCCATCTCACGTTCCTGCCTTTCAACTTGTCTTCCGGAAGAAAAATCGGCAGTCTTTTGAAATACTGTCTTACGTTTAAAATTCTTATTTGCATAGTATGGTATGTTATTGTTTATTTTTTCGTGATTTGATCTCTGACTTGTAAAATTTGATTTCGTAGAAATTACAAAAGAATTCGAACCAAGAACTCACGACATGTCTGTTTAACTTCGTATTGAACCCTCTTATGTAAAATGGATGTATATATACAAAAATACCCAATCCACATTTTACCTTTATACGTACTATCACACCGTTTCCTGTTGGGTTAGGCAAGGAGTACAGAGCGCCCGCAAAACTTTCCTATCACGACACCCATCTAGCGCCTTTTCGCATCCATACACTTTACTATACAACACTTACTAATTCTCTGACTTTTTACACTTTCTTCTTTCTATATATTATTCATTTGATCTAACCATACGTTCTTTGGTCTTCCTCTACCCCGCCTTCCAATTACATTTGCAATGTTTATGTGTTTTGTTAGTATTTCTTCATTCATTCGTTATACTTGTCCAAAAACTACATTTGACTTATTTTGAGATAATCAAGGTTCGGTAATGCACTGTATTATATAAATCTTTCGTTGTAAATAATACAACTTAGTCGGCTAAATGCAATGCAATCTCTTTCAACTAACTAAAAATGTATTAACGAGATCTTAAGTGAAAACCAAACAAGAACTTTTTATGAAAAGTATGTTTCAACGGGAGTTGTACCCGAAACCCCAAGTCTGAATGACAGGAGTATTACCAAGAAGTTCAAGGAGGCTGTATGGAATAAAGATAAGACATAATTTAACTATAAAATACGAATTTTACTAGCTTGATATTTTCACACGTTAGATTGAAATACATTTTTTGAGAACAAAATAAAAGTTCCAAAAAAGGGCTGGTTCCTTTATGCACATATAGTAAAAATGGACAAATTATGTAAAAATAACGCAACTCACATTTTACCTGTTCTAAGATAGCGTTGTATGTACTTATATAGGGTGTCCCAATAAGAGCGCCGGATTTAAATTTCCGCGCCATTTTTTATAAGGTTTGCAGCTCTAAAAATGTCATATGTGCCATTTGTCAATCTTGCGATTAGTAAATATGGAACGCTACGCGAAAGAAAAACGCCTTATTATTGTTTTGCTGAAACAGTTTGTAAACTTCGTGGAGTTTTCGGTTGAAATAACAGTCCAAATGAGTCATCAATTCGAAGATTAATTTAAAAAAATTGAGGAAACTGGTTCGATTCTGGACAACAAGTCATCCATACGTCCTCGTAGCGGGCGTTCACTCGAACGCCCGCCCGCTCGAAAACAAAACCGCAGTGAGAAAAAATGTTACTGAAACCCCAGGGACATCAATTTGTCATCGTTCACAAGAATACGACGTTTCAAGACGCACCTTACAGCGAATTCTCGCGTAAGATCTAGATCTGCGTGCCTATAAGATCCAACTGACCCAAGAACTCAAACCAGCTGACCATTTTAACTAAATCCGGTGCTCTTATTTGGACCCCTTTATAAAACAAAAATTATGAGGCCATTCAATTATGAAATACCCATTTAACAGCTAAATATTTTAGATGATTGATCTATGTTTCTTCGATATTTGAAATGATTAAAAAAAATTGTAAGTCGAGTCCATTTTGCATATATCGTCTAAATATTCTAATTAGCATTTAGGCAGTTTCATACGAGGACACATTAAATTATCTGAAAATAATCATCAATTTTCACGGCCTTTTAATCATTCAATACTGAACATGGGATTTCTCCAAAATAATTCCATAGCCATTTGTTACAACTTGTTATGTCTTCCATTTTACGTTTATCATTCAACAAACGTGTTTAAAATGAACACTCCACACATACAGTCGAATGCGGTACTAATCATATATTGGTAGATTGGTACAAATGAACACTCCACACATACAGTCGAATGTGTTACTGTCATATATTAGTAGATTGGTACAAATGAACACTCCACACATACAGTCGAATGTGGTACTATCATAATATATTGGTACAAAAGTTTCTTTGTAGTTCGTCTCCCCATTGTAAGTGTTCTGTGATTTTCTACACAACTATAATTTCCTAAACGTATGCTGATGCAGGAAAGTACCTTATTTAATGGACACAGCCAACACCTTCCTATCCTTACACTTAAATTACATATATTTATTATGTAATATTTTTAATCTGTCAATAACAGTGTGCTCAAATATCTAGTTAGAACGCCCTTGAGGAGAGTCTGCTCTCTAAACGCGCTATATAAATTATCCTTTTATTATATTGTAATAGATCGCTTTCTTGGTATTTTCGTTCCTCTTGAGAACCACTGAATATGTATGTCGATTGTAGTTTGTTCTGATTTAATGTTCCAACTCCACTTTAACCAGTTTACGGTTCAATTAGTTTAAATCTTTGACCTTTATTTGAGAACGAATCCATTCGTTTTGTTAACAATCTCTTTTATACGAGGATACTAGTCCACGCTTCTTTGAATAGTTTAAAGCTTTTGTTTGACTTTGGACGTTACAATCACAGTTTAACGTTCGTATGAGAGTACTACAAGATATCAAGAGAGAAAGTTCTAAAAAATAAAATTTACGAATAATGTCAACGACCGTTATTATCGACCTTTATGTTCCATCAGAAACTAATGAATTGAAACAAATGCATCCACCCAAGTCTTTCTACAATCCGTTTCTGTTTTACGTCCCTCTACGTAAAGCAAAGTCTGCAGATTTCCTCATCGTAACAATGGTATATGGTGTAGGATGGATATCCAATTCGTCGAAGCCCTTGTGGGCAATAAAAAAAGCGCTGCTCTTGGCCGGCTACCAAATGGAATCCTTAATATGCGACATAACCCCCTCCAGCAACTCACCCTTATTGGGGTGATTATAGGCATCTGCTGCATCCGAAGACGAAGCGTCTCATTCGTTACGTGATCGTACTCCTGTTCTCAACACTGAAAAATCTGTTCTCTAAACTGAAAAATCATCTATGCCTTGGAAACATGACAATGATACAATTTATTTCTAATAAAAATTTTATTCGTTTTAATATCATGTTTTGTAAAATCAGTTAAGTTTTTAAAACTGTATACACAGTGAAATCTTGAGAGATCGTTCCTCGAATAGTCATTTTCCGTATGAGTCGTTTATTTTATCCAATCTGAATTATTTCCATACAAAACATGCAAAAATAGTTTGTACCGATTGTTCCTCAATGTATAGTTTTACTGCAATATGTGTTGAGAATATCGCAGTTTTCTCTACTATTATACTCTATCGATCGTTTTTCAAAATTTCATAACAAAAATGTTTGTTTTAAACTACAATAACGGCATAATATAAACGTTTGAGATGCACGTATTTCCCTTGATTGCGTGTTACTACGTGCTAGTCTAACTCCCGCTTCCACCGCCTACCCCGAAGAGAAGAGTGTTGAAGGAAGCAGCAGAAAAGGTCGAAGATGTTGATGTACCTTCGTTTACAGAAGCACGCATAGCCTTTGAAAAATTGAAAACTTATTTTTCTTTACATACCATATAATAACTAAATAGCTAATATTTATTTTAGGGTACAAACCATTTAGGTATATAATTAGTTTTTATATATTCCCGCATTTATAGTCAAGTTTAATAAGTCCCTTCAACAACGATAGAGAGAGGATTCAGTGTATATACCAAATTCACCTAGAAGGGAACAATACGTTGCTAGAAAAGAGTCATGAACTTTGTCTTTTTTTATAGTATTGTGTTTTTATTGTTAACGTATTTATTGTAATGCATATACATTTAATTATTGTATTTTCATATAGTACACGACCATGAACGATAAGACAAGAGTAAAACCTAGCGTCGGATTGTTTTCATAATAATAATGAAATTTGTCTTTTCAAGTTTTATTTAGACGTATGTTTGCAAAAAAGACCCAACACTCATTTTATATTTTTGAGATAACCTAGGAAACATAATTTAGCATAATCGAAGAAGCATAATTTTTTTCTCAAATACAGATTTTAATCATTAAATAATTATTGAACTGGCTTGACATTTTTGCGTATTCAGGATTGATTAGTATTTATTTTAAAAGTAAAATAAAACAACAAAACGTATTTAATGGATTGGGTTCTTTTTTCATACATATGTCCATTTATATCTCACAATTTACCATATATTATATGAATGGTGGTTATACTACGCAGTTATCGACCTGATTTTGCGTAAACAATTCTTTCGTATATATTTTTATAATTCTTGCTTAATTTTTGTATTTTCTATAAATTATTTGATTTTTTAAAATTACTTGCGTATCTAAATTTGTTATTTTACGAAAATTTATATTTTCATAAAAAATATTGATCATTTCAGAAGGTTGTCTATGAGATTTAGAGTAAAGATGGGAAAGGCAAACAACGATACTTGTGCTAGATAGCAAATATTTAGAAATAAGGGTGAATCAAGACCATGTTATAAGATCATATGTTTAGAAATAAGGGTGAATCAAGACCATATTGTGAGATCATATGTTTAGAAATAAGGGTGAATCGAAACCATGTTGGAAGATCATATGTTTAGAAATAAGGGTGAATCAAGACCATGTTGTAAGATCATTATTCAACATAATTTTAAGACAATAACAATTTCGTTATATACAGTATAACCTAGCGGGTTTATTTCTATTTGACAATCTCTTCTGAAAACCAGACTGAAACCCTTTTTGAAATATATTGATTCCAACTGAAATCGAGGCAGACAGTTAGTAACAGAGGTTACTTTTACTATCCGATGTGATCCTTTTGATGATAAACGAGATCATATTTGTATCAACATTGATGTACGGGAGTGAAAATTAGACGTGGAATCAAAATAAATGGATTATAAAAAGTGCTTCAATATGTGACAGAATACAAAATGTAGTGGTTTTAAGAAGAGACGTTAACTAACGATACGTTTTTGAAATGGTTTAAGCATGTTGAAGAAATGTTTGAAATAATACTGATTTTTTTACAAATCTACAATGCTAATATTAGTATTATGGATACTTTGTGTAGGAAATCCAAACACAGTTTAGTACAGTAGAATTAAGTGAACGATTTTGAAAGAAGAAACGTGATACTTATAAGAAAACGAAAGAGCTGTATGAGGAATGTATGAATGCAGATGAAGTGAAAGATTTACATAGTATAAACGCTTATCGTTCTATCCTATTTACCTACCCAGATATGGATGATACATATACGCATGTTACCATTCGCACGTATCCAAGATAATAATAATATTTCATGTTCGCAATCCCGAGTAACCCGATCTATTTTTCAGCGAACTCTGTAAATATGATGTCAGGAATTAAAGTGATATTGGATTACCGTCTTTCCAGGAAGATGCGGTGCTATTTTGCTGTCGCAAGCGTCGCTCTGGAGTGCTCATTAATCAGATAAGCGAATAAGTACGTGCAAAAAGAACTCAGACCGCAAAACAGATATTTTGATTTATTCGAAATATCCTTGGTCTATCTCGTGGTAGCTCTATATTCATTTTAGACAAATATATATATATATATATATATATATATATATATATATATATATATATATATATATATATATATATATATATATATATATATATATATATATATATATATATATATATATATATATATATATATATATATATATATATATATATATATATATATATATATATCTTTATCTTTATCTGCCCTTTTTCTACCCATTGCTGAGTGAGGGCACCCCTATGACTTAACTTTTGGACTTCACATCTGTTCACCGGTTGTCTTAGTGAAACCCGACAGGTTTTGTCATATAAGGGCAATGGCTACCTCCGTTTTTTGTCTGCCGTACAGCTTTGGAGGACACCTAGTGATTTGGTCTCAGCATGAAATGCTTCGATTTTAACCATATTGGTACACTTGGTGTGGTATTAAAATGCTGGAAAGAAAGAATTATTAGTACATGCATTAGTAGCCTCAGTAGTTGAGAGCATAGATATTATTTTAAAGTAGTAATTTATTTTCGAATGAATTAGCATAAAATTTTGTGAATATGTCGGGTTCAGGTTTAGATTTACTTGTTGATCGTTTTGTTTGGTTTAAATCTTTATTGTTCTTCTGTGTCTTGGTTTGATCGCTGCTGGGTATATATATGTATATATATATATATATATATATATATATATATATATATATATATATATATATATATATATATATATATATATATATATATATATATATATATATATATATATATATATATATATATATATATATATATATATATATATATATATATATATATATGTTTCCTAAACCCTAGAGCGACTTTTCCGAAACTGTGGATCGCGATTCACTTTCCATTATCCTTTTATTATTATTGGTCTCTTTTATACTCTCCAAGATCTAAAATACATTTCTGAATATTTAATTGCTACTGCAGGAGTAAGTATTCTCCAAAATCCACTTTAAAGATTTTTCATCTCTAATAAATCTTAGGGAATCGTTTGAATAATGTAAGACCTCATTTTGGCACACATAACTCTGTTTTCTAGGAATAAGCACAGATGAGATGGCTTTTGTAAAACAGCTTTGACCTACCATACCATCTTCCAAGATTCAAAGCATTAAATTCTTCGTCATACAGTTTGTCATGTCCTAAGTAAGAAGAAATGTGACTCATGAGATGTGTTTTTAAAGGTTGCAATGGTTGACGTGCTCTTTCAGAATAAGATCAATCTTGTATAGAAGAAAACACGAGATCATAAATTGTCGGATCAGATAACGAATGATTTGGATATTCTTGGATTTCCAGACTCTATTAGCAACTTGTCTTGATCGTTATTTTGTATTCAAGTTGTACGTTTAAAAAAATGTATTCAAGTTTTTGTCGTTATATTTTTGCTTGTTAAGTATTAATTTTATATAGCAGTGTTAATAATGTCTACTTTAGCGAGCTGATAAAGGGCAGAAATAGTAGAGTGGTCAACACAAAAGATATAAGGACGATTGCATGAGACACTTAAAACATCAACGCTCAGCACAACTGGGAGCAAATAGCAGCAGATGGAGCCAAACGGCGTGAAACTTGCTACTATAGTTATCAGGGACACAAAAGAGAAAAACGACGCAGACATGATGTAGGTACTGAAGCTCCTTGCTGTATATGTGACAGGATATGCCTATAACAAATGGGCTTGCATAGTCATCTCCGGTGGCACCATCGTCTGGTACCCGTTTCACCCACTTTGTATTGTACTCGTATCTTCTATAATACTCATTACGGGTTATGGCATTCAGTTAATACAATCATAGAAATCAATAAACTAAGACGACATATAATTTCGATGATACATTCAATAAAAAAATAAGAAAGGGATAAAATATAATAATAAGAAATGCATGACTTCAAACAGCGACTAAATAAATATTTGATCTCTCTTCAATGACGAAATGTGTTTCTTCACAATTCTTTTTTTTTTTTTTTTTCTACTTTTTGGTGACATTTGCAATGTTTAATGCTTTAAGTGTTTTGTATACTTTTGGAAATAATGTTGTAACCGGCAATTAACATGAACCTGCTTAACCCATGTCTGATTAATTGGAAAAGATTGTCGCAAGGTAATAAACTTACCATTTGTATACTTTAGAATAAAGAATCTAAATAAATAAATAGTTCGATCCCACCACTACCCACGCTGTTATAGAAGATAAAATAATACCTGCTATCTGCAATCAAAGATCGATTTTTTTTTAATGAGCGTGAAGTCACGTAGTGACGAAGAAGGAACTGCCCAGAATGATTCCTCGCGGAAGAAGGGAAATTACTGGCAGCGCAGCAAATATACTTATAAAGTTGCTTAAGGGAAATGACTAGCAGCGCAGCAAATATATTTATAAAGATGCTTAAGGGCAATGACTAGCAGCGCAGCAAATATACTTATCAAGTTGCTTAAGGGAAATGACTAGCAGCGCAGCAAATATACTTATAAAGTTGCTTAAGGGAAATGACTAGCAGCGCAGCAAATATACTTATGAAGTTGCTTAAGGTCTGGAGTTCTAATAGCCTTGCAAGTTTCGAGTACTTCCACAGAAAACTTCGAATACAGTAAAATTATCATCCTTTGACGCCACTTGATCGGAGTAACTAATCTAAATATATAATAAAATATTAGTTATTACATAGGCACACGTAATTCGCAGTTCGTTTCGATTACACGTAACTTTAAAAGTTGTTTGTGTACGATATTTCTGGGTGTACCGTATTAGCCCGACTATAAGGCGAGGTTTTTATTTAAAAACGCGACACGTAAATAGGGGGATCGCCTTATATTCGAGTTTTATTTTTCATAATATTATAATGGTGAGGTAAATGTTTTTTCTCCACAAAGCAAAGAAACCGTTGTAGTAGTAACGGTTGATGAACCTTCCCACAAAAATGTTCAAGAGTCACGCAACGACAAAGAAGTTAACAAAATTAAACTCACCGATATATCATATGGAGTGGCTTTTTTTCATTTTCAATTAAATTCAGTATACGAAATAAGAACAGGTGAGATTGATTTATACTTTTACCGACAGTCATAATACATTTTATTTATTCGGGCAAAAAATATATCTCACGACCGGTTTTTGGTGTCCCCAAGCGAATTCGCCATGTTTTCTGGTGGCGGTGACAGCTCCGAGAACAAAGTATTCCGTTTGTTACGAAACTGATATTATGAGATACAGTATGTTATATTGTATATATCATATCATACAAGCAGTGTTCGACGAGTATATATGATACTTTCATAGATATTTTCATTTCTTCAATACATTATTATTTCTATATTTTAAAAGTTATCTTTAATTCGATGTACTAATTAATGCGGGTAACTCCAAATTAAAAAAATATTTCTTTGAATATTTAATAATAAATAACAATACTTTAAGGAAGTGAACGATATTTTGAAAGAAGGAAATATAGAAGGTCAGATAAATCTTAGTTGTACGAGAAGGTGTATGGATATATAAAATGCAAAGGGTGTGTGTCGAGATAGGAAAGTCTGGTGCTCTGCCGTTTTTACCTACTCCAACAGGGAAATATGAAAAGTCATTTGGATAGCGCCGTTCAAAGACTTATTATTGACAGATTAAAATCATTCCAACATAAAAGTTGATTGTATGAATGGGAAGGTGGTGACTGCGACCATTAGATTGGGTATTTATTTATTTTCTCAAAACAGGCTTAGCCCATTAAATTGAAAAATACAAGAAATGTCAACATTAAAAAAAAAACATAAAATAAAAAAAATATATAAAATAAAACATTATGTGTGCATACATATCGTATACACATATATTCAAAGTCACTTAAATACGTTGAGGAGTGCTTTCTAACGCGCTCAATCTTGGAAGAAAATTTACTTTTGCTTTTGGTAATGTGATATGAAATATGTCAATATCCGAAGCATTCCCGTTCAAAAGAGTTAAGGCCCTTCCAACAAGCATAGCGGGTGGAAGACACGTTCTTGCGTATGTTATTGAGAACAGTTCTTGTCGGCGCAGTCTAGTGTAATTGTTAGGAACATTTAACGCTAATCTTTGTAGTAATGCTGGACATCTCACAACTCTCCGAACGAGTTTGACAACGTATACCAGGAGACGCAGATCTCTTCTTACGCTCAAAGAGTTATACCCGAGCATGCCCAGCAGAAACTGAGTAGGATAAAGCCATGGATAGACACCAAATTCACTCATATAGAGATATCGTAGATATTTTTTTCTACGATGTCTTTTTATGAGTGAGACCCCGTATCTACGAGTACATATAGTATGTTAAGAAAAATATATTCGGTAAGACATATTCTTTTTACACGTATAAATGGAGGCATTACTATATATTAAAAAAATACACCATATTTATTTTAAGTATATACATTATCTTTTAGATTATTTTTTGCTGTTCATAAACACCTGTGACACTAAGCCTATATAATTCCTTTTTCGGCATAGTAAATAGTAGTTTAAATTTTTTCCTCAATTATCATATTAACATAATCCATATAAATTTACATATTTAAAATAGCCCACTTCTTGAGAATTTATTGAGTCAAGGTACGAAAAAAAAACTAAAAATAATTTTAAAAGCATATATTTTAATTTAACACTTTTAATACTAGATTCCAATTTAAATACTCGAACCGGACAGCATCAAAATCTGCTGAGATGATAGTCCAAACAGTATTTTAGTATAAGAAATTAAATATTAAGATTATAAAAAATTTAATGGTATATAGGGGATCAAAATGAAGATAGTTCATAGTTATAATAGATGAAGTAGATTAGTTCTTAAGATATACATTTGTATATACAATAGGTATAGCCTTTGGCAAATGTTTGTGCTATAGATCACTTTATTAAATAAAATAAAAAGGATTTTTGTATCAACTTTGATATATGTTATGGTAGTGAAACGTAGACGTGAAAAAGACTGAAAAGAGCTCAATAAATACAGTGCACTTAGAAGTATACTTGGGGTGACAATGTATGACTTTCCCGTCTCGTTTTATCGGAATGAAGTAATTAGGGATGAAAGTGAATTTATGGAGTGTTGAGTAGGACAAAGAAGAACGCACTTTAATAGTTGGGGCACGTGTAATGAATGATTGAAAAAAGATTAATAAAACAAATATACAGTGCAAATGTTAATGGAAGGCGTGGTATAGGAAGCCGATGGAAAGTATGGTTGGTCTGGCAGCTAAAGCAGCGGCCGAGCGAATCATATATTAACACTTTCCTTGAATACAGCAAAATCCTGTGGGGATACTGCCACGTGGCAACTTCTTCCGATCAACCAGAAGATGCTTTTGAGAACTTAAGTGAAACTCAGACTGAGAACCTTTTTTTTTTTAATTTGGGTTCTAGCGGGAATGGAATCGAACCCGTCTTACCAACTAGACCACAGAAGTCTCCAAAAAAGATATATTATTGTAAAAACAGTGAAAGGAAACCAAGTCGAGTGATTTATGTTTATTCCATTAATGTTGAGTTATAATCATATAATCGATTCGGCTCAGCACTGCTCTGATTACTTCTCTCCACTTAGCGTGGTCCTCAGCATGTCTGGAGCATTATTTCAGTGATTGGTGTATCGCCATTTAGACTAGATATGCGCAACGTATCGGAGACATCATGTGCTATTTATTTTTCCTCGCACAACGACTTTCTCTGTTGAGTCTTCCCTGCTGGAACTTTGGCCGAAATATCGCAGAATTATCAACTGTACAGTCCGTGTTATAACTATCCTCAGTAAAAATGTATATTTACTTTTCTTCAGAATATATAATAATATCATTCATTGGATTAATTTTTCTTACCCCAAAGATAATCTCCTTTCAGGAGCTTCAAAATATTCGTAGGTTTGAACATTTCCTGGCACTCAAAACATAGTAACTTGATTTCATACTTAGTTTCGTGATAATATGAAAGCAGCTTTATTATAATGGTTAAGAAACGTGTATATAAAGGTTTAACACTGTTTGTGTTCTACTTAAAATAGTAACTAAAGAGATTCCTTGATTCTTTTGTCTACCAAATTCGGCAATTAATAAGAATAAACTTGCGAAGTAATTAAGAAAATAATTGAAAAGTCAAAACGTCTGTTGAAGAATAAATTTATAAAAAGTTATATTTTGCTATATATATTGGTAGAGAATGGGTTTGATTTTAATAAACATGTATTCCAAAATATAGAATCATTGTCATTTCATTAATTTCATCTAGTGCCGCCAAGATTACAACATATTGAATTTAAAAAAAGAAATAACTTGTTTTCAAGAAAATTCCTTATTCGGTTGAATCACCAATTATGGGTATATTTATTTCAAGCGGAAATCGTTTATTTATAATGGATATTGTTCAATTTATCATTATCTGTGTAACGAATATGGTATTTAATTAAAATGTATAATATAAGTCGAGTCAACACGTTTTAAATTTTAAGTGGGAAATAATATTAAATATATGTATACTTACATAGGACAATTAAATTCGTAGGTTTTTTTAGCTTGCAGAAATATAAAATTGATTATACTCACGTTCATGTGTAACAAAAAGTGTTGTCATAAGGTTTAAAAGTTATTATTTAATTATTAATGTAGAACATTTTTATTTTTAAAATGTTATTTGACATCTGCCCCTTCTTGATATAAATATAAAACATAAAATAACAATGACAAAACATGTATTGTTTAAGAAGATATGACTATACCGTTGAAAATAAAAACATGTTAAAATGAGAAAGCTATTTATAAGTAAGAATAATTTATGACACTAAATTATTAGATTCACATATCACTTTCTCACTTTATACTAATACTATGTAAATGAATTAATTTGGTTGTTAATACGAAGTTTTCTATTAGTAAAATATATACTCTGTTTTGAGTTTGGTTTCGTTTAAATTTTAGATTAAATATTTCCAGTTTCCATTTCCATTTTGTCAAAAATAATCTTAAAATATAAGTTATTTTATTGTTTCTACAAGAGAAAATTCAATTTAAAGTATTACTGTCTTATTTTTATGGATCGAAATGATAATATGGCTGAAAAAAAGCTTCATATGTCAAAAGGGAGAGACGATCGCATCAATCACAAACATCAAGCGAGACTCTAGAGAAGCATAAAAACAAACGCAGCGTCATATAGAAAACAACACTTTCATTATTGACGGATACTCGTATATATATTTTTTTAAATTACATAATAATTATGGAATTGTTAAATGATATAGGTGTCATAGTATTATATTTCCCAGGATTGAAAATATAAAAAAATCTATTCATGTTTACATTGTTTTATGAAAGCTTTTATTAAATTTAAAAATATCTCAAAATCACTCGAGAGTTCCAAAAACTTTCAAGATATAGGTTATTTTGCTATAAGATATTTTGTTTATGAAAAAATATTGTAACTAGGCATAAAAATGACTCGGCATAAAAATATAATGTTTCTATTTGTAAAGCGAGATTCTCTCTTTTGAAATTTGAACAGGGCGATAGTGAAAATACAATATAAACGAATAGCACTTACGAGTAAATTGTAGTTTTTTTATTAAATATTTTAATCCGGAAATAACAGATTTTCAATTTCAATACATATAAAGTAAGCTGGATTTAATAATTTAAAATATCTAATCTAACTTTCATAGAAATGTATTTGTGTAGAAAAACCAACTACGAGCACGTGTATATTTGAAAGAGGTTTAATTCTTGTGTTATCAATCTATTAAGTTAATGTACATTTTCTTAGAATTATTTGGCTCTGCGATCTTAATTTAGGAATATAGAGGCTTGATATCGTAGATCATATTTGGGAATATAGAGGCTTGATATCGAAGATCATATTTGGGAATATAGAGGCTTGATATCGTAGATCATATTTGGGAATATAGAGGCTTGATATCGTAGATCATATTTGGGAATATAGAGGCTTGATATCGAAGATCATATTTGGGAATATAAAGGCTTGATATCGTAGATCATATTTGGGAATATAGAGGCTTGATATCGTAGATCATATTGGGAATATAGAGGCTTGATATCGTAGATCATATTTGGGAATATAGAGGCTTGATATCGTAGATCATATTTGGGAATATAGAGGCTTGATATCGTAGATCATATTTGGGAATATAAAGGCTTGATATCGTAGATCATATTTGGGAATATAGAGGCTTGATATCGTAGATCATATTGGGAATATAGAGGCTTGATATCGTAGATCATATTTGGGAATATAGAGGCTTGATATCGTAGATCATATTTGGGAATATAGAGGCTTGATATCGAAGATCATATTTGGGAATACAGAGGCTTGATATCGTAGATCATATTTGGGAATATAGAGGCTTGATATTGTAGATCATATTTGGGAATATAGAGGCTTGATATCATAGATCATATTTGTGAATATAGAGGCTTGATATCGTAGATCATATTGGGAATATAGAGGCTTGATATCGTAGATCATATTTGGGAATATACAGGCTTGATATCGTAGATCATATTTGGGAATAGGAAAATAAACATATATCAATGTATAAAAATATAGCTTTAGTGTAGGCCCAGGAACGTTTTTTGTATTAAAATAAGGACTTGAAGTATTTGTTTTTACTTTCCTTTCTTATTTCTTAATTAGACTTATTCACAGCATATTTCATAAACAGGTTAAAGTTATTGAATCGAAAATAGCAAGAAAGGCTTTATATAATACAAAATAATTGAAAAAATAAAATAATTTTGGTCACCCGGCACCAGCACTCATCACAAGGCACTCCTTAACATTTAATCAATGAAATAAACCGAATGGCCCAATTAAACCAACCCCATAATTTATTTTGACATTCAAGACATAAATAGCAGTGAGAGATCCCGGTTTCTTCCATTTTCGGCTTCATACTTAAAATTAACGCCATTGATACGAAAGAAGTACAACATATTACTCCATATACGAGTATATCCAATACCATTTTTGTATCGAGATCGGTATTCAAGAACAGACTGGTGCGGTTACTGTGTATTACGCATTCACATGATAAATAACCTTTTTGTCAATTCCGAAATACTGTTTCGTTGACACAAGTGCACGATTAATAGGTTCACGTAACGTTACCAAAAATGTTACCACGGACACTTTCAGATTTTTACGTTAAAATTTAAATAATTATGTTGCTGATTTTATAGCATGAAGTAATTGACAGTTCGATATTAAAGCCACCCTATTATTTGTGAACGTTGTCTCTCTCAGTCTTTTCACTTAGTCTTTTTTCATCTATCAAATTAATTGTTCCGAATTGATCCGACACGATGGGGTATTTTAACAGGACTTTTTTTACCTTGACTGGTCCTATGGCGTAGAATGATATGCCTTTGAGTGTAAGATATAAGGGTGGGTGTGCAATTTTAGGAAGCACTTAAAAGGCACACTTTTTGTGAGGTATGGAGAGTATAATCAAAACTTCTAATTATGTTACACCTAAAGCCGAATATGTTACTATCACACATCGGAAGATCTGTAAAGGTGTATTTGTATTTTATCTTCCCTTTATAAATGTTCTTACCAAATATGTTTTTCCAAACAGATGCAGGGAAATACCTTATCTAATGACCACAATCACCCCCATTGTATCCTTGGATTCAAGTTATATATGTTTATTTTGCGATCTTTTTAATTTGTCAATAATAATGGGTTCGAATCCCGAGATAGCGTGCCCTTGAGGAGAGCCTACTCTATAAACGGTGCTTTATAAATTGTTTTATTATTATTATTTGTCTTACGAGGGTGTAGGACCCATCGCCTGATGTGAGATCTCCCCATGTTCCTTTGCTTCGATAACTTTTACATTTCAAATTTAGAAAATATTAAATTGCATTTCTCACCGTATAGAGAGTAAGTAGAGAGAAGTGGAGAATCGTCGTGGGCAGAATGTACAGATGGACTGAAGATATCATGACTTAGTCATGAGGAATCGACCATTAAGAAAAAGATCAAAGCCTCCCCATAAACGTTTTAAATGTTATAAAATATTTTTTCTTATAACGGAAATCAGTCCTGTATTTATAGTAAACAAAATGACTTATTAATGTTGTTATATTAATAGAAATCAATATTAAATTAAATAGAACAATTTAAAAAAAAAAAACGTTTGGCAATTTTTTTTCAACTATTGAAATACGGTTTTGACTTCTTGTGAATATAGGAAGATAGAATACTCGTATGTTATTTTGTTTTGAAAATAAATAAACAATCTTACACGCAATAACTTCATTTTCAATAGAAAATTGGAGTAAAATTTGAATAAACGCACACTTTATCATTCAGAAAGCATCTCGAAACAAGATAAAGTTATTAAACATGTAAACCAAACCAGTCATCGATTTCTTTCACTTTCGACATTTTTCTCTGGCTTCGATTAGCCGCTCTAATAACTCTGTTATAATTATGTGCCAACCCACCATGTCCACATGTTGGCTGGCTTTTAAAGGCCACTGTATGGTAGATATTCGACCTTAACCGTTGCAAAAATGCATATTGCACGCATCAGTTATTGGGAAACTGCTTACTGTTTTCCCATCAGATTGTCGCATAGTCAACACAATAAAATGGGAACAAACAATGGAATTTCGCGGAAAACATTAAGGTTTTTTTCGGAATTTATAATATCTAAGAAGTTTTATAAACAAATGATTTTTGTTTTGTTTTTTGTGATTCTTCAAAAAAAGTCTGACAGGCAATAATTTATCGAGTGTTTTTAATAAAAGCTCTGAAACGAATTACCACCTAACGTTAAGCTAACACCTTCGTTGACGTGTTTTTGACAAAAAGTGATTTAAAAATATTTTATCTTTCTTAAATTAATTGACCTTTTTATCTCGGTTCTTCAATTTATTTCCCCATTATTTTTTATAACGTCATCTTATATTATATTTGATCAAAGATGTTCATCGACTTTCCCATCACGGAATTGCGTTACGCTCCAACAGAGATGGCCTTTTGGCTTTTCCAGTTCACCGCTCTTCATTTTTCACGTTATATTAAACTGTCCATTCTGTTAGACTTTGAAACCACCTACTACCTAATATAAGACTTGTACCGTTATTAAAGTGCTTCAAAAAGCGAATAAAAAACATTATATCTCACTTAAGTTAAAAAGATTTTCTTTTTTCCGTATTTTTTTTCCAATCTCCCTTCCCTTGCGTTTCAAAATAGGCATTAGTTTCGGCAATCACTTCATTGGAGCCAAATCTCTTTCCCTGGAGCATCTTTTTGAGGTCTGCGAACAGCCAATAGTCGCTGAGGGCCAAATCTGGAGAATACGGTGGGTTACGGAAGCAATTTGAAGTTCAACTCATGAAATTTGGACATCGTTACCATCGACTTGTGACACGGTGTATTGTTCTGATGAAAGAGAACTTTTTTCTTCTTCAAATGGGACCGTTTTTTTGCGCTTTCTGCATTAAAACGCTCCAATAACGCTATGTAATATTCGCTATTGATGGTTTTTCCCTTTTCAAGGTAATCGATGAATATTATACCATGCGCATCCCAAAATACGGAGACCAAAACCTTCCCGGCCTACTGTTGAGTTTTTGGTCACTTCGGACGACTTTCACCGGCTGCTCTCCACTCAGCTGACTGCCGATTTAATTCCGGAGTATAGTGGTGGATCCAAGATTCATCCATTGTCACATACCGACGCAAAAACTCCTGTTTATTTAGCGTAAACAGTGCCAAACAGCGCTCTGAATCATCGATGCGTTGTTGTTTCTGTTCCATTGTGAGCAAACGCGGCACCCATTTCGAAAAAAGCTTTTTCATGACCAAATGTTCATGCAAAATAGTGTAAACACTATCAAATGATATATTCAGGATGTCAGCTTGATACGTTATAACATATGTCTGATAATTAATAGACATTTCATTGTTGTTATAAGCTCGCCAGATTATACTTTTTTAATGAAGTATAAATAAATAAATGGTTTTTTTATGATCGATCTTGAAGAAAATCAAAGGTCAACTTATCGTACATTTTGGGATTTTCCAGATTATGCCCAATAACTTTGACAACTTCCTTGACGTAGTTGATAAGACGTATATCGTCCAACCCGGGAGTTGGAGGCTCAATTCTTGTTGGTACTAATAAAAAAAATGATTCCCGTCTGGGATTCACTTAATCCCTCTTTAACATTTTTCTGGTTGGATGGAAGTGATTGCCATATGGCAATACGTCCATTCGGTTGTAATGTATGTAACGAAAATGAAATACAACACATTAATTGATAACGTGTGTTTTGAAAAAAATGTTAGGTCATTTTTTTAATACTGTGAATTTTTCCAGATAATGCCCAACACCTACTTAACTGGCTATATCGTCCATTCTTCCACTTGTCATTTCTTCATAGAAGAGCTCCTCTTCAAATTATACCTATAGGGATCATCGTTTCTAAACCTGTGGGTCGCGACCCCCAGGAGCGTCGCGTGGAAATATTATGGAGGTCATGAAAATAAAAATAACATGAGTAGAAAAACAAAATGACACACTTGGTGAGAAGAACACATTTATTTTGAAAATGACAGTTCAAGTAATTGATATGCATTGTTCATTCCAATGGGTATCTCTATATATCCATACTTTTATATAGCTAGTGATGGTGTGTAGTTGGTAGCGTAACTAATATTATCATAATCAAACTTATGAATAAAATATAAATAAGCTCATTACTGGGCTTATGAACTACGTTTGATTTTCATTTAAAAGTTGGTCCATACGTGGATCTACATTAGTAAGATATAAAAGCAAATTGATTTCATACGATAATATACGATTCCTCTATTTAGTTTTCAATGCTATCACACATATATGAAAAGCCCTTTTTACAAAGGTAAGACGGGGCAAAAGGGATTAATATTTTCAACAGTAATCCTTACCTGATAAAGATTATCGTCTGTGTGCAAGTACATTTGTACGACCACGTGTACATGCATCAACATGATATAAAGTTTTTAAGGGGTCACGAAGTCCTAATATTTTTAATCTTTTGGGGGGTTGCTAGGCTAAAAACGTTAAGAAATAATAATCTTAATAATATGTTTCGATCTTACAATATTGATTTCATATTTACAAAATTTTATTACACAGTAGATATCCTCACCTGATAAAGCTTATCGTCTATGTGCAAGTACAACATTTGTACGGCCGCGTGTAAATTCATCAACAAAATATAAAGTTTTTGCAGGGGGGTCACGAAGTCTTATTGTTTTAACTTTTGGAGGATCGCAAGGTTAAAAAGGTTGAGAATCAATGACCTATATATTAGGTTTCGATCTTAGAAAATTGATTTCGATTTTATAAATTTTTTTTGACCACTATAACATATTAAATGAGAAAAATAAGTTACGTCCTTCGTCCCATCTACCAAAGTTGATATTTCATAATTATTGAATAGACGCAGATTGACCAGTTAGCCCGTTATTTTTATGGAGGCTATGACGCCAAAACAATATATTTTTATTTCGTTTGCCCTTATATGCTATGTCCTTGTTTTGTGTTTGGGTTATGTTTCTCATCCATACATCACTATTGGGAAGGGACGTAAATAACAACACGGTGATGCAATCAGGGAGGAAAACGTCAAGCCCCTTTTTAGTAACAGGTAAACGAGGATAGTTGTTTATGCGATGACGATTAATGCTACTCCAAACCTTTAATAAACAGGTTAACCGTAAGCTTTTCGTTGAAAATAACTGTGTTATAGATTATTTAGAACGTCCAAATTGTAAAGAATAAATATTTTTGTAGTAAGGCAATCCACCCGAACTAAGATGATTTGAGTCACTTCATCAAAGTTACTAATGGAATTATAATTGTATTTCAATAGTACAGAACTAACTCAGCTTGTCATGCTACACGTTCCTTGTAGGCCCACTCGGCAAAATGTTTTGTTATGTAGTATAGTAGTCGCAACGAATTATTTGTACAACTCTTACATAACAAGACAGCACAGATACTTAACACACATAACAAGACAGCACAATATGTGCATTGTATGGATTTTCATAATGCTTTGGCTTTTTTTTTCATAAGGCTTTACTTGCAGGAGTAAAGTGAAGAAGTTGTTCTTGCCGGGAGGAATTGATTGAATTGTGTGTATGGATTTGCTTTGTTGTGTTTTTCGACTTTTACTGTTATTTTTCCTATTGTACAAGTGTAACACTGCTTACGTTAAATTATACACATATTGTTTTTTTTAATTTTAATATTTCTATCAAAAAGGTCATTAAATCAGTGAAATAAAATAAAATATCAGTGAAATAAAGTAAAAGAAATTTCAAAAAATTATATTGCTAGACAACTTAAAGTTTCAGCTGGTTCAAATTGAAAATTCAAAAATTTAACTATTGATCTATACGTGGAAAAGTTCTTAGAAGTAAGAAGAAATGTAATATTTATTGGACGCGGCAAAGATATGGCGTTTAGTAAATCAAATCTTTCACGTAAAGGACAACCGAAAAACACATGATCTATGGTTTTGTCATCCAGACCACACTCGCTGTCGGGATCGTCCACAATACTACGAGTAATTCACTACGCAGTGACCCGTCGACACACGACATATAAATGACACTTCCATCTTGTTCATTCTCATTATATTAAACCATGGTTTCGAAGGGCTAGATTTTCGGAATGATTTATATTTATCTAGAGTCGTTATTTATCATACATCAGGTATATCCCAATTATTTCTGAGGAATATTAAAGTACTGCTGGTTATACATGATAGACCGATGTAATATTTCTGAGGAATATTAAAGTGCTGCTGGTTATATATGATAGACCGATGTAATAATTCTGAGGAATATTAAAGTGCTGCTGGTTATATATGATAGACCGATGTAATGGCTTTGAATTATTGTATATTCGTAATACTCGTAATATTCACAATCACGCTTTGCCCCTATTGGAGAAGGCAGAGAGAATAGAACTCCACTTCATTATATCGTGATACACATATGAGTATTTTGCTTTTGCCAAGTTCATACACCTCGTCATGCATAATATCATATTATAAAGGCTCATCACTTTTCCTCTTTTAGAATTTGATCGTGTCACTTTTTTATACGTCTTTCTAAACTTCTCGATCCTTCTATACTAACTGTATAGATTTTTTTGAAATATTTTCACCATTCATTCTTTCTGTTTGTTCAAACCATGTTCATTATTATCTAAACCACATTATTATATAATATTCTCGTTTAAATAATATTATTATTATTTTACACATAAATGTTAATATGAGAATTATGTGTATGTTTTTAGTCATTGTTAATCTCCTTTCGTTATGTTTCTTTTCATATTGTTTTATATCATTCTGAATGCCTAAGATCAACCGTATCACGTATAACATGTTATATTTTCTCTCCACCAGTCATTATAAACATCTGTGTAGTAAAAAACATTTCCATTACTCTACTTAAATCGATTCACGTCTGTAATGTTTATTTTTTGCGTTACGTTCGAGTTATTTGCCAACTTGAAATGTGGACCTGTTTAAAATGCGTACTGACGGTGAAGTTTAAAGGAAGTAACTAAGTGATTGTTTCTTTTTAGTAATTCATTATGATGAGTCTTCTGTATGACTAGGATAGCTTTCAGTAAAAAACATTAATCTTAGTTAAGTTTTTAATCTTCATTTTTAAGTTGTTTAAGTCATACCCTAAAGGTACGCTTCTTCAAAATTATGATTAAAAAACAACAGCAATCATTATGTTAAGCTGTTAAAAACTCCAGCATGTTCCTACTGTGTATAGAGTTAGTACATTTCTAATTGAATACTAGAGCAGGCCTTCTTAAACTATGGGTCGCGACCCAAAATGGGGTCGCGTAGCAAAATTCTGGGGTCGCGAGAGATTTTAATGTCAAATATTTAAACTTAAAACTACAATTTCCAAAAAAGCCCTTGACTGAATTCTGGATCGGAACTAGAACTGAATTTCCCACAATCGCTGATATGGCGTTAAATGTTCTTCTGCCATTCAACACCACATATTTATGTGAAGTTACTTTCTCAGCTTTAACACATATTAAATCCCAATATCATTCATCGCTAAAAAATGTTGAAGAGGTCGGTCTTACGTCCAGCAGTGTCAAACATTCCACCAAGATTTAATTTGCTATGCAATAAAAAACAGGCACATCCATCTCATTAATACTTACCACTCAACGACTGCGTTCGAATATATTCGAGCGAACTAAGACGGTCAGAATTCCCTTTTATTTATGTTATTGCAAAAAATGCAATTTTGATGAAAAATAGGGCATTTACTTTTTGTAACTATTGTATAATAAATACAATTTTACAACTTTTTGTACAATTTTTAATTTTAGATTTTTGTATGTTTCTAAACGAATTCTAAAACTATATATTTTAATATGTATATGTATATTGTTACCTAATAAATAAATCATCAAAAAATATTTATTTATCTTTCTTTTATATTTATATGGGGTCGCAATCATAAATGGGGTCGTGAATGAAAAAAGTTTAAGAAGCCCTGTACTAGAGGATGGTCATCTTAGCTACGTTTAGAAGTTACATCGGATTCTATAATACAGTAGTACGAATGTGCCGAGAGTATAATGCGGTATCTGACTCAGTTGTAGACATATTTAGTTCAATACCGCCAGAATTTTGGAAGATGATAACTAAATTGACTGACAAATCAGTGTTTTATTTTTCTTCCATATATTGTACATAATTTGTAACATTTTCACTGACCTGCAGACATGACAACTATGCATGAGATGAACACAGGTAATTGAGATTTTAATCCTTGGTATTATTTATAAATTATATGTTTTGTTTGCTGTTCTTGATTAATTATAAGTGTTTTTTCAAACATAATAATAACAAGTATGTAAATAAAATTAAAAGACATGTTAAAATGGAAGCGGGTGGTCTGTGAACGTAAAATATTGCTTGTAAATGTACACATTTATGAAAGTAATCAGTGAATGTTTACTAGAATGTTATCTGTTTGCAATTACTAGTAAAAATATATTACAGTACCCGGCGGTAAATAATACACATCGGATTTAAGAAAGATACTGTCGGCTAACTTCGGCTTTGTAGAGCGTCGTCTCTGTCCCTAGAACGCTTGACAACGACTGACGAATCGCGACGGAACACGTGTATGAATGGCAGAGACGACGCTCTACAAATCCAAAGTTAGCCGATTATGACCGACAGTCTCTTTCTTAAGCCCGATGTGTATTACTTACCATCGGGTACTGTACTACAGTTAGTCGTTAGTAAACGTTCTAGAATATGAACATCCATGCACAGATGCATCTAGAATATAAACAACACGTGAACATCCATTTAAAAAAAAAAACAATAAAATCATTTTATTTTAAATTGTCTTTCCCTACTCTAGTTAGTATGTTAAAGATTGACAAACCCTATAAAAGTATACAATCATTAGTGAAGATGGATTATTTATTATCAAATGAAAGATATCTTCCCCTTCTTGAATTTTTTCTGGGATAGCACATGCATTTTGTTTCCACTATTTTTCGAGGATATACTATAAACCTACGAGTATAATATCTATCATGTTTATTTTTTAAATTCCACTAGCTTTAGACAATTATTTGATTCTCGGAATTAAACTATGTATTTATCGCATATACAATTTCAATTTATCCACTGAATTTACTTCTTGGTTCTCAAAATGAACCATCTTTTCACATTAAGCAAATAATCAGTGTAAGATAAGATAAGATATAACTTCACTATTGTTATTTTTAATCAGTGTTATGGGAATTTTTTTTTCTGATTGCATTTGATTATGGTATTGTTGTGGGGAATCGAAAGTCAGTGGAAGCGAAATTATATTCTCATTACTCATTATTGCTTTTCGATTTTTTTTAAACCTATTTATTTTTAAACCTATTTATTTTTCATAATTTTTCTTCCTTCACAATTAAACTCAAAAACATCAAAATCTCGTTGTTTTTTTTAATACATTTTTATTAACGTTAGTGAGTAAAACCAAATTGGTTAACATAGCAATTTTTTATACACTTTAATGGTTAATACACCCACCCTTAACAATAGATTGGCGTTAATATAAAAAAATCTAATAAAAGGACCCTTTTCTGATTGGGTAATATTTTTTTGATCTTGATAGCAAGCACCCTCCCTTAATTTGATTTTATACACTTATACTCGTATAACCACAACAACAAAAAGTCAATCAATATTAATTATTATAACAGGTTACAACAAAATTTCAGCAAAAATTTTTTGTAAATCAAACCTGAAATATTTATTAAATTATAGTGACAAATAATTGCTAGGTATGATATAATATAAGTATAAAAAATAAAATAAAAGGGCCCTTCTAAATGGGTTATATTTTTTTGATTCGATAACACCCCTTTCCTTCATTAAATGTACGTTTATAATATTAAACCACAGCAACAAAAATGTTTTTCAACATAAAGAGGCTATAAATATTAAGTGTTACATTTGGTTTATTTTTCAAATGAAACCTGATACTCGTATCTTTATGAAATTCATTTTTCGAAAAAATTACGTGATATTGACAGATTTTTTAATGTATGTAAATAAGTAAATTTTATAAAAGCGATGTAATTTTATCACAATTTAATACAATGGTAGATTTGAAACGTTTCAACCACTTTTATGAATTGATTATCTCGCTCTATTTATACTAAATAAAAACCTTTTGCATTGAGACATTGTTCACACATTAATTGTAAACAATATGCCATTTACACTCTCATGTTTCATATCTAATCATTTTTCGTCTCACTTTTTGTTGTTATTAAAAATCCTTTCATTTATTATTGTACTTAAGAAGTGTATTTGTACTACAATACTTATATTCAACAAGTGGTTTTTTTCTCACATTACATTTTGACTTATGTCATAAATCTAATTTAATTGTATTCTTAAGTTTCTTTCAAACTTCTTAAGTTTCTTCAATTTCTCATATTTTAATTTGTACTACAAGCACATTTGATTGTCTTTAAACCACTCCAATTATTTTTTTACATAAATACATACATACAGTGAGATACAGGCAAAAGCCTAGTTTACCGGGGACACAACAAAGGAAAGGCAACAAACCCAGACCCATTAAAATTATGTGTCCAAATTAAATTACCTGTTGTTTTTTCGCAAATTATGTATATTTCTTGTCATGTGTAAAATAAATAAATAAATATAATACATTCACGACGTTTCCCTGTCGGGGTTAGCAGACAAGATATCGTCAGACTTTCCTATCGTACCACACATATTTTGCCTCTTCTACATTCATACACTTTCTCATAAAACTCTCTTTTACATTTCTTTCACTGACTTTTACATTTGTTTCTTTCAAAATATCGTACACTCAATCCATTCATACCTATTCTTGATTGGGTCAAGTGTATGATATTTTGAAAGAAATTAAGTTAATAATTTATAGTTAAGGCATTAACATTGTGGAGGTTTAAAGACATTTCAATTTGTTTTATCAAACACTGTTTATTCCACTTTATGTACCGGTATAACCCTACCGGTTTCAAGGTTTTCACCTCATCGTCAGGGAGCACAAACAAGTCTTGTTTGTGCCCCCTGACAATGAGATGAAACACTGTTTATTCCACTTTATGTAACAATATAACCTCCCAGAAGAGTTATATTGTTACATAAAGTGGAATAACAGTGTGATAAAACAAATAACAACATCTAATAACATCGATTTAATAAGATTAATAATGGTCGCCTGGAGCTGGAAATCGGAAAGAAGAATGGTAGAAAACCAAGAAAAACACGCTTTGTCACTAAAGGAAGACAATGTTTATTTAAATTTGGTTTTAAAGTATCGGTGACGTAACGATGATGTGGTTTTATATGAACTGGTTCCAGTCAAACAGTACGGTAACATACAGCAGCAAGAATCATATCTAGAATTAATCCAACGCATTTCTATTTTCCAGTCGTATTTTTCCAGTCTTGTCAAATTCAGTTAATTCAATTTATTTATCAAAAAATATAATATTGAAATAATCATTCGGTTGCATTGAAAAAATAATGTGATCATTTTTTTTATCGCTGATTGTTGTAAATCGATACATATATAGACCTGGCCTAGATTTGTTTCTCTAAAATTTGTCAATGAATTGAATAATGGTGCTGGCGTGACAAAAAGTTGTAAAATTGCGAAATTAGAACAACCGCTAATTTATTTCTAATATTTTTACATCGTTTCTTTCTCAAGAATAGCCATTTCTCTTGATAATTTTCTATGGTTTTTAAAGATCTTTGCTTAAAAATTATGCTACATTTTACTCAAAAATAAATCTTACTTACCTCATTACGTATTGCTTCGACATATTCCCTACATAGATACATGCAACCACGTCATTTTACTATCGTTGTAGGCACAGAGGATTATACGTACGGGCTTCCTATTTCGACACACATCGTTCGCACCTTCTACATCCATACACTTTATCATGAAATTCCTTCTACGACTCTTTCCACGATCCAACCATACTTTCTTTGGTCTTCCTTTATCACGCCCTTTATTCACATTGGCACTGTATATTTGTTAGTCGTTCTTCATT
The DNA here is from genome assembly GCA_949825065.1 of Odontocerum albicorne. Classification (NCBI taxonomy): domain Eukaryota; kingdom Metazoa; phylum Arthropoda; class Insecta; order Trichoptera; family Odontoceridae; genus Odontocerum; species Odontocerum albicorne. The sequence continues at coordinate 12,224,792 of OX463850.1, forward strand.
AATTTGTTCTACAAGCCCAAACCATTTCAGAGTGAATTTATTCGTCTTACGCAACACATCACCCTGAAGTTCACGTTAATCCCTTATCGCTGTATTCCATATCATGCGTTTTTCGTTCATTCTTTTCTTTCGTGTGGTACCCTTCAATCTATATATGAATAGGTTTTTCGCTTATATTGAAGAGGGTGACTGGGAGTTAAAAAAAATCAGCCCTAGTTATCAAGTTTTTCGAGTACACACGGAACCATTGGGGTAGAATACGGAACTCGCAGTTCGTCGTTGCACGTATTGGTAACACTACTGCACGTGAAGAGACCACACTCGCAAATGTACTCGGCGCTTGTGAGTATTGTAACTTGGCGAACTCTTACTAGACTGAGCCAATTTTTATTTTATTTTTTGGCTCCATCGGGAATCAAACCCGAAATCTCCGAATGGGCGTCAAGCATCTTACCAACTAGGTCACAAAGGTTGTGATGCCAAAACTGATTTAAAAAAAATGGTTTCTAATTTTTTTTATCTTCGATAATTGAACTCGAAACATTAGGATCAGAAGATCGATGTCTTACCAACTAAACTACGGAGGTCATCCAATATTTTTTTAACATATAATCTAACCCTCAATATTTATGAGAAAGCTTCAAAGATAAACCAAACAATTTCACACAAGATTTTTGACAAGATAGCCGATACCAAAGCGACGAGGAAATAATTTTTTGCTCCAACGCTCTGGTCTCGAATACACCGAATCTTCCGTATGTCGCCCAGAGGTATGGGTTAAAACTCGCGTGAGTAAGCAGGTATAAAAACTGACAAAATGCACGATAGAATGCCGCTAATCAGATGCTTTTTAAGTCCCGCTTGAAAAGATTCAATCTTTGAAGCTGGGATATTCCATGTATGTAGGTGCTATTGAACTAGAAACGAAAAACATAAAAGACGCCAGATCACGAATCGAGAACAAAGTTCACCTTCATTGTCGGATCTACTTGGAGTGTATTCATGAACTTTTTTGTTGTTGTTTGCGGAAGAAGTTAAAACAGTTTTTTTGTCCGTTCGTTTATGGGTTCATTTGTCTATCTGCTCTGTTAGGCCTTGGACCGTTTAGAACCTTTCCTGAGTCACCTCTGATTGGGTGGTCATTGGCGGGGTTTGGAAAGCTTTTATTAAAACCAATTTTAAGATTCATTATTTTTTCTTTTTGTTATTTACGTAAAAACATTATTATTTAAATTAATACTTTATACTGCGCTGTATTTCACTTTGATTAAATGTACGTTATCATATATACAAAAATGGCCCAACCCACGTTTTAACTGTTCTAAGAAATTGGAGGAAATGTTACGCTGGTTTGTTTGAGCTCATATGAAACCAAAAAAATTTAAAACTGAATTAAACAATTATTTAACAATTTATCTATTTTTTGAACATTGAGGAAGTTTATCCACTTCCAAATTAGCGTGCCCAATCAAAGTCGGCTTTTAGTTGGTATATGTATTACACTTCAATACATTCTAACTGATTTATTGTCAAATTGCAATATCTTCCAACCAACTAAAAACATAAAACCAATTTCATAAGAAATGATTCCAGTCTGGTTTTCACGTAAGGCCTCTAACGTCCCTCTGATTGTCTGGAAGATATTACTACTTGGCAATAAACCCACCAGTTAGTACTGTATAAAATTATCGTATAATAATAAAAAATAATGTCGTGCAGTCTATGCTATAAGTCTAGTTAACATTTTTAATAATGTCGTGCAGTCTATGCTATAAGTCTAGTTAACATTTTTAATAATGTCGTGCAGTCTATGCTATAAGTCTAGTTAACATTTTTAAGAATGTTGTACAGTCTATGCTATAAGTCTAGTTAACATTTTTAATAATGTCGTGCAGTCTATGCTATAAGTCTAGTTAACATTTTTAACAATGTCGTGCAGTCTATGCTATAAGTCTAGTTAACATTTTTAATAATGTCGTGCAGTCTATGCTATAAGTCTAGTTAACATTTTTAATGAAAGTTGAAACAATCTATTGTCAAGCATGATTCCTTTATAGTTCACATATTTTGGAATTATTTTGTTTACAATGTACAGAGAATATATGTTAAATATCTTAATACTGTGCAATTTCTTTTCAATATCGTACTCCCTATGTGGCGAAAAGATCTACACCATATATGGAGAAGTTACAAAAATGACTTGTTTGAGCTGACTTTGGCACTTGTGGGAAACTGTACCTTGCAAAGCAGACTTGGTTCAGCGATCTAATGATGCGTAGGAGATCATTAAGATCAAAGCTGGGATGGCTGAATAGCGTGACAGAAAACAACTCCACTATAACAAATATGAGGTATAACAAATATGAGGAAGGATGCTGTTGAAAGTGACAAGTAGTAGACAATCCTGCAAGCAGCCATGACCCATCCTGTTGGGATATAATGACTTTGATGGGGATGATGACTTTCAAGATTAACATTATTTGTATAACATCTTTGTTGTATATAGTAGTATCTCTTCCAATCAACCAGAAAAATGTTTAAGAGACCTTCATTAAAAAAACCGACAGGAATATTTAAAAAAAAACCTAGAACCCAACAGGAATTGAACCCACAACCGCCGGGCTAGAAAACGGACGTCTTACCAACTAGGCCACGGAAACTGTTCTTTAATAATACGGTAAAACAATTTGAAGTATTAAATGACAAGGTATTACGGTATTTGTAGTAATTTTGGTTTAATCGGTGATTGCATAGCGGAAAAATAATGTTATACAATATTGTAAATTAACAATTGTAAATGAACAAAGTACAACGGCTTCTATTGTTTGTTAACCGAAACGGAATGTTCAAATAAATCCATTTAAATGTGTTGTTAATTTTCGACGTGTGAACGGCACATTTTACTATTTTTACTACTAACTTAGATAATGAAGTGTGAAATAAATCAAAATTGTGAGTTTTTTGCTCTTCCCGAACGTTTTTTATCACAACGAATACGACCTTCATGGCCTAGTTTGGAAGATCCATGGCCTGATCCATGAAGTTACGGGTTCGAATCCCGTTGGTACCCAATTTTATAAAAAGTAGTTCCAGTCTGTTTCTTACTTAAGACCTCTTTCTTTTTCTTCTCTCTCGTTTTTTTCCGTTCACTCATAATTTATTTATTTTTTTAACCTGGCGAGTGTATTGCCATGTGGCAATCTCTTCCAACCAACCAGAAAGCTGTTTTTATAGGCCCTAAGTGCTAACCAGACTGGAATCCTATTTAAAAATAATCTGGGTTCCAGCGGAGATCGAACTCGCAACCTCCGGATCGACAGATAAGTGTCTTACCACCAGGCCACGGAGGTCGTCATCATTGTGTTCTTCGGCATTTTACAGTCATTAATAAATATACTCTTTAATACATTTATTGTTGGCTGGTTAGGAATAAATCTGCTAGGTTTTACTGTATACAACGAAAGCGGAATTGAAAAAATACACGTTTTGTATAATTCTGTTTCACATTAAAAAAAATCTTCTCGGATTGGTCGCAATAATCAGGTAAATTTCGTTTGTGTTTGAAAAGAAAGAATATTTACCGTTTTATGGTTGTATGTTTTCTGTCATTTCTCTTGAACAAATTGCACCCTTCTATTGAAAACAATTCACTACGTTTTAACAGAGGGTAGTTGCGGAGTCTTATGGTCATGATCGAAGAAAGCGCATCGACATTTTCCAAAAGTTGCGATGGGAGACCCTCTGTTATAGGTAGTATTTCTAACGAAATCTATCTCAAATGAGAGCGATTTGTTTTTAAAATCATTTAATAAGCTCTGGTAACAGTTCCTGATGTTTGGACACATATTATTTCGAAATAATAACGAAGTTGTTCAATCAAATAGAGCTGGTCAAAAGAAACCCTTTGGTTATCTTTAAATACCATTACCTCTGGTTAGCGACCTAAATGCATTTGAACTCATATTATGTAATTATCTTATATGATATATTAACTAGTATTTATTTATCGTTTGAATTGTATACGACTTAATATACAATAATAAAATTATTTACTTAAGATTTTAAAAAATAAGCAGCTAATTCGTACTTTATATAGTATTATGCAGAGTTTCAAATGTTCATTAAGTTGAATCCTTTTTAATTTATTTTTTTCAAAACGTCCCTCTTCCATCTTTTATTTCTCGAGGCGGTTTCTCATGCATCTTAAAATCCTTACAAACCCACTTTTTTTGTCTGCTTAGCCCTCTAATTTTAAGTTTTATTCTATGAAAACAAAAAACTTAATTTTATGTTAATATTTAAAAAAATATTTACATATTTAATTTACTTGACCTCCTCAAACCATTATTATTTTAATATTCGTTTATAAAACAATTTAGTTTACTTAAGCAATATTATTAAAATTTTAGCGTGTGTGCTTCCCTCCTCTTCGCGCGATGAACCGACACTGCAAATTTGGCGTGTGTCCTAGTAGGACGTGCTGATGATGTTGATGTTGACATCGCTATATTCGTTTTAGTCGAATTCTGTGTTCCTCTTCGTTCGGGGTCATCAACTTAGCGGGATGCTTAATTTGATACGTCGTGATGATTCTGATTTGTTTTGCATTCAAAATAAAATACGTCGATTCAGGAATGCGGGAAGTGAGAGTGAATAATCAATAAATAGTAAACAGCGATGAATGGTCAAGTGAATAATAACAAGTGCCTTTATTCATCGATAAGTAGGTATATATAGAATTTCAGAACGGGACGCGTGACTGCGTCCGCGGTATATCTCGATCTCACTCCTGCGCGTGCTGAGGTGGTCGCAAGCGCTGCGGATACTACAGTGGGTAGGATATTTACTGTCGAAACGGCGAGACGGCGTGATATGTTCTCTTTTTACCTTGGAATGCGATGTAAATATTATTTTCGTGTAAACAGTGTTGACGTTTCTGGTATGTGACAATTGTAGATATCCAAAGGTTGATTCATCGGTCGTTGACCCTGCATGTTGACAATATTTTAGGGACGTGGGTACCCTACAAAATCTTCTTTAATTGTGTATTGATATCAATGGCAATCATTTATTTATTGGACATTTTATTGTACAACATAAAATCGGCGAATTTATTGACAATCAACCAGACTGAAAACACACTATATAATTGAAGATAGATAAGTTTTCTCAAGTTGCCAATTGAAGCTCACCAATAAAGTTGTGTTTCTTACAAAGGTGGTTCGAAAGCTACTATATTATACACATAAACTAAAAAGGCACACAAGCTAAGAAAACAATCTAACAACTTCCGTCTTTGATTTGGATCTATAAGATCCAATCACAAATTAATTTGAAAAGTGAATTGAGATATCGTGCAAGGATATCTAGTCGGTAAAATACGAGTATGTACATTATAGTTGAATTGATTCTTAGCAAATTCATTCCATATTAAACATAACTTGCAGAATATCTATATGGAATATGAATTGTTTCTTTTTGGGTATATATTTGGATGATCCATTAAAAATATCGAATAAGCATGGCACTGATTCATCTAAAAAGAGTATACATACATACCATCATGCCTTTTCCCTGTCGGAGTTGGTCGAGAGGACAGAGCGTTTGCGTTTCCTATCTCGACACGTATATATATATATATATATATATATATATATATATATATATATATATATATATATATATATATATATATATATATATATATATATTGGGTGTACAAATAAGTCACCGCCGTTTGACAAAAGTTGGCGCCACCAGTAAGTTATGGTTAAAATTGTCAGATGTAAAATGTCATTATCGTAAGGTTGGACATCTGTCAACAACATGACCTTGAAATATTAGTGAATTTTTATCAGTATAACATATTTTTTTGTGTTCGAAAATGTCAAGTTTTGAGCCGAATAAGCGTCATTTGCGGGAACTTTTGATTTACTTCTTCAATTTGAAGAAATCTGCAGCTGAGGCGCATCGATTGCTTGTAGAAGCATATGGTGAGGCTGCCTTAAGTGAGAGAAGTTGTCGTGAGTGGTTTCAAAAGTTTAAGAACGGTGAATTTGACATCGAAGACAAAGAACGTAGCGGAAGGCCGAAAGTGTACGAAGACGCGGAATTGGAAGTATTATTGGATCAAGATTCGTGCCAAACGCAAGAAGAACTTGCACTTACATTAGGAGTGACTCAACAAGCAATTTCACATGGGTTGAAATCATTGGGAATGATTCAAAAACAAAGAAATTGGGATTCATATGAACTGACACGGAGAAACTTTGAATGCCAATTTTCCACATGTGAAATGCTGCTTGCCAGGCATAAACGAAAGGGTTTTCTGCACCATATAATCACTGGTGATGAAAAATGCATCCATTATGATAATCCAAAAAGGAAGAAATCATGGGGATCCCCTGGTCATGCTTCAACATCTACGGCTAAGCCAAATATTCATGGAAAAAAACTTTTGTTTGTATTTGGTGGGATCAGCTTGGTGTCGTGTATTATGAGTTGCTCAAACCGAATGAAACCATTGCTGGGGCTGTCTACCGAACATAATTGATGAGATTGAGTCGAGCACTCGAGGAAAAGCGCGCCCACTACTACGCCAGACACGACACAATTATTCTCCTGCATGATAATGCTAGTCCACATGTTGCGGCACCGGTCAAAACCTATTTGGAAACACTCAATTGAGAAGTTTTACCCCACCCGCTGTATTCACCAGACATTGCTCCTTCTGATTACCACTTGTTTTGATCGATGACGCATGGCCTGTCTGAGCAGCACTTCACATCATATGAAGATACCAAAAATTGAGTCGATTCGTGGATAGCCTCAAAAGATGATGATGATGACTGACGCGGTATTCGTATGCTGACAGAAAGATGGGGAAAAGTAGTGGCAAGCGATGGGTACTACTTCGAATAAAACATGAGGTTCCGTTCTTTCACAATAAATGCCCATTTTTTTATAAAAAACGGCGGAAACTTATTTGTACACCTAATATATATATATATATATATATATATATATATATATATATATATATATATATATATATATATATATATATATATATATATATATATATATATATATATATATATATATATATATATATATATATATATATATATATATATATATATATATATATATAACCTTTTCAACATCCATACACTTGTTCATAAAACTCGTACGATTTATCTGACTTTTAAAATTTCCTTCTTTCAAAATATAGCTCATTTGATCCAACCATACTTTCCATAGTCTTCCTCTATCACACCTACCATTTATATTTGCACTGTATACTTGTTTTCTTACTTGTTCTTCAATGATTCGTTTTACGTGTCCAAAGTATATCAAAGTGATTTTCGTTATCTTATTTAACACACCACAATTAACTTCACATTCATAGCATTTATTCGATTCTTTTCTATTTTTTTCCACTTCTATGTGTCGCTCATATACATCAAAGTTGATACTAGAATACTCTCGTGGAACATATTCTTAGTAGATGTTGATACTGTACAGTTCGAATAAGAATGATTCTCAAAGAAGGAAAAAATACTTCTAGCCCCGGTCTAACTAAGCTTACTCCTTCATCGGACAAGTAAATGGACGTAGGCTTATCAATTTTATGCACATCATGGTTGAATTCAATTTAAACATCATTCCATACGAGCACTTACTATGTAAGTGGCGTTACTTTTTTTCTCAAATATCTAAAAAAAACGTAAAACATGAATTGAGCTTTTATCTTATACGAATACATTCATTGAAAAAAAGTGTTATTTAAGTACGAGTAGGTACCGACCTATCTATCTCTTAACACTCTCCGACGGTCCAAATAGATATACGTAACTAGCCTAAAATTACCGTTTAAAAAAAATAAAAGACAACAAACGAGCTCACTTCCGTTAGTTTCCCGCCTTTTTTGGTAGCGTTTCCGGAACATTCCTCTAATGGTCGATAAATACCCACTTTGTGATTCATTTAACACTTTCACCTGGGGGATAAATTTTAAGTCACTTTCTCTCAAAGCCTAATACGAGTTTAATGGGCGCCCAATTACCTTATAATCTTCCTTTGTTTCGTATCCGACTGGCCAAGTGTCAAAATTCAAAAGTAACTATGAGTATTAAGATTTATGACTTTGACATGTAACCCGATGTTCGTGTACCTACCAGGAACACAAGCAATTAGTCGATAATTGCTGAGAAAAACAGCGTGGCTACCTATTTCATATCGCCTGAGAGACACTTGGCGATTACGAAAAATGCAAATTTGTGTGAGAGGTCTGATTATTAATTTGCTTTAGCTGTTTGTTGTTTATGGTATTCTTCGTGTTAAGAAAAAGTTAATTCGACATAAAAGCAACAGATTGCTTCACCACGATTTATCGATATAAATGAAAGTTTAAAATGAAATATTTAAAAAGACACTTATTGTGTGATAGATGTGTATCTTGTTTTTTTTATCATTAAAATGAACTGAAGGGCCAACTTTCTAATTAACAGGATCAATAAAACTTTAAGTTTAGAAATGTAACACTATATAGGTTTGCTAATTAAGGTTACTTAAATTAAATAAGATAACTAAAGGAAAATAATGTAAGTTTCATTTACTTATAATAAAATATACTCGTGCGTCATCTAACCAATCACAGAGATCCAAAGACGATTTGGAATGGGAATATCAGTTATGATAAGTCTGATAAAGATTCTGACTAACCGGTCTATACTCAAAATACCAAAATCCGTCTAATTAAGCCTTTAATATATTCCATAGTCTGTATGGAGTGGAAACATGGGTGAGAAGGAAGGATAACAACATATTGGATGCCTTTCAGATGTGAGTTTAGAAGCTGATTCTGTGTATCCGATAGACCATAGAAAACACTTACGTTTCCATCATCTCAGAATTAGGAATCAGCGAAAGACTTTCGACAACCCACAGAAAAATAATCTTAACGTATTTTGTGCGTATTGCAAAAAAAATTAAACGTCTGAAGAAGCTGATGATAACGGGAATAGTCGAAAGACGGTAAATAAAGGGAAGGTTTTCTATGAGATGTACGGATCAAATAAAGGAGTTAATAGTATTATCTTTAAGCGCTGCATTCAGATGGGCCAAGACCAGGAAGGACGGAGACAGGTGGTGCACAAAGTTCCAGACATAGCACGCATTGAGCACGCGACGAAGAAAATGAAGAATCTTACTATATTTATTATATGATCCTTCACTCTAAATTGAAAAGTGATGAACGTGTCTCTTTTACCAAAAATGTGTATATTAAGGGTACATAAGGCTGAAATTTCTCGTTTGTACAAGACATGACGTTTTATCCTGTACATATTTTTCAATAAATAAATAAAATCAATTTTTAACTTAAATATACAAATTTTGGTAGTATGAACCGACTGGAAGCATTCGAAATGTGGATGCACCGGATAATGCTACGTATAACATTCTTCAAAGAGCCAAAGTTGATAGAGAGTGGCTGACTAATATTAAAATCCGAAAGGTGTCCTGTTTGGGTCATGTACTTAGAGGAGAAAAGTACAAATGACTGCACCTAATCATCGGCAAAATAAAGGGGCGAAGAGGTGTTGGCAGGAAGCAAATCTCCTGGCTCCGCAATATACGTGATTGGACTGGTATAAGGAGATATATTTCGAGTTGCCGGGGACAAAGATGTCTACTCTCAGGTGATAGTCAACGTTGGGGGGACCTGACATGACACTGAAAATAAGAAGATCCACATTTTCGAAACTCATCGGTTTTTATAAGTTATGTATACATTTTCATAAAGCTTAAACCCACATACAAAGCTTACGAGAAATTATATACAGCAATAAGATAACAAATACATACAAAGCTTTAACAGACATGAAATATAGCAACAAAAATATAAGATTTAATAAACAAAAAATATTAGTTCGGCCGAAACAACTAATTTCCATTACTAAGATAGCTCAAAATGCTTTTTTTAAAAACAATATCGGGAATGTTAAAGATGTCAATATCCGCGGCTTTATTTAAAAGGGACATACCGTGATACAGTGAGAGAGCATATGGCAGGTAAAATCTACTTATTAGCGGTTTAAATAGGTCAACATTTCTATACCTCGAATAGTTATCACGAACATAAAACTTTATATTTTCCAACATAGTATTGTACAATTAGGTGTAACTCCCGTCAGCAACTTAAATATATAAGAAGAGATAAGTTAAGAGCTCACGTCTGTTTTAAGGGTTAAAATGTACCACATTACCGAATAGCAATATTCAGGATGCGGATTCACAAAAGCGATGGTCAAGTCTCAAAAGAACGCTCACTCGTATATCATTACACATATAACCTTAGTAAAAAATAACACCAGCTCCAACAAAGGGTCAAAGAAACTATTATGTGGTTATATCCAGTCTATAGACAGACGGCTATCTCTGTTCGCGCCATTGTACTCAACAAATCTTAATTGTTTTAGTGTTATGTTTATAGTTTTCACCGTCTGGTCATTATAAAAAATACAATGGCCATTCTGCATGAGTTTAATTGCCAGAATTCGTCAGTTGAGTGATCAGGCCATTAAGCTGCGAACTGGCTCTTGCTGAAATAGTCCAAACACCTGTAGGCTGTAGTGCAATGGATAGCAAATTAGAACTTCAATTATTGAAGATTCTAGGTCGTCTCCATCATTATACTCGTATATTGTTTTGATATTTCTAGCGAACTTGTGGCCTATTTAGTCTTTTAATTAATTTTGGACATAATGGAGGGGCGTGACCGCGCGGTAACGCACTGGACTTCCGTGCGGAAGGTTTCCGGTTTAAACCCCACGCTATGCTACTCCCCTCAATTGACACATTTTTTCCGCCTAGTATTCGGATGTATAAGGATACTTATGTTTTCCGTCATATCTATTCTTTTAAAAAAGAAAGAAAAAAATATGCCACGGTGCTTCGATCATCTCACTTTAGGTGTGCCATCGGATTCAATACAACAATTGCTGGTGAGTTTGCTGGTATGCAACGGCTCACTTACTTTATAAAAACCCTACGGCACAGCTTCGCTTTCCAACCAAATTGATATTGAAATGGCGAGGGAATCCTCGACTACGAGGCCCAGCGAGGATGACGGACCAATTATTTTTTCGTGAGTTTTTAATGTAATTGAATAAGGTTTTCTTCCTTCAATTATTTTGCTTCTTTATTATATTTACATCAATCGTATTCTGAAATGAACAAGTGTCAAACTCCCAAGCGTCCAAACTTTCAAATCTTATTGATAGTTATCTCATCGTCTATTGATAGTTATCTTACGTCTATTGATTGTTATCTCATCGTCTATTGATAGTTATCTCATCGTCTATTGATAGTTATCTCATCGTCTATTGATTGTTATCTCATCGTCTATTGATAGTTATCTCATCGTCTATTGATAGTTATCTCATCGTCTATTGATAGTTATCTCATCGTCTATTTTTCTAAGGATATTTCCGAACACACCAAGCGCTTGTCATCAAATTCATTTTACAATTCAAGTACGTTCAGTTTTTCTTTTTATGTACACCAAATTCTGTGAGCTGGGCTTGACCATCAGTTATTACAATTCACTATGCTTGCCTCCTATTTTGAACAGAGAATACATTTGAGAAGGTTTCTCGTCTGCCCTAGAAAGCTAATTTCGTTTATTAAGCTTGTGTGTGTTTGGGGTATGAAAAGAGTATCCGTAGAATGAACAAAATGGCAGGAGAAAGTAATTAAATGGTCGGGGGATTAAATTTTTTCAATTTCTTAGAAATCTAAAATGGTGTATACTTGTGTTAGACATACATACAGAGCAACCTGTCGTGTTTATTGCCATGTGACAATCTTTGTCAACAAACCAAAAAGATGTCATGGAAGTCGTAAACATGTTTCATAAAAGTTGTAAATTAAGTCTACAAATGTTTTTTTGTAAATACTTGTTTTTTTTTTACCATTCTTAATTTATATTTACGTTAACGTGTCCAACTTATTAACGAGAATTAAACCCGTAATCCAAAGGATTGGTTTCAATTTAGGGAATGGGCTGGAAGACAAGCGTCTTACCAACAAGGCAACATAGGTATTTAATGCTAATGTTTAATATACATTGACTTTATTTCATGTTAAGGACTCACAACACATGCTAGTTTGTAAAAACATCACGACAACATGTTAGTGGTAAGACCTGATTGAAATGAATGATAAGGCGAACTTCATTGTTTCCTTTTGGAAATATATGGTGGTTGATAATCCGAACATGTAATTGATATAATTATTTCATGTGAGGCTTATTATTTGTAAGAAATTAGTAGTTCTCAAACTAGGAAAAACCAATCATTATAATCTGAATAGATTTTGAATCTTAATTTAATTTTAGTATCATTATTGTGCGCAATTCTAAGCCGATTCAGTCCGCGTATTATCTCATCTCATACATTGTAGATTTCACATCGAAACAATCGGGTTATATTTCTATTATCATTTTGTTTTTTTAACGAGAGACCCGTGAGAAAATTTCCCTTCTATTATTTCCACATGTGCACGCAGAGCGTGATTTTTTTTTTGTTCAAATCAATCACTTTTTGAATATCTGACACATTTTTTACAAACCCCTGTTATTATCTTTGAGTTAATTATCAATGTGGGTTTTTGGGTCATTAAAAGACTGCCTCTTGATCTCTGCTTGGACACGATGGGCTGGTCAGTTTCATAGATCATTTTATGAGAATGTGAGATATTATGTGAAAGGAATTCATGCATTTTAGTTTAGTTCTGTATTACTGGTTATTGAAATTCTCTATAATTAATGATTACCGTTTTCTTAGTGATTTTTTTTTACAGGTAAATATGGAACTTTCAACTCTCTTACAATAATAACAAATTCAAGAAACATGCAAATGACTTCAAGTAAGAACGTTTATATTTCTGTATTATTCATAGTTAAGGCATTAAGGTTGTGGGGGTTTAAAGGCATTGTAATTTGTTTTTCAAACACTGTTTATTCCACTTTATGTTACATAAAGTGGAATTAACAGTGTTTGAAAAAACAAATTACAACGTTTATATCTCTATTGACAAATCATTATTTTATAAATATATCATTAACTTTTTTATATTAATTTGTTCATAAAATGTTCATGAACTTTTTATAATAATTTGTTCACAAAATGTCTCATGAACTAATTTACACCAATTTGTACATAAAATACCTCATAAACTATTTTATGTTAATTTGTTCATTGAATGCCTCATTAACTATTTAACACAAATTGTTCATAAAATACCCTTGAATTATTTTTACTTATTTAAAAATATGTATTCAGTTCAACATTTACAGAAATCGAAAGCATGTTTGATAGAAATCAAAACACTCTACGTGGTCTAATTGGGAACACGACTGTTTTTGGATATCATCAGAAATAAAGCTCAAAATTTTCAAGTCGAAGACGACAGTAATTCATGATCTAGTTAGTAATAGCGTGTCTCGCGACCCGGAGAAGCGGGTTCGATTCCGGCTAAAACTCATTTTTGTGAAAGATTCCTGAATGATTTTCACTTCAAGCCTCTTTAACATCGTTCTGGTTTGTTTGAAGATATTACTACATGACAATAAGCCCACTGAGTTATAGTATATAAAACGTATTATATAAAAAAAGTATAATACATGAGTCTTACCAATTAGGATATTATAAATATAAAAGCAAACATACTAGAACAACATTTCTCGACATTTTTCTCTGCACATTCACTTCTGCAGAATTGTGACCCGTTCAGATCGTTACTGGCCAATCGCCGACATAACTTTTCGTACGGTTTCAAGGCGAGCATTTCACGACCAGACATTTCAAACAAAATAATAATCTATATCTGGCCAGTCAATGTCAGCGAGCCAATTTAAAATTCTGATTGAAACTACGAGACTATGAATCACACCGAGATTAATAAAATATGTTTTATTATTTTTTCTTCAACCATTTAATAACCGGTATTAATGCCCTATTAAAAACTTTATTATTTTTACTTATCGAAATATTAAAATTTATTAGATATTCTTAACCCTACACCATCTTCAAATCTTATTTACAGCGAACCTGTATAACGTGTCAATCAATATAAATATTTAGGAAGGTGGATACACGAAAAATGGGATATCTCTTAAAAATACAGCTAACGAGAATTATGTTGTTTATAGTTTAAGTATTGACGTTGTGGAGGTTTAAAGACATTGTAATTTATTTTTATCAAACCCTGTCTTGTTTGTGCTCCCCTGAAGATGAGATGAAAGCCTTGAAGCCGGTAGGGTTATACCTTTACAAAAAAGTGGAATAAACAGTGTTTGATAAAAATAAATTACAATAACGAGCATTATTTTTATTGAAATAAAGCCTCTTTTCACAAACCGAGGGTTGAGCTTGGAATTGAGAATGCGTATGTTTCGCTGCTACAGCTTCTCAACTCTCATCTATGGGGAAAAAGCGTGGAGACTGAACCAGGAAATATAACGTATGATCGGGGTTTATGAAATATGGGTTTACAGACAGATGTATGCTCAAAATTCCCTGAACGAATCATGTTAGAAATGTGGAGATGTATGCGCGTACGTAGAATGTTTGCGAACTGCTCAAAACTGTGAATGTTCCCCAGTTGCAATAGCTTAGTCACATGAGAAACACAAGAAGTCAGTTGTACAAGGTCTATCGGAGTGTTGTACTGCGCGGTTAGGTGCCAATGTTACGAAAACGATGCGAAATATATAAACTTCAAAACAATATTAACATAGACGACAGATTCCACCTCAAATCAGCATGGTATCCCATAATCAAATCGAAGTGACAACTTAATGAAAACGAACAATATCGTCAACCCTTGTAGAAGCCATGTTAGCCGACGGAACCATTCGCTGACGTTACGGTCGCGGACCTGGACGAACCAATACGCTCACATTATGGTTGAAACTCTGCTGTAGGTCAAGTGGTTCCCGATTTGCATCCACTTATAACGAAATCGACTACAAACAAGCCCTGAAAATGAAAACCGCACCTTTTTCGAAACGTCGGTATCTCAAGTTAAACCACATGGTGCAATACTCCGAAAGACCTTATACAACTGAAACGAAAAACCGCGAAAGCTTCAAAACATATTTGACACAAGAAGTCATTAATTTTTGTAACGTATGTAAGGATTGAACTTGACTGTATTTGAAATTATGATTTGTCTCTATAATATAGTTGGCAAACTTTGAAAAATTGTTAGTAGATAGACAACGTTTATGTTCTTGTATTAAAGTGCCCTTATTTCTTTGTATCATTCCAATATATGTGCTTTCACAAGTACATTATATTTCATATACGCCACTGTTAAGATTATGTAATTTATCACCCTTGTCTTTGACGTTAAAAAATTGCGCCCCTTTTTTTTTTCACATTTCAATCATTTATTTTATTCTTTTAAAATAATATATACGATTGAAATCACTGGTATATTTATTCCCTCGAATATTAGGCAGAGAAAGTACCTGTGTCATGTGAGGGAGTAGAATATTAGTGGGATTTGAACCGACAACCTTTTCACCGAAATATCCCTCATGCGTCCTTACAGTGGTTTTTTTCTTTCAAAAAACAACAGTTTTAGCCATTTGTTTTTGATATTTTACTATTGATAGTGAGGTGTACCTACAAATAAATTAACAATTAACCTTTTTTGGGATATTTCTTGTACTTGTTAATTTGAATTGTCCACAATGCAAGTGTGAACATAGGTTGCCTACCAAATTAATTTAATATTTTTTCTCAAATATTTAACAATGAAATCAGTTTTTAGAGGGTTATCATATATTTTATCTCTGAAGCGTGCTGATTGTTATTAGCCGTAACTACCGAAACAACTAAGGATTTTTGTATTATTTCTTCATTGCCCGAAGGTTTAATACAGTATTTGATGTCAGTCATAATTTGTAACGGTTGATTTTTATATGAAATCAATTAAATATTACCGTAGACAGAATGGGAATAAGAGATATAAATATAACAAGATACCTTTTTAAAGCTACAGTATTCAACTGTTCAGGATGTTATATTATTTATTTTACAGTTCATTCTAAAACAATATGACAGACTTATTACCAGGTGGCAATCTCTCACAATCAACCAGACAGAAGTACATAAAGGAGCCTTTAACGGCGCAAAATTTATTCAAGTTATTGTCAATTTGTACGGAATTCAAAAACAATATATATAAATAACTACTATGTAAGTGAGATATCATCAATTATTACAATGTAAGTGAGATATCATCAATAACTATAATGTTAGTGAGATATCATCAATAACTACAATGTATGCGAGATATCATCAATAACTATAATGTTAGTGAGATATCATCAATAACTACAATGTAAGTGAGATATCATCAATAACTATAATGTTAGTGAGATATCATCAATGACTATAATGTTAGTGAGATATCATCAATAACTACAATGTATGTGAGATATCATCAATAACTATAATGTTAGTGAGATATCATCAATAACTACAATGTAAGTGAGATATCATCAATAACTATAATGTTAGTGAGATATCATCAATGACTATAATGTTAGTGAGATATCATCAATAACTACAATGTATGTGAGATATCATCAATAACTATAATGTTAGTGAGATATCATCAATAACTACAATGTACGTGAGATATCATCAATAACTATAATGTTAGTGAGATATCATCAATAACTACAATGTAAGTGAGATATCATCAATCGATGGAATAAGGAAGAGTTCATAGGAAAGACAACTAGGGAATGAAACTGGTAAAGCCAATAAAATATATCAGCTCGACCTAATACATATATACACATATAAAATAATAATCGACCTAATACATATATACACATATACTGAAGGTTCTTGTCTTTTGTACAACTGGATGTGCCTATCATAAACTGGCTTGTATAGTCATCTCCGGTGGCATCAACGTCAAGTACTCTGATCCCCCACTTTGTATTGTGTCTTATATTATACTCGTCATATGCAATGGGCATTTTTTCATTCATACACATAACATACATAATATCCCGCTATTTCCCGGTCGGGTTAGGCTGAGGATAGAGACCCAGACTTTCTTATCTCGACAAACATCCTTCGCCTCCTTTACATCCTTACCCATTGTCATACAACTCCTACGATTTTTTTTATTCAACCATAATTTCCTTGCTCTTCCTCTACCACGCCTTTTACTCACATTAATATTGGAAGTATTTCTTCATGTATTCGTTTTACATGCCCAAACCATCTCAGAATGATCTCCTTCAACTTACGTCCCACATCAGTTCACATTCAACCCTCATCACAACACTTATTGTCACCTCATGTATTATTCTCAGTTTACACATTTTCACAACATTTATTTGGCTTTTTTCAATCTTTTTCTATGCCCACAGTCTACTCCTAAACATCCAAATTGGTACTAAAATACTGTTGTAGACTTCTGTTGATCTTAGCAGGTTT
This sequence comes from Odontocerum albicorne, assembly GCA_949825065.1. Taxonomy (NCBI): domain Eukaryota; kingdom Metazoa; phylum Arthropoda; class Insecta; order Trichoptera; family Odontoceridae; genus Odontocerum; species Odontocerum albicorne. Next base: position 12,242,326 of record OX463850.1, read on the forward strand.
TGATACTTTATATCCAGCAGTCATAAGTATCTACCTATGAAACACCAACCTTCTTATTTTACAACTATTGATCTTAGCAGGTTTTGATACTTTATATCCAGCAGTCATAAGTACTCGTATCTACCTATGAAACACCAACCTTCTTATTTTACAACTATTGATCTTAGCAGGTTTTGATACTGTATATCCATAAGTCATAAGTTCTCGTATCTACCTATGAAACACCAACCTTCTTATTTTACAACTATTGATCTTAGCAGGTTTTGATACTTTATATCCAGAAGTCATAAGTACTCGTATCTACCTATGAAACACCAACCTTCTTATTTTACAACTATTGATCTTAGCAGGTTTTGATACTGTATATCCATAAGTCATAAGTACTCGTATCTACCTATGAAACACCAACCTTCTTATTTTACAACTATTCCAAGAGATCTCCTTTCCAAGATTGTCCTTGGAAAAATAAATCCTTTATATTGGTATTAAATTAAAACTCGATCGAGATTTTATCACACGAACGTAGGGCAATAATTTCAAAACACTAAGCAGAAAACAATCAAGTATACCGAAGGCACGTTTTTAAACAAGCCAGTTGTAGGTAATCCACTTTGTTTCGTTTCGTTTCATACAATGTCTGATGACATCACCGAGCTGCAACCTTTCACGAGAGATAACAACGTATTTATGAGGGCCTACGCATGTATTGAGGATTAAAGTTATGTGGCTGCCCATTGTATATTTGCATTTAAAATTTATTTAATATTTATGAGTACAGATAATTTTAATTAATCCATGTGTATAGATAATGTGCATATATATGCGAACATACTATACTCTACCTAAAGGCGAATGTGTTATCACTTATCGGAAGTAATATTGTACATAAAATATATGATATATTGTACGGAATGTATTTAAGTATCGTCCAAGTGATGGATAGCTTGTTCGGAGTTTCGGTCCGATGGTAGGACACCTTACTCCTTCATCGGATAAGTTCTGACTGTTAAGATATTTATTGGAAATTTTTGGATCTTTTTGGGAATCGGGAAAGGATAGGTTTGTGGTAATTGTTTTGATTTTATGAATGATTATGAGAAATTATAAACGATTAAATACATATATAAATATGATGATATATACATAATATTAAATACAAATATACATAAATTTGTGTCGTCACACACTGTTTTATATTGAATGGGTGAAAAAAAAATGAATTGTGAATAAATTATAAGAATGAATATAGTATATGTAGATAAGTAAATGAGTGGGGAAATGTGTGTGACTTTTATAAATATATTAAGGTGTAGAAAATGTTTATTGAAGGTGAGAAGCTTGACAAGTATCGTGTCAAGCGCGTAAGTTTCATTGGGATTTCATTCTTATAATTTGGACAGTTATCAGACAAATGAGGCAGTTTAATTGGCTAAAAAAAACTTTTTTCATTTTATAATGATGTAAATCTCTGGGTAAAGACTTAATCATTCTACTATTGTACCACGGTATCGATCAGTTTTAGAAATGTCGAGTAAAATCATTCAAATTATTAACCTTTTGTAAATTAAACGAAATAACCATGTTATTTCTTCAATCTTCAAAAATACTATAGTTTCAGTTTGTGGTGCCATGTTTTATGTAAAAGAAAAAATAAGTAAATAAAACACTTATTTTATATTTTTGTGTTCACCGCTGGTTTATTTTTGGGTTTACTACCGGTTTCGAAGACAACCGTCTTCATCGTCAGGCGAAATAACCATGATTTTTATACTCAATTCTAACACGATTTAAAGTCGTAAGACACATACACTACACTCCACCTAAAGCTGAACGTGTTACTATCATATATCGCAAGATTTACAAATTTTTCTTTGTACTCGGAGTTCGTGTTCCTTCAGTAAAATTTCTGCGGTTTTCTTACCAAATATGTTTTTCTGAACATATACAAATGCGAGAAAGTACATAATCTAATGGTCACAGCCACTACCTATTTATCCTTACACTCAACTTATAAATGTTTATTTTGAAATATTTTTAATTGTCAATAATAGTGGGTTCAAGCCGAGTTAAAGCGCCGTTGAGGTTTGCTGTCTAAACAGGGATGTATGAATTGTCTTTTATAAAAAAAATATTTAGAGATTTATACGACCTCTGATTTCAAAATTTTCATCTTCATATGTGCATCTAAACACTTAGTGCAGAAAAAAAGGAATTAAATATTTGATTTGAAAAGCATAAAAAAAATTGTTTACACGTGCGATATTTTGCATTTGAACTTCTTCACAACGCAACTAATATATTTAATATATTCATAATTCATTGTCATAAAATTACGCTTGTCAATTTTGGCGGATACAAATAATAAGTCTTATTAATATTTGATTCATCAAATCATTGATCTCGAGGGTCACACTGTATTATGTTAATAATGTATTTCTGATTAGGATCACAAATCCTATAATTCCTTATTCGCGATTATCGGATAAGATCTTCTTATGAGTATATTTTAATAATTACTTTATGAAAAGTGTGTTTATATCATTTTGACTACACAAGGATGTCAATAGGTCAAATATATGAGTAAATGGGTAGTGACAAATATAGGCATTGGTAAATATTTGTCAAAGTTAAAATAAGCGAGACCCATTTTTTACTTAGCAAAGGAGGTCAAATCGGAATTTTACGACTAACGTTTGGTTTATTGAGTTTTTCGGTTATTCCGTATCTATTACTTGATTTTTGTCATAGATAAAATCAAGTTTATACCGTTAAATACACATTTAGCTGATTTAAAAAAATCGAACGAAATGATTATATCACATTTATAATTATTTTCCTTATTCATGAATTAGACGATCTCCGTGATCTAGTTGGTAGAATATTTGACATCGACTTGGGAGTTTTGAGTTAGGTTACCGATGGTAGCCAAATAAGTTTATCTATCTGATTAAACAGTTCGTCCGGTAACAATACTCATTTGCGCAAAAAGTTTACGAGTGTTGTTATCTATTTATATGCTATACAAGCAACACTTATTTATTTATTTATTTTTTCAAAACAGGCTTAGTCCAATTACTTAAGACATTAAAAAAGAAGAAAAATTACATAGAAAAACAAATTAGAAAATTATATAAAATAAAAAATAATGCATATGTATACAAACGAGTATATACACACAAACATATGATACATATATATTCAGTCACTTAAGTATGTTGATGAGTGCTTTCTAACGCGCTTAATCTAAGAAGAAAATTTACTTTTGCTTTTGGTAATGTGATATGAAATATGTCAATATCCGAAGCAGTCCCATTCAGAAGAGTTAAGGCCCTTCCAACAGGCATAGCGACTGGAAGACCCGTTCTTGCGTATGTTATTGAGAACAGTTCTTGCCGGCGCAGTCTAGTGTAATTGTTAGGAACATTTGACGCTAATCTTTGTAGTAATGCTGGACAGCTCACAACTCCTCGAACGAGTTTGACAACGTATACCAAGAGACGCAGATCTCTTCTTACGCTCAAGGAGCATGCCCAGCAGAAACTGCGTAGGATAAAGCCAAGGATAGACACCGAACTCACTCATATAGAGATATCGTAGATATTTTTTTTGTACTTTCTCCACCATGAGCGAGTTCTGCATCCCCACCGGGCTCCAAATGCAAGCATTGCTTTCTAGTTTGCTACGGATCAATGAATTAAACAACGTTTTGAGCACCAATTGGTTTTCAAACGAATTGACTACAAACCAACCCTGAAGATGAAAACTGCACTGTTTTGAGAAACGTCGGCATCATAAGCCAAACTACGCACTACAACATCCCGAAAGACCTTGTACAACTGATTCGAAGAATCGGGAATTCTCAAAGTACATTTTTTTTATCAGTTTGTGTATTTGCTGGTCAGAAGACAATGAAGGATAGTAAAAATAATGACGCTTTTTATATCATTTATAAGTTTGGCCATTGCAGATTTTACCATACCAATTCATTTCTAATTCATAATCATTTCAAATATATATTTATAATTCTTTGAAAACTTTTAACTTTACGTTAATTTTACTTATTTGATAAACAAAATAAGAAATCATCTTAAAAGGGACTGTTTGCTTCATTGAGGTGAATACTCGAATAATGTATCCACGAATTGCATTCCTTAAGCCCATAAATGATTATGTTTTCGCGTGTCCAATATTTCCTTTTCTGACAAATTCGTTACTAATTAGTACCAGTGATATCACGAAGTAAGCCATTTGAAATTGTATCGTGAATGAGGTAAAATGTAAATGTTCTTGGTGAATCAAATCAAACCCAGAGAAACCGTAGAGTTTAACAGCTTTAAATCTGGTTCAGATTTAATTAGGTTAAATTTTACGTATTGATATAATAACTGCATTTTCGTGCAAGACAAATGTTGGAAATTTCTTAATTTCAACCTCCTAATCACTATATTCTAAAAAATACATAAATAGTAAGTTTATTAAAAGAAATATCGTAAGTAATTTTATATCATACAATTATACATATATGCTGAGGTAATGAGAAAAAAACCATTTGAGAGAGATAATCTGTCAAAAGGTTTGGAATCATCTCGTAATATTTTCCCAATCTAGATACACCCCTGCCAATAGCAGAGTGATCCTAGCCGAGAGGACGTTAAATGTTTTTCAGCTCAAATCCTTTTTAACTATTTTTTTCTCTAAAAACCTGACCTGGTTCCCGTTAAGTATTATTTTATTCAAGCACCCTTAATGTAAGTTTACACTCCAAATAGTGATTAATAAACCCCCTTATTTTTTTATTATTTGTGAAGATTGAGACACCTCGGTCTTTTTTTTCTTTATGTGTCATGTCCCTTAATGTTGACTGCAGAAACCATATTTTTTGGCGCCAGTACGAAACAACCCCTGTATCATCCATTCATGGTTTTTTTGTGGCCATGACTGGCGCCATCTTCAGATTTCCCGTCTACTCCTATTTTTTGCCATCATACTGCGTGTAAAATAGTCATGAGGTATAGAATTCCTTTTTCATATATTTTCTTTCTCATTTCATTATTTTTACGCCCACACATATTTGGTATACCTAATTTTTTTCAAGTATTTAACTTTTATATTTTTATTATTCTCTTAAACATATATTTGTGGAATTATATTTCTTATTATGTAGTTATATGTCTTATTATCTCTAATGGAGTTATATTTCTTATTATCAAGCTTAAGAACTCGGATCGAGTAAATTCATCTGCGGTTCGACTTTCTGACTTTTAATAAGGAAAATTACTAAGTCACGCCTCCTAATCATATCCTAAATAAACCATTAAGTACGTTACTCCATTCCCTTATGTGATATTACTCGGTATGTGTTGGTATTTCACCATCATCGCCAGAGCCGGTCGTAAGACATAACACCTTTATTTGTTCAAATCGGCTACACCAGTTGAACCTTTATTTGTTAAGATCGGCTATACCGGTCCAGTGGTTTTGGTGAGATGTAAAATGTGAATGATTGGACCGAATATGGTATCAACAAGATTCATTAGCTGTTGTGCCTTATAAGAGATTTAATTGAGAGAAAAAGAAAAATAACTATTTAGTAACGCTGTGTAAAACCATTTATTTTGTTAGGAAGGAAAAGTAAATGTAGTATACGGGTGAGTATTAAGCAAGCAAGTAGGATTAGAGCAAATCGAAGAATTCTCTGTTATACAGGTAGAATTTTTTCAGATGATTAAAGAGTTACGAGAGTAATCGCGTGTATCGATAGGAAATAAGTTAATGGGACACTAAAATACATAAACAGTATTAAAATCTGCTAAGCTGACAGTGTTTTAGTACCATCTTGTATGAAAATGAAACGTGTAGAATAAATGTTGTAGAAAGGTATACACTAAGAATAATACATAGGGTAACAAAGTATGACAGAATACGGCATGAAATAATTAGATATGAGGGTGAACTTAAGGCTGATGTGTTGTACAAAATGAAAAAAATATATTTTATAATATTTTGGGCACGTGAAACGAACGAATGAAGAAATACTAACAAAACAAATGAACAATGCAAATGTGAACGAAAGGTGTGGAAGTGATATTAACGTGTATGATAAGTGAGAGAAATCACGACTTAATTTCTGTTTAGTAATAACAATAAAAGGACTGTTTAAATATTGCCATTTAGAGAAGAAGAGAACTCGGAATCGAACTCACGATATGTTAATTGAATTGAAAGATATGCATTATTAAGTTAAAATTGAAAGACACGCAATTATTTTCGAAAATGAACTAACCTGATCTGGTAAGAGTACGGAACGAATTATAATGGTTTGAACCAGAATACCATAGACCTTTTTGAGTACATAGTCATCCGTAGCTGTAAAATTTATCACCCATAATAAATAACAATTTGGTATATAAAGGGATTATAGGATTATTGCTTTGGTCGCTTCATTAGAGAACGTTTAGTAGGTTCATCGGCCGCAAAATGTTCTAAGTGCATTGAGATGTGGAAACTTATTTGAAAACCTGTAAAAAAATCTAATAAAGAGGAATGGATGACATTATAAATGAACATATAAAAAACGAATTAAAGATAGCACATTTCTGACTTTCATAATCGTTAAAGAAAAGTTTTTCACAGTTCTATTGATATTTTTTAATGAATTTGTTTACACGAGGAATATCTACTGAAAAATATCTGAATTTATGCACTTTTATTAAAAATATATTATAATATATTGTATGAATTTGCGTAGAAAATATTTTATATGAAATGATTACAATTCAATAAAATAATAAAAGTTTCAATTCAATAAAATAATAAAGGGAAAAAGTTTGTTCAAATTACAGTTCGACAAAATATAATATTCATTCTTCCTTAACGTAACGTAATTCGTCAGAATATCAGAATTGACGATTCGAACATATTTAAGAAAAGGGACCGTGGAACAACATTGTTTTCGGTCCCACGAGCCTTAGACTCTAGAACCACTGAAGTTGACACGGAACTAGAGTTCGTTATAGAACGTTAAGAAGCAACAATAGCATACTCCCAGACGTCTAGAGTGTGCGAGTTTTGTTACCAGACGAACTATTTAATCGGGCAATTACTTTTTTTAGGTGCATTTGGGAATCAATCTGACGTTCCTGGGTGAAAGTCAAGCGTTTTACCAACTAGATTACGTAGTTCATATTATTATTTTTGCTATTGCCGATATTATTTTCCCTACTATTAAACTAAGGCTTTAAATATAAATATTTTTTAAATAATTGGTTGTAATTTATTTTTATCAAACACTGTTTATTCCACCTTTTTGCAACGGTATAACCCTACCGGTTTCAAGGCTTTCATCTCATCTTCAGGGGAGCACAAAAAAGACTGTTTGTGGTCCCTTGAAGATGAGGTGAAAGCCTTGAAACCGGTAGGGTTATACCGTTACAAAAAAGAGGAATAAACAGTGTTTGATAAAAATAAATTACATTGTCTTTAAACCTCCACAACGTTAATGTCTTAACTATAAACAACATAATAATTGGTTGTGCATAGATATAAGTACATTATCTTATAAACTTTTAAACATTACAATATATGTGTACCGTATAGTTGTACCAAGATTATTTTTGTCATCATCATCATCATCGCCATCGCGGTAGGGAAAACAGACACCTCACCTTATAAATTTATCTTTCGCTTAGGTCATTCATGTATATTTATATTTATAAGCCCATATTTTTAAGACATTTTATTATGAAACACAAGAAAACAATTGTGGTATTAATGCATCTTATAACGTGTAATGGCTTCCATATTCTAGTTATCTCCGTGACCAAGTTGTTATGACGCTTGACTCCACCCAGTGGTCTGGGATTCGATTCCCAATGGTACCCAAAAAAAATATCCCAGTCTCGTTAAAGAGCTCAGTAAGCTTTGGTAACAATACTCGTACATTTTATGTGTGTACGAGTGTTGTTGTCTCTTCACGAGGGGTAGTGTTATCAACACGTGCAATGATGAACCGCGAGGTCCGTGTCTACTCTAGTAGTTCTAAATCTAATGACTCGTTTACTGCGGTTGAAGATATTCGAATCACTAATACGGATATGTAGAATGGCACCATGTGAAAAAAAGAAAATTAAAGCAAATAATATCAGGAATTGTAATTAGGAAAAGTGGCAACTACTGTTTACCAAGCGGCTTGAATGATAAATTCTACGAAGTAAGTAAAGCATAGCATGCTGTACTGGGCATAACTGATAGATAAGTAAGGGCTTTATTTAAAGAAAATATTTTTTTATACGTGTATATCGTACATACTCGTACATGGATATAGCGATCTTCATAACCGAGAAACAGCTATAACGGAGGAAAATAAACAACCAAACATAAAAAAAGCACTTGGAACATTTTAGTGGGTTTAAATGACTCAACAGGAGTCCATGGACTTTGCATATAAGTGGATTAGACTGAAACGTGAAAAACAGGTTCAAATTATAATGGCACTAAAATATGGTATTGAATCTACAAAGTATGCTTTTTAATTTAAGAATGTTTATGAGCATATATAACTTGCATCTGGAGAAAGCAGATATAACTCTGTTTTACTAAAGTAATGGAGAAAGTACGTATATCTCTGTATTATACTAAAGCAATGAACCATAGTCAAACATCAACTTTTGAATTATCATTTAATATAAATTGTTAAATGATATTTTTACAGACGTTTACCAATATTTAACACCTGCAGTCCATACACCGCATAGAGTACGTTCACATCAATCGCTTAATCACCGTAAATGATTAATGATGCACCTCGTTTGTACTGAAATATAATTGTGCAATATAATAGCGAATGATTGTACATTTGTTTTTATTGCTCTGTATGTATCGGCCTATACTTCCAGTATTGCCCCTGTGAAGATGAAATTGTTATGATTAAAAAAAATCGATTTATTTTTCTTTCTTGTCTCTGATATTCGGTGAAAATAGAGATGTAGATTTGACTTCTTCCGTGGGAGCATATTTGATTGATGAATATATAAATTTCGTTACTGAACATGTCGATTTTTTTTAATAAATCATGTGCTGAATTTATTTATTTGTGATGAAAGAACAAAAGAGTGTCTATTGTTGTTTGAATGAGTAACAATTTTTGCGTATAAAGAATAATGATTCTACCTGCCAGAAAATTTCAATCTTCATGATTTGTGTGTGCGGTGAAATTTTTTCAATGAAAACAGTAATAATAAACTGTAGAAGAGTCGATAATGTCGATGGAAGGATATTTCAATTAGTTATTTTAACATTTTTTCATACCGTAAAACTTAAACGGGATATTACCATCATCATTTCAGCGTTTTTATTAGGTCAGTACTGAACTTTTTTAATGTACTCTCCTTTACTGATTATTGGCAAGTTATGTATAACACTTTCATTGTACATACACAGTAGAACTTAACGGGCTTAGTTTCTTCCAATTAACCAAAAAGATTGAAAAAACCTTCAGTGAAAACCAATCTGAAACCCTGTTATAAAATATCGGCACCAATCGATATCTACACCGCAACTCCCAGGTGTACTGGCCACAATAATTTCCGACGAATGACGGACGCTTGTGGAGTGCCTCCCTTCTAGAAGAAACCTCAACTACCGGACGCGGAAGAGCCTGAATAGATTGCGCACAAAGGTGGGTCAAACCCGGGACAACCTAGTCAGTTGGGGAATGTCGGACGGCTCTGCGTGCACTTTTGACGAGCTGCAAATGATTAATCACCTCTTCATGCGTGATGGCTGCCCAATTAAATGCGGGTTCGACGATATCCTACGGGCGAGTGACAACAGTGTTGTCTTCGCCTAGCATTGGGGAGACATCTTTTAGTGAAGATCAACAATTTCGACACGATAAAGAAGAAGAAGAACAATCACTGTAATATTGTCTTACCTTATAGATGTACATGGCCGCTTTCGTGTGAAAAGTCGTCGGTTCGAACCCCATTTTTTCCGCGTAGTATTAGAGGTTTTAAGGAATCTTTCAAAAAGAGGAAAAAAACATGCCAGTGTGCTCCAATCGTCTAACTTTGGTCTGCCATCAGATCCAGTACAGCGGTGTGGTCGATGAGTTTGCTGGTATGCAACGCATCACTCAAATAAAAAAATACAAACTCCACGGCATAGCTTCGCTTTGTAACTGAATTGACGTTGAATTGAGAAGGGGAAATTGAGAAAATCTTCGACTACGAAGCTCAACAACGATACGACACGGTACGTCTAACCTTATTATAATAAGCGTTTGTCACTGTATACAATTCAGAAGTGAAAAATACAAAAATATAAGAAAAATTGCTGCAGTTACTCTTGTACCTTTTTACCATTTAAAACGAGTAATAAATAGATTTAGTATATTTTCATAGACAATACATTCAATACAAACCAAAAATTAATTTGCTTATTTTCGTCGATAAGCAACTATTCGCATCTGCTTATAAAAACAGTGTCGATATATCTTATTGTTTGTCGATTATTTTCACGTCTCAATAATAAAGTGACGTAATCTCAACTACAACAATGTTTTACAGATGTCAGGTGGCGCCTTTGTTGAGCAAACATTTCGCAATCTCATGGAGAACATCCGTATAAGTTCGTTTTTAATCGAAATTATTGTTTTGTTTTAGGTATTACACTCAACTTCCTTATTCATAATTGTTCGAAGTGTGAATATATCCGACTCTAGTTATAAATTATAAAATAAAATTCGTTTATGAATATGAGTCTATGATATGCATGCGAAAAAGACTAATAAAATGTGCCATCAACAAAGTTATATAGGATACTTTCCTCCATCAAGCTCTGAAGCTGAATAAAATATGGCAATTTATGGAGACTCGTACAGTTTCACGTAAATGTGTAGGTAGTAACTTTTCCTAGAATTCTTCTAAATTTGTTTGATGTTTTTTTCTTACATTTCATAATTTTTTTCTAACTCTTCATTCACATATAGGAATTATATTACACTTTCGTTGTATTCACTACAATTTAGCAGGTTTATTACTATGTGGAAGTATTTTCTAACTAACTAAACGGATGTTATCTTACACATCGATTGTTAATTTTTTTTATGCTTAATCACTTATTAACTCATGTAATTGCATAATAACTTGAATTTGATGGCACAAACCATCCTGGTTTGGGTGGATTTGCCAATAAAAAAGTTGATGTTACTGAGGTCGTTAGGGAAAACTATACTTGAATTTTTTTTCAATCGTGTACCAATGGGAATAGAACCCATAACCTACAGACTGGAAGACAAGCGTCTTACCTATTATGGAATGGGGGTTATTATATGTTTATATTATACATATTTAAGTATCACAGTACTGCGTGTAGGCATAGTATATGTTACGTAAATTTGAAATTATTTGGGATTTATAAAAAATGATTGAAAAAAGACTAAAATAACATTTATAGAGTGGAAAGCGTGATAGACGAGACCCAAGGAAAGTGTGGTTAGATTAAATTTATTATATTTTGAAAGAAGGAAAGCTAGAAAGTCAAAGAAATCGTAGAATTTGTATGAGATGTGGAAGAGACGAAGAATGTGTGTCGAGTTAGGTAAGTCTGGATCTCTGTTCTTTGTGCCTACCCCGATACGGAAATGGCTTGGTGATATGTATGTCTGTACACAAATCCCGTGAGAGCTTTAGCAATCGCATCTTTGTTACTCACGATATTTTGATCGATCTTTGATTAATTGTCTTTTTTTCGATAGACAACAGTCGCAAGAACATAGATATTGAGCGTGCAGACAGATAACAATGCTACGATCATTTGCCATTCCGCATTCTGATACATTTATCAACGGGCTACCATCTGATTATTCTGTTTCCTTGTACTTATTTTGATTATTCTATGCCTGACAAGGTATATTATGTCAAACCTTATGTGATTGATGATTTTTTCATACACGATTTTTTTGCACTTAATTATACAGTAACCATTTAAGATATGGTTATCTAATATTTTTGTGCCTAATGATCTCGAGGTAACTGACAGTTTTTATAGCGTTATGTGCTAAGCAAGAAACACGATTACAATCTGAGGTTAGGTAAAGTTTTGAGAAACTGAATTAGAGGAGACATAAGTCGTATGCTTGGGTTTAAAAGTTTGGAGATCTGTTCTCTCTACCTATCTCGCAAGGGACACGGTGTGTTGATAAATACGTGTATAAGTTTGCCGTTTTTGGTTAATATAAAAACGTATTAATTAGACTTGGATCAAAACAGTCAATTATTAATAAATGAGAAAAGAAAATGAACAAAAACATTAATTTTGTTAAGAAAAAATTTGATATATATTTTGTTCTCATAACGTTTTATTCGTTGAATTTTTTGCGCATTGTCTATCTTTCCTTTTTATATTAAATCCTGTTTTATTGATTTTAATGATGTATATGAAAACAATTTGCAATGAGACAAGTCGGTATTGATTATTTTCTTACTAATTATACTCATTATAAGAATTGCAGGTAGAAAATAGCTACAAATAACTACATCAGTACGAGTACATCACCGAGTTACTAATTACCTTCGAGATATTGTAATTTTTTTTACTTCATAGCTCGTGAGAATCTACAAAGAGTTTGTGTGACTCAGTAACAGGTGTTTGTAGACTTTGGTTTACGAGTATAAAGATTATGATTTGTTTTAATAATAATGAAAGGAAAATTTATATAGCGCCGTTTATAGAGCGAACTCTCCTCAAAGGCGCTCCAACTCAAAACTCGAACCCTTTCATAAATGTTGATAATACACAGATTGACAAACTCGAACCCTTTCATAAATTTTGATAACACACAGATTGACAAACTTGAAACCTTTCATAAATTTTGATAATACACAGATTGACAAACTCGAACTCTTTCATAAATTTTGATAATACACAGATTGACAAACTCGAACCCTTTCATAAATTTTGATAATACACAGATTGACAAACTCGAACCTTTTCATAAATTTTGATAATACACAGATTGACAAACTCGAACTCTTTATAAATTTTGATAATACACAGATTGACAAACTCGAACCCTTTCATAAATTTTGATAATACACAGATTGACAAACTCGAACCTTTTCATAAATTTTGATAATACACAGATTGACAAACTCGAACCCTTTCATAAATTTTGATAATACACAGATTGACAAACTCGAACCTTTTCATAAATTTTGATAATACACAGATTGACAAACTCGAACCCTTTCATAAATTTTGATAATACATAATGGTAATTTCGTTGTACAGTACAACACAGCCAGGTTGTACTGTACAACAAAAGTATAATACAATACATTCATGAATTTTTAACGCAAAATGTTTATTATTTCTCAACACTTTTTCCACAATTTTAAAGATATTTATTCAGCAACGTATTAGTGCCAAAATTTATGCATAGGAGTGAAACGTGAATATGGAAAATGAATATAAGGAGTAAATGCAATTAAAATGCGCACACTTAAAAAATACATTGTGTGCCGTTTTGTGACAAAATAATAAATATAATTGTTCAAGACAAATGTGAGCTAATTTTTTTTGTATTTACTAGAGTAAAAACGAACACGTTTATGAGGTTAGTACATGTTGAACGAATGAGAGATGAAAATCTAGCTGAATAAATTTTTAACGCAAGCATAAGTATATATAAGTCGTGGTAGAGGACAACTGAGAAATCTATGGTTGAACTAAGTGATTTTTTTTAAAGAAGGGTAGGTAAGGAGCAAGATAAATAGAAGGAAATATTCTGAAAGGTGTGTGGATATGGGGGAGTTGAAGAAAATACGAGTATGACGTGATTCGATAAATTGGCACACAATCCTCACTGTTTCTTTTCCAACAGATAAATGACGTGATGGTATGTTGAAAGGTATTTTTTAAATGCAAATTTGATCATTACTAAGAATGTTACTTTTATGCATAATGTCGACTAAACTTAGACATAAGACGGTTACCCATTTTATTATCAAAACGTAGGAAATGGTGAGAAACGTCAGAACGGAACGGAACAGCATACATTTTAATATTTGAGGATGTGAAAGAAACAATAATAATGTCATGATTCGTTTTTATAAAAAAAATATTATTTAAACCAAATCTTATTTTAACGTCTCAAGATTTAAGCTAAAATTTTGTGGCAAAAGAAACAATCAGCACAGCAGATAAAAATAATAACGTCAGTATCTGACACCTGACGTTTCGTGCGAATAGTCTCCAAGTGTATCACCAGCTGACATGCGATCCTGACCCGTTTCGTCGCTCACACCATAATATTTAATCATCGTCAGAAACAATGGCTCGTTGTGAAACCTGTGCGAAATAATGGCGACATTCTTGCGCAACTGTTACGTATTCTCCTATCCAGTGCATAATTAAATGCGGGCGAGGCAATACAAATCGAATCCGAGGTTTTTATTACCATCTCTGTGAGGCTTGATTGCGCAATATCAGTATGAGAGGTGTTGTATTTAGTTCAGGCCATTAACATGAACCGATTGGTTACATTTTTAATACGAAAAATGTATTTCTTTTTTTTTTCATAAGGAGTTGGTTTGTATAATCGTCTTTTAATAACAAGTTGGTTTGTATAATCATCTTTTAACAACAGGAATTATTTTGTTTAATCGTCTTTTAATGACAAGTTGGTTTGTATACTAGTCTTTTAATAACAAGTTAGTTTGTTTAATAGTCTTTTAATAACAAGTTGGTTTGTATAATCGTCTTTTAATAACATATTGGTTTGTATTATCGTCTTTTAACAACAGGAGTTGGTTTATATAATCTTCTTTTAAAAAAATTAAGTGTTGAACGTATTTTCTTCGATTATTATTATAAAGAAAAAAATTGTTCCCTGCATGTTTTTACATCGGTCCTATGAACAATTTATTTTTGGTTGGCTGGAAGATATTTTCATACGGCAATAGCCACTTATGGTAAAGATGTATACAAAAATACATAATTATATACTATATACAATTTTAGAAAAGCATATAAAATTGTAAGAGGTATTGTAATTTATTTACTCAAACACTGTTTATTCCATTTAATATAACGGTATAGCCCTACCGGTTTCAAGGTTTTCACGTTGTCATCAGGGGAGCATAAACAAGACTTATTTGTGCTTCCAAGACTTGTTTGTAAAAACCTTGGAACCGGTAGGATTATACCGTTACATTAAGTGGAATAAACAGGTATGACTAAACAAATCGCATTGTCTTGAATCCTCCACAGTGTATATGCCTTCCCTCAATTATAAATAATATACAATAAATTGTAAAATTTATTTGTGTCTCGAACGTCAATATTTTTATAAATGTTCAAACATTGTTACAAATTTGGCAACGGGATTTGAACATAAATTTCCATTTGAAGTTAACTTATGCAACTTTACAAAATTTCTTAAATTTGAAAAGAAATATAAAATTTTATCTTTTCAAAACATAAAATTTGATGTAATGCTTATCAAAAATAAATAAATAAAACGTAGAATTTAAATTCTTTTCAATTCCGCAAATACAACTTTACAAAGAATTTTACATTAATTATGATTCTTTTAAAAATTGGTTCAAATAAAAAAGTTTGTAAGAATATAACGAAACAATATTAAATAAAATATACTCGCACCGGACGAACTGTTTTATAAATTATTAAAGCAATTTTTATCCAGCCAGTGTACATGCAATGCATTATAAGTCATAATTTAAAAAAAAATAAACATAACAGTATTGCAAAAATATGCATGAAATATAATAAATATAGCTGTATATGAAATATAACTTGAAAAACAATATATACATATAAAATACATATATTTTAAAATAATAATAAATTCATAATCAAGTGCTAAATATTTCGGGTTTCATCTTATTTTCTCCCTCTATGTTTGCCCACAATAGTATTGTATGTTGCTGCAAACTTTGATGTATAGGTGTGAAACGTGGGCATAGAAAAAGACTGAGAGGTGTCGAATAAATACTGTAAAATTTTGTGTATTGACAAGAATACGTAGTGACAATATATGACAGAATACGGAATGAAGTTATATGGGATGTATGTGAAGTTAAGACTGATATGTTAAGAAAGATGCAGAAGAGCACGCTGAGATTATTTGGGCATGTGAAACGAATGAATGAAGAAAGACTAACAGAACAGAAATATAGTGTAAATGCGAGTGGAAGGTGCGTGAGAGGGAGATCAAGGAAAGAATGGTTGGATCAAATGAATAATATTCTGAAAAAAGAAAACGTAGATAAATCATGGAAGTTGTATGAGAAGGTGTATGGATGTAGAAGAGGCTAACAATGTGTGTCATGATAGGAAAGTATAACACTCTGTGTTCCCTGCGCTGTACGCTGACAGGAAAATGACGTTTTAGTATGTATGTTGGAAGCAGTAGTTTTTTACGTCAATGTCCAAAACTTGACGACATGACGCAGTTAGATTTAGTTTTAAATAATAACGTTTTTGATTTCATTTATACATCAAAATCTTGCAATGTGATGTCTTATTCAGGTTTCAAATGAATATTTTCTATGTTTAACAATCATCTCGTTCTTACTACAGGAAGGGTGTTTGTGAAAAAGCTAACAGAAAGCATTATTGTATCAAACTTGCATCTTCGTCTATTGGGCCTTTATATAGTTGTACCACAAAAATTCGTCCTATATTGACCTATGGTCCACCAGTTTGGGGTAGTGTGAGTAACACGAACCACCTGAAGCTTTAACGAGGGCAGAACAAGGCATTCAAGATCTCTTTCAACACCCATCGCAGAACAAATGTTTCCCGACTTTTCGCCGAACAGCGTGAAGAAACCCTCCAACACCACATCCTCGCTTTTACCGTGAAGTTCTATAAAAGCCAACAGAATCACAGCAATCCTCTAATCCCTGCCCTGGGGACTTACGAAAGTAAATCCGATCTACCTTTCCGTTATAAGCTCAGGCTCCCAAAGCATCATCTATTGCATGACTACTCTGACTTCAGTAATAGCTGGAAGGACCAAGATCTGAGTGAATGTGATGGAATTCAAGTAGTCTGAACGAGTGGGCATGTACTTGCTAAATAATTAGCTGTAAGAATTGTTATCTAGTTACAAGCAGTATGTAGATGTTAACTATTTCTAAGAAATTTTATTATATATTAAAATCATTGAAAATAAAATGTAGGAAATTAAGTTAGTTAATTCGAAATGTACGAAATTAAGTTAATAAGTAATATTAGTTCTTAAGATATAAATTTGTATATATGTAGGTATAGCCTTCCTCTATTTTACTTTGTTAAATAATTTAAAAAAAACATTTCTGATGTATAAATCTCAAAATTAACCTGACTGGGAACTTTATCTGGAGCCACCGGGTATCGATCTCAAAACCCCTGAGTGAAAGAGAAGATTTCTACCAACTTGTCGTTGGTACCTGGTAATCTTAAAGCTTATAAAATTGTTAGACATTTAGAAATTCAGGTCAGTATTTAACTTAAGAGTTCTTTCGCAATAGTTGTATAGTAAATGTGTTATTTTAAACAATCTTCACAAAGTGCAGTGTTTTTGTAATTTATTGCAGTGGTAATAATTTCTCAATGTTTGCTTTACCAATTTATAACGCCGTTTTCTTAATAATGTTTCATTATTTTTTCATAAATTTTATTTGATTTCCTGAATGCTAAAGGCGTCGAGAATGGTTACAATTCAATAAAGTGGTAAATCGTATTTGATACAGTAATCGACTATCAGTCATTTAAAGCTAAACGTTTTCAGCTCAACAATAGATATCGCCGTATAAAGTAAGATTAAATTTTCTTTCAAATATTCAACAATATTTCGCTACAAATCAATACATTTCAACTATAGTATTTAAAAAACACCTAGTCATTATGAAATTTTCATAGCAATTTTGGTACAGTAAATTTTAACAATTTTGTAATCTTTTTTAAATTTGTTTTCAAACAGTGAATATTTTACTTTTTATTGGTAAAACGTTTGACCTCCACTCGGAGTTTTCGGGGTCGATTCACAATGGTACAAATAAAAGAAGAGACATCACTCGCACACATAATTACATACACTTACAGTTATGATTACATTATAAAGTATTTCGTCACTTATTCGTATTACACCTCAACGTGCTCTTTTCCCCCCTACTTAACACCTTAGTTGTTAGTTCACATTCATCCTTAAATATTACATTTCTAATTCGATCAAACACCAACACACCACAAAGACTACATTTTAGAAGACATTATAGAGACGCCATGTTTTCTCAACTGAGCTGGAGAGTATCAAATTATGCTAAGATGATAGTCCACAATAGTATTTTGGTGCCATCTTTGTTGTATAGGAGTAAAACGTGGACATGGAAAAAGACTGAGAGGAACCGAATAAAATATGTAGAAAGGTGTGCATTGAGAAGAATAAATGAAGTATGACAGAATACTGAAAAAATGGTAAGGGATGAATGTGAACTTAAGGCTGATGTGTTAAGTAAGATTAATAGAGTACGTTGGGGTGGTTGAGGCATGTGGAACGAATGAATGAAGGAAGACCACCGAAACATATAATATATATTGTACAAATGCTAAGGGAAAGCGCGTGAGAGGAATATCAAGCAAAGTATGCTTTAACCAAGTAAATTATATTCTGAAAAAAGAAAACGTAGAAAGTCAGAAAAACCGTATAAATCGTACAAGAAGGTGTAAGGGTAAAGAAGAGGCTAAGGATGTGTGTCAAGATAGGAAAGTATGATGATATGTCCTCTCTGCCTACCCTGGCAGGTAAATGTTGTGATGGTGTGTTTTCTCAAATATCTTATTATTTATAGTTAAGGCATTAACATAGTGGAGGTTTAAATGTTTATACCTAAAGTTGAATAAACAGTGTTTAATAAAACAAATTACAATATCTTAAAACACGTTAAATGTGGGTTTGATAATTTTTGTACTCTTATTCCTTCAGATTGCCTGTTTACCTTGCCCGGCCATCTAAAATAAATATATAATTTATTATAACATACGTGTATATATAATATAGTATAATACTTCGTATTTTCTTTTAAGTCACGCGAATAATACAATACAATCAATGGCTGTCAATTCCAATTGAATTAACCGTATGTGAAGTGTATACAAAGTATGCTGGATATTTCAAACATTCGTTTAAGTTCGAAAGCTTAGCTATTGTATTATTATATATAATTAGATACTACCTAGAAACAACTATATCACAAGACGCCTTGAATAAGATTCCTCGAACGCATTGCTGATTTGAGTGAGTTCACTCATTTGACAGTAATTTATCAATACTCGATCAAAAGATACTATCAATCTCATTCATTCTCAAGTTGCTTTTATCTGATAAGCAATCAGTTGTAATCGAGTATAATAATTGTTAGCCATCACTTAGACGGATGAAGTCTGTACTTATATTGGTAAACTGTGTGCAAGCTGTTTCACATCAGCAAGTACAGCCCTCACAGATCATACTCAAAGTTTCAATGGATAAGAGATCAAATCTTTTGCAGCCTTTCATTAGGAAGATTTTTTTTTACATATCGATATTTTTGCATCACTTAGAAGTACTCGGATAATTTATAAGGTTCTAGAGTATATTTCCTCCAACAACAATTCCACCATTCCCATTATTAATTCCTTCCTCCTGATATATTTTCATAGATGTTCAATAGTTTGAATGTAACAAATACACACAAAGTTCACATACTGTCACTATTGTACTAGTATACTATACTTAACTGCCCCGCTGCCTCCTATTATATCGTGGAAAATATTCCGATCTTTCCGATCATGAACGCTTGCGTTACGCTCAAACAGTGATTGTTTATTGGCCTTCCCAGTTCACCGCTCTTTTATTTTTTTACATCGTCCTTTAATGTCCATGCAGTTAGACTCTGGAACAAGTTAGAAACCAAAGTTAGACTCGCTCCGCCATTTGCATGTTTTAAAAAGTGACAAAAAGTCTTAATTACAAATCAGTGATATAACTTTTTTCATTCCTGATTTAACTTTTCTCTCCACCATCGATTCGTTTTAATTTTTATTATATGTTATATATTGTTTATAAATGTTGTAAAGGGGAATGTTTTTGCGACCATGTAACTTACTTAATTTACTTTTGTCTGGTTGGTTGGAAGACATTGACACATGACAATAATCTCACTCGATTGTTTTACAATGAAGTATTAAATAAATCACTAACAGGTTAGGTATAAGCATGCGTCGTTGTCGAACTATTTTAGAAACATTAAAACTATCAGAGTTAGTATAATAAATTTTTACTATAGTTCAGAAAATGTAGCAAGAGTCCTGTGACAGCTCACAAATTTGCCCCAATACAACCTTGAAACGATGTTCAGTTATTTTAATTATTTTATCAACTTTAATATAAGCCTCAATTCTAATAAATGGCAAGTTATTTAGGTAAATACATTACATAAGGTTGTATTGGGGCAAATTTGTGAGCTGTCACAGGACTCATCCTACATTTTCCGAACTATACAACTGAATTTAGTGTACTAAAAACTATAGTTTACATTATTATTATATTTTTGCACTAATATTATAGAATCTTTATCCTTCTTGGCTACTGAGAAGTGGATTGAGATAACTATAAAGGTCCAAGAGGGCCAATTAAAGCATATGAATAAAAATTTAATGGCATACACGCCAGAAGGCGGTGAGATTGAACTTCTAAGCAAGTGGATCAATCTTATATATTACGAGCAATTAGCCTGGTTTCCTAATTAACTAATAAAGACATTTAGTTTTCGTTACAAGATACAAAGTAATAAATTAATTGCATAATCCGGATAACTTACCATATTTTGTAACAACTTTGCTGAGAAAATCAGTAAAAGGTTGCATGAAAGACAAACCGCTCTTGATAGGATCTTTGGCATATACAGTATCAGCGCTATAAAAGGAATATTTAAATATTTACACACATACAATCACGCTATTTAACTGTTGGGGTAGGCAGAGAGCACAAAACGTTTAACGTTTTTATCACGACATACTTCCTTCGTCCTCTCTATATTTCATACAGTTCCTTCTGTGTCATTGTCTCGTGTAACTGAGGCGCTAGTTTTTGCCTTCTGGCATTAAAAAATATGAATGGAATATGACATATTTTTAACCAAATAAATAATCACATCCTTTCTCTATTGGGGTAGGCAGAGAGGACAGAGTATCAAACCTTCATATTTCAATAGATTTTCTACGCCTCCTTTACATCCTTACATTTTCTCATACAGTTATTTCTTGAGGTGCATGGCCGCTGCAAGGCACTGGAATTCCGTGCGGAAGGTCGTCGGTTCTTTAAAATTATTCACTTCCAAAAGAAGTCCTGATAGTGTATAAAATATATTCTCCATAGTAGAACATTAATACTTTTTACTTCCAAAAGGAGTCCTGGTAGTGTACAAAATATATTCTCCTCGGTAGAACTTGAAAATTATTCACTTTCAGACGAGCCAACTCAAATCACATATTTCCTCTGAATAGACGGTAATACTTTGATGAAATAAGTCACGTTTCTGTTGACCAAATTAAAACATTGTTGGATCATTTAAAACAATTACCCAGTCTTCTGATGTTGTATTCTGACCACGTTAGAAGGAACTCCACAATTACTCGACTAGGAGGTCCACTTAGAGAGAGGTTCTTATCGCAGTGCTGAGATATGATCTTCAAGAAATACTCCGGCCATTCCACTCACGTAACTCACTTCTGTCTCTCGAGTTCTTGATCAAATTCCCTGATACCACTCATGTCGCATGTCCTATTGCAACAGCTATTATATAAGTACGAGTTCTTCTTTGTTTTATGTTTCGGTATTTCCTATTTACCTTTGGTGCGTGTTAAATTATTACAAAAATCCTCCAGTTTACAAGATTTATAAATTCAGACATAAATATCCAATACCATTAGCGCTTGTTCTTTGTGCTTCCTTTTAAGGAATCGATTTGAAATGCAAATTAAAGTAACACACTGCTGTTGACATTTTTGAAGACTCCGATCCATTGTGATTCATGGATTTATGTTACTTGTTTTTAAAATAACCTGTATCTCGATTTTATACATTCGCTTGTTTTAGATAACTCGATGTGATTGATTGATTTATTTAACATGTATTTTTTTTACACAATCATTGTTTGTTGAGTTAACATTTATTTAATTAAATGAATAGTAAAAGTTAAATTTATATTCATCAACCGGTAGATTAGTATAAAATAATTGCTTTGTCGAACATTACTTGACTCGATGAATGCATTTAAATAAGTAGAGAAAATGTGTTTAACCGGGTATTCTGGTTTTTTTTAATAAAATTTAGAAAATGTTTAATTAATTAAGTTTAATTAATTCTCATAGGAATAAATTTAATTCCTTTTTTTCTCCGACTACATGAAAAATTCTCAAAAGTATTCTTTCTTGATTTAATTTGTTTATAGGCGTATATATGCAAAAGAAATGAACCCACAAAACATGCGTCGAATAATCTCATATGTATTACAATATCAAACCAGTTAAAATGGAATTTCATAGTATATTTACATGCCTATACAAAACGGAGTAACGCTCCGTGATCTCAGATCAGCTAAAATATGAGGTGGGTTCTTATGTACTCGTATATTAACGTCTATAAAAAATAACTTAAATTTTGGATACCAACGGGAATCGAACTCTCAACTCCCGAGCTGTAAGATAATCGTCATACCAACTAGGCCACGGAGGTCATCAAAAGTATATCCATTAATACTATCAATAAAAATGTAAGATGTTAATTTTATTGTACAAAAAAAAACCTAAATTGCTTTATTATAACCTTTTAAGCTATGCACAAAAGTGTGTCGTAACATTTTTATGAAGGATCAGTTTTAATTTTGATGTTTCATAGTTTTTCCTCTATGCACAATTTCAATTTTTGTATTGTAATGTTTCTAAACTTTTATAAAACGGGGCTTGAGGACAAACAAATAAAAAATGTATTCTAAAAAACACAATAATACCACCCCAACATTTTAACTGACAGCTGAATTTCAAAACTATAAATTCTTCACTAGCGACCATTATTTATTCAATTCTACATAAGGATGTGAATAAAAATAAATTA
Organism: Odontocerum albicorne; assembly: GCA_949825065.1. NCBI lineage: Eukaryota > Metazoa > Arthropoda > Insecta > Trichoptera > Odontoceridae > Odontocerum > Odontocerum albicorne. Next base: position 12,265,487 of record OX463850.1, read on the forward strand.
TTACAGAGCGCGCCTCATTTTATATACAAAAGCAAAAATAATGGGACATTTGTTATTACAAAATCAGAAACATCTAAATTATCATCGATAAGAATGTGCTATATCTGTTTTTAGATTTAAGATTTTTTTATTTTGGATGAATTTAAATGTGTTCCGGATGGATCTGGGTTATTATTTTGTATGAATTTAAATGTTTCGGATGGATTTGGGCTATTATTTTGGATGAATTTAAATGTGTTCCGGATGGATCTGGGTTATCATTTTGGATGAATTTAAATAAGTTCCGGATGGATCTGGGTTATTATTTTGGATGAATTTAAATGTGTTCCGGATGGATCTGGGTTATTATTTTGGATGAATTTAAATGTGTTCCGGATGGATCTGAGTTATTATTTTGGATGAATTTAAATGTGTTCCGGATGGATCTGGGTTATTATTTTGGATGAATTTAAATGTGTTCCGGATGCATCTGGGTCATTATTATTATTTTTGTTTCCTAGCTCTATCTGACTCTATCTTAGAATATGAATTATGTAAAACATTTATAATCGTGATTGATATTTTTGTGATTCTCACCATTATCATACATTTATGAACAAGAAATGCTTTATTTTATAAAGTTCTAGTATAAATTATTATTTTTAAATTAGAAAAGCACTAGTTTCTCAATAATTTATTTACTTGAGTTTCTTTTCGCTTAGAAATCAGACTATACTCTATATCGTTAGATTTCTGGCACAAATTAGAAAATGCAAATTTTTAGCAATTATCGTATCGCCTAATATGCATATTTAAAAAAAATTTTTTTTTAATTAAAATACTATTTTCATACAGTCGAAAAAACACGCAAGTGCTCCGATGCATACAAGTATATTGGGTTGTCTCGGAAGTAATTTTGAATTTTTAGTTCAAATTCAAATAGCCCCAAATGCGCGCGGATGGTAGTTTTTGATATTTTATGTACCTACCTCAGTTATCACTCGTGTCGTAGAACGCTGGTTATTCTCGATAAAAGCCTTGATTTGGTTGTCATCAGTGGTAATCGGCCTTCCAGAGTGGACGCCATCTTTGAGTATCGTGTTACGATTACGATTTTTTAAACCACATTTGACACACGATCGGTAATTGTATCATCGCTATATACGAGTACTGTAAATATATATTTTTTTGTTTATCTCGTATTTTTTTCTTTGCAGTAGATAAAAACCATCAAGCATCGTAAAAACAACTAATTTAGTTCCAACTTCAAAATAACGCCAAATAATTGACGCAGAATAAGTGTGCTCAATGAAGTTAGCAACATTTTTTTCCTGGTGACATCTATCCGAGAAATACAAAACTATTTTCCGGATGACATATTACATTGGAAGGAGTTGCAACATTTTTTAATTAATTATCTGAGAAAAGATATATTGTTAGTTACGAATTCTGCCAGAAATCCAACTATGTTATATTGTATACTGGCCAATAAACTTTTACTGTATTTCAAAGATCAAGATTATTTTAGAAGCTGCCAACTCTTCAAAAAGGGATTTGATACATGAAAAATGTAGTGGTTCGGCTTCTCTCCTTCAAAACTCATTGTAAAAGCTCATACACCTGCTCTTTTATGGTCTCAGCTGGGCTCAACAACCTCTTTCGCATTTTTTATTACCACTGATCCTTTTTTTATTAACAACCAATACGGTAGGGTGTCTCTTTATGAAAGGCAATCAAAAGTGTTAATAGAATTATTTATTATTTCGTTGGCTCAATCGTTTCTTCATATCAGGAAATATTATTTTTAAGTCCTTCATTTTATTAACAACTAATTTTGATATTTCATAGTTTTTCCTCTATATGCTGTTTAAGAATTTTTTTGTAATGTTTCTAAACTATTACAAAACGGGGCTAGAGAACAAACAAATGTAAAATGTATCCTAAACAACACAATAATACCACCCCAACATTTTAACTGACAGCTGAATGTCAAAACTATAAATTATTCACTTGCGACCATTATTTATAGTAATGCTGTTCCCTAATGCTGATTCTGAGATTTCTGTAGGTTGCGCACATTATTTTCCTGTCTCTTCAGTATTCCGTTGCCCGAAAAGCAAGTGGTAAAGGCAATCCCGTAGCAATTTTCACCTGGTCGCTCCAGTGCATAAGTGTTCTACCTCTGCTCCTGCGACCTTCCACATTTCCAGCGACCATGAGCCTCTCAACGCTGTTTTTTCTGCAATAATTTGTGATGTTATAATATGATTATAATTCAGTAACAATTTTTATGTATAAGCCAACTTTTAACCGAGACATTAATATTGAATGATTATATATAAGTTAAAAAATATATTAATAATAACGTATATTTTTTTGTTTCAGGTAATTATTCCATCAAGTTTTATTGTCTATGCACGTAGCTAGAAGATAAGCTGGTAAGTGACTTAATTTTAAGTAAATGTAAAGCATCATTATCATTTTTTTTTACTAGTAGACAATTGTCAATTAAGTAATGTCAATTTTTCTGGTTTACTAATAATAAAAGGTTTATATGCTAGAGATGCCGTTTAGAGAGTAGACTTGCCTCAAGGGCGCTCTAATTCGTAATTCGAATGCACTATTATTGACAAATTAAAAATATTACAATAAAAACATGAGTGTAAGAATAGAAAAGTGGTGTCTTCGACCATTTTAAAATAAATAATTTATACTTTTAATTTTACAATTAAACATTCCAAGTACTCTTCTGCCTAACTAAACGTATGCCCATCCTAAGGCATGTAGTTTACATTAACAAAAAAAACTAAAGTAGAAAAAATCACTAGTATATAAAATCATAAGTGTAATAAAATCATAAATGTAATAAAATATATATAAAAAATGAATTAAAATTAGAAACATCTATTTTTCAAAAGATTATTCGCTTATTGGTATTAATAAAAATGACACCTATTAATCCAACAAAAAAGTTTAAGGAAGCTGAATTTAATAAGGAATTACCCTGTGTATGTTTAAAAAAATATATTTGGTTAGAAAACCGCAGAAAACTTACCAAGGGAAAACGAACAACAAAGAAATATTTTAAATCTTCTATATGTGAGAGTAACACATTCAGCTTTAGGTGGAGTATAGTTTATTATTGAAGTGTTCGTGTAAGTGTATATTTATTAATGTTCATATACGATAATAACTAAAATTATGATAATCACTGTACCGATAAATTTATATGTATTCTCGTAAAATGTACATTCAAAAAGTAGTGTCACTAATTGATCTCATTCAATAAACCGTATTTCAATTCAAGACTAGTCAATCACTAGTCTAAATAACAACGTTTATACATTATTGCGTTTAAAAATAAAGTACTACTTATTTTATATGTTCAACTCCCGACGACATCCATGGTCTGAATTGTAATATGCTTTACTTCTACCCAGGGGTTTCGGGTTCGATTTTCAATGGTTCGCGGAAATAAATTAAACAGAAGTACGAGTATACCACTTAATTAAAAAACTTCGTCTGGTATAAAAACTTACATTTGTTAGAAATACGTGAATGCTGTCGCTATTTATTCAACAAAAGTATAATGCAATAGAATCCAAAAAAAAGTATTAAATGTGTGTTTTTATCTATTTTTGCGTATAGAAATTTATTGTTGATCCTTTGATACTTGTATCACATTTCCAACATCAACAATTACAAACTTATAACTTAAAATAAAAAAATATGAGTGACTCAGGATAAAAGGTAGAAATACGTGTAGGTTACTAATATAATAACAAAGTAATATACTGGAGAAATTAAAGTTATTAAGGGAATAAAAAACACGACTTCCGTCGCCTGGTTGGTAAGACGCCTGTCTCCCAACCCGAAGGTTGCGGGTTCAAAACTTACTGGAACACAGATTTTTTTAAATGGTTCCTGTCTGATTTTCACTTAAGGTATCTTTAACATATTTCTGGTTGGTTGGAAAAGATTGCCACATTTTTATGAAGCCACCAAGTTGTACTGCATACAACGAAAGTGTAATACAATACAAAGAAATATACTGTTAAACAATATAATATGGAGTTCCACAAAGTCAAAGCCGAAACATTGTATTGATTATATTTTGTATGTTTAATTTCATTGAATGACATGTTTTAATAAAATAGTTAAAATATATTTATCATTTTACCCTTTTAAAAAAAATCTGAACCAATAGAAACGGATAACTTCCTACATCCGATTAGTCTTGCCATTGAAAATTAAATGCAAATCAAATCATATTTAAATTATGGGCACCCTTTTAAAGCAACCTGCTGCTGTGTCAACCGTTTTTTAGGATTTCTTTTACATATTAATGTCCAGTGTGGGTTTGTTATCAGAAGTATCTCAAACAAAGTATATTTTATCAATGTCTCTTGCGGAAATACACAGCACCTACCACGGAGTGGGCGAATCCCACGTCCTGATGTTTATCAATGAAATTGTACAACTTCTGGTTTTAATTTTATTTTCCTGTTCTCTTAAATTAAAATTTTTTTTCTTACATTTTTTTACAAATTTCTGGATCAAAATTCTTTAAACATAATCAAATATTATGTATAAACAAATTGTTTATCATATACATAATATTTTATTTTCCTATCGTCTCTTTTTATCCTCAGTGAGATACAGACAAAAGCCTAGTTTACTGGAGACATGACAAATGAAAGGCAACAAACTCAGATCCATTAAAATTGTATGTCAAAATTAAATTACCTGTTGTTTTTTTGCAAATTATGTGTATTTCTTGTCATGTGTAAATAAAAAAAAATGTTGTCACAAATCATCCAAACAGCGGATTGCCTTATTTTTGAAAAAAAATATTTAAAGAATTGTTTTTGTATTTGATGTCCAGTTATTGAATTATCAGATTTGTTTTCAGGTACAAAAATAATATTCATGGATTTATGGAATAATTCTGGCTATATTATTCTACAGTATTACACTTTTGATATATATTTTACAACTTGGCAGTCTATCTTATAAAAATTTTATCCAACTCGAATGAATGTTTGTGACCTAGTTGATAAGACGCGTATCTTGCAACTCAGGGGTTTCGGGTTTGATACCCTTCGAGCTATATACTATTCAGTTTTTGAAAAATGTATTTTTTAACCCTTCCTTCCCTGTGATGTGTAACCAGTACACATTGCTTCTAAAAACTTTAATATCTCTATAAATATAATAAATACTGGGTTCAGATTTTAAGTATTCCCCTCTAATACATTTACGCATTGAATGAAAAAATAATAATTAGTTTTATCGACCACATCAGAGATATTTTGTAAAAATCGGGAATAAATTCACCAATACATTCAAACGTGTGCCAGTGTGTGACGTAGGTATATTCATTCTAAAAAAACACTATGGGTGAGGAAGTGACGCTATTCGCGTCTCACTCTCACTCTTCTTCGGTATACGGGAACGCAAGAAATAGAAACTCAGTTCGCTCGTTTCTCTCATTTCAGTAGCTTTCGGGCATCCATTTGAGGTGGTCGCTTCACCCGTTTTGTCATCGTCGGCCGATGTTTTTTTCATGTTTTCAGCAATTAAATTTCAATTATTATCACTTTTAACTTTAAATTTAATTAATTTAAGCGATTGATTAGCTATGAATATTCTTATTTTTCCGATATTAAATCGCTCATTTTTACATGTGTATTGATGTGTATTGAATACACAGCACCGGAACGCGCGGATTTTTTTGGCACAGGAAGGGAAAGGTTAACACCTTTTTGATTGGTTGGATGAGATTGCCAGATGGAAATAAATACACTAGATTGCACTTTCTACCCTAGGCCCTAGGGTTGCTATGGTAAAAAAATGAAGGGGTTAAGACACGATTCGGTAGGTTCATGGGTAAATCCAGTAATCGAGTAAAATTTATGTTTCAAATCAATCCAGTCGTGTCTTTTCTTATCGTGTTTTTCTTTAACTGTATATTATTTTCTCCTTTTCAAAAAAAAAATTATATTTTTTTTTGTGAAAGAGAAAATAATGTATATAATAGTTAAATTAAAAATATGAAAGAAAAGACAAATTAAAAGTAAACATCACGGATATGTTTTGCATTTTATTTCATAGGTTATTTCATTCATTGAATGTGTTCTTGCACAGGTTTCGCTAAGTAATTATTTAGAGATTTACGAGAGAGAGAGTCAATTATTTCATTAAATCAATTAGTGTCCGTAGTCGCACCTGACCATACATGGCGAGGCCCCAGGCGGTGAGCGAAAAGGGACATCACACCATTGTGAGATGCAGGGGTTAGCAATCTTCAAATCCATGAACGCTATGATGATAATGTTACAGACGTAAATACATACCATTACACCAGAAAATTCATATCCAACGAAGACGAACTTCAAAGAAACCATTGTAGATCTTCCAATACGTAATAGTAACACATTCGACTTTAGGTATCTCGTACTTTCTATACTACACATACTCGTATATACAGGTTGCGTTTTATGTTCCAGATCGATTTTGTTTGGCCGCCATTTTGATTTGGCTGTTATTTGTCAGTTGTTTTCCGAAAGCTGCACAAGTCACACATATATCATTTTATATTTGATTATATTACATTTATATTTGATTTAAATCAGGTCGGTAGATGTCAAGTGAACATCAAATAAAGATATCATTAAACATTTTAATTTATTAGCAAAATTATGATTTTTCGACATACTGCTACTAACTGCAGTCAATCTTTCATCCTTAATTCTTTCTAGATGGTCAAACCATATCAATCATCTCTTTTAAGTGCGAATTCTTTCCTAATCTCTTCATTCTATCAAACATTGTTTTACAATATGTTCCTAGCAGTGCTGTCATTTCTATTGTATTTATTAAGCGTTCATACCACTTTTGTCACATTTAAGTTTTGCTTGCATATATTAATGTGAAGACCCGGATTCCATAATGAGTAGGAAGCAATATTTCTGTTAAAATGCTCCGCTATAAGCAAATCTAATTCCTAACCAAGAATACCTCCTTTAGGATTCTGTTTTGGAATTGGATGTGGAAATGCTACTACATAATTTAGATAAGGAGGATCGTGATTGACTGTTTACCGATCCCTGATCTATGGTGTAAGTACATTCCATTATCTTCTTCAAGCTACACACCTGTGATGATGCTTCTTGGCGAGTTTTATTGATTATGTAAAGTCAGCGCTTGCCATAGTCAATATAATAACAAATACATGGCAGGAAAAAGATAAACACTCATGCCTCGCTTTACAGAAGATATTTATGTTTCTCAAAAGTTGTCCGTAAATCGAAATTTAGTATTTATTTGAAATTTAAATAGTGAAATGTTTAACCATAATAAAATGACAACACGAACAATGATAGTCATGCTTCCCTGTAAAGTAGATCAGTCATGCTTATAAAGTTTATAAAGAAATTTAATCCTCAATTTATCCACCGAGATATAAAAAATATCGACATCAAAAAATTCATTCAAGGCCCGTTCTCAAGGTTCAAGTTTAGTTGACCGATTAAAGTTGATCGACAAAAGTTGAATACGATTTGAATCAGTTTTTGTTCACACGTTTCAATAGAAACTGATTCAAGGTCCGTTCTCGCGGTTCCAGTTTAGTTGACCGATTAAAGTTGATCAACAAAAGTTGAATGAAATCTGTAGTGAGAATCTTCGTTTCAATAGAGTTGATCAACTTTTTAGTCGATCAAGAAAAGATTGTCAGTCAAACTTTATCGTTCAAGTTATTAGTCATCCGCCATTTGATTTCAAGTTGAAACCTGTCTTGAAACGTGTGAACATGTCAATTCAAGTTGATTGTCAAGTTCGCTTTCAACTCGATAAATATAAAAATAAAGATGCAAGAGAAAATGCTTTCGACGCCATTTTTAACTGAATTAAATTGAAACTGTTTATAGAATCAGTTTCTATTGAAACGTGTGAACAAAAACTGATTCAAGTCGTATTCAACTTTTGTTGATCAACTTTAATCGGTCAACTAAACTTGAACCGTGAGAACGGGCCTGTATTCAACTTTTGTTGATCAACTATTATCGGTCAATTAAACTTGAACCGTGAGAACGCGTCTTCACTACATTTTTCATTCAACTTTTGTTGATCAACTTTAATCGGTCAACTAAACTTGAACCGCGAGAACGGACCTTGAATCAGTTTCTATTGAAACGTGTGAACAAAAACTGATTCAAGTCGTATTCAACTTTTGTTGATCAACTTTAATCGGTCAACTAAACTTGAACCTTGAGAACGGGCCTTGAGCAGTCATGCTCTTAACAGCTCAGCTTTTATTTCATGATGACGTAAATAATTGTCCGGTAATTAAACAAATGTTTGCCAATTAACGAATGGTTTGATATTTTTCCTGTTAGCTATATATAAATGTTTTATAGGTGCGTGTGTTTTTTCTTACGCTTAAGAAGTAATATTCAAGAACACCCAATATAGTATATATATATTTTTGACCGAGCCATGGGTAAAATCCTTACTTTTTGCAAGAAAAGTGTCGCAGAAATCTTCTTTGGACTCGCTCAACTATCGCAAATTCCGTACAATGATTTATTTTTCCTCATACTCGTATAAATACGAGTACATATAAATGTGAATGATGTGCTCCATGAAAAAAGAAAATCAGTAAAATATTTGAAAAAAATGTAGATATTCACGAAATATGTAGAACAGAGAAAACATATACCATACATATTTAATACTCGTAATTAAAGCATTGCTAATGAAGAATTAGAAGATTCTTCATCAGAATTTGTCGATTGGAAATCAGAAACTGGACGGAAATATCCATCAAAAGTTTACTGCTTTGCATATTTTCTATTTTCCTCTTCAAATTATTTATGACAATATATCGTATAAATTTTTAGAGAAACTTTTGAGCTTCTTTCTTCGTCGGAATCATTTTCAGTGTTAAATCTCTAGAAATCTTTGTTTTGTCTTCCGTGACGCTTAAAGGTAGATTCTGTCCATTCTGAAGACATCTTCATTTGAATTTGAATTTTAAAATATTCCGTTTATCGATTTATTCTGTGAAGTGAATTAGTTGACAGTTTTTTTTTAATTCCGATGTAGTATAATAAGGTACGTAAAGCGAGGTATAGGTGTATGGGACTATTTTGATGTTGAACAGTATAAAGATCAAAAGAAAAAGGTGAAGGATTTGATAAGATATAAATATCAGTTTCCATGGGACCAAAATATCCAATTTTCCTATACCATATTAGCATACTTAACGTTATCAAGAAATACGTATAATAACCTTATTTGTCTTAATATTTTACTTATAGGAAATAAAAGTAATTCTTGTAAAAATAGTGTAATATCTCTTTTCGGAGTTACGCTCCAGTCCGAATATTTTCATCCTCCAGAATTCGTACACACTGATTTTGTTCCTAAACATTTGGCTGTCAGTTTTCAATTTAATGCGTCGATATGCTTCTGAAGATATTAGCATGCCATCTTACTTTTGACATACCAACTTGATCTGCGACTGAAAAAACTCTTAATTTTATGTCAGTAATGTAGCGTGTTTCATTCCCGATTTTCATTTCCTCTCCACCAGCCCTTTATTTTTATTTTGATTGATGTCTTACTTTTATTAGTATTATGTATATTGTACGTGAATTTTGTAAAAATAAATAATGATTTGAATAATTTTTGCGACCATATAACTCCTTTATGCACTTTTGTCTTCTTGGTTGGAAGAGATTGCCACTTGCCAATAAGCCCACCAAGTAGTTATATAATGAAATGTTGAAATAAATAAATAAATATCTGAAATTAATTTCATTACCATTAGTGTTATACAGTTATAATCATTACTGTCAGTATAATTTTTTCTATATTGTAGATCTGTGTTACATCAAGTATTGTTGTTTCTAGACTAAAATCAATCTTATCTTTGTCATTGTTGAATTTCGCAGGTCATTTATAATTAATATCTACTCCAACAACTATCTTCTCATGATAAGTGACTCGTGTTCAAGTTTTATTGTCAGTCATCACATGGATGAAAGACGCCTGTGTAAGTTTTCTTTTATTGCGCAAAATTTGAGATGATACAGAAGACACACATATAGTCTTGGCAGATCAAATCCAAAATTCTGATAATATGAGAGGAACGTTCTAAGATGATCGACAATTCATTTGGCAGAATTAAATCATGCTAATTCGGTTTTGCTTGCTAGATCTTTCATATTTAATTATCAAGAGCTTATTGGCTATGAACAAACATTGATTCACATATAATATTAATAATAATATGATCTTAAATTTAAAATCTGTCTGGAAGTGAATCTGCTAGTAATCGAACCTAGAACGCCTGCTTACCGCCGGCTAAGACTTATTTTAAAATGAATAACAAACACATGATTGCTTTCTGACTCGTTTTATTCTATAAGTTAAATGAACGCCACTGAACCACATTTTTTTTATTTTCACACTGCAGTGGAGAACGGTACAACACTGATGCAGTTTTTTCTTAAGAATTATTCCGAAGTACTTGGAAATTTAATAAAGTAAATAAGAAAGAAACAACTTGATAACGGTTTTAAAATGGGCAATTCAATAAGCTAATCATTATTTTGTATCACGTTTATACCACTCAATATTACTTAAAAGGTTAATCTAGATTTCATTGAATCTGCTGTCGATCGATTAGTTCAACACTTTAGTTTTTTGAATGAGTTATTTTTGCGCTCTCTATAAATAATACGTAACTTTTTCAAACTTACTACAAATTTCACACAGTAAAAAAGATTAATGCTAGTGAACGACCTTAATTAAAAATCGTTTTCTAGTTCTCCCGTTTAGTAAAAATATAATTTTTTTCATCATCATGGCCGACTTACTCGTACTTTTTTATTAGAAACTAGCTGTACCCGGCCACGCGTTGCTGTGGCTCAGTCTGGTTACGGGTAACTGGAAAAGAAAGAAAAGAGAAAGCACACGTTTCTTATATGTTTAATTTTATAATGTTTGTGGGTATACAATATTTTTGACGTCTTTCAGCCACTCTCAGCCTGTCGTGTTCATTCAGTTGAGAACGAAGCAGTTCTGAAGCTGCAGAACGCGGTCGCCGTGCTCGCAACTGTATTTGAGCATATTTGAGCCATTATTTGTATGTTTCGCTCGTTAGCTTACACGACATAACCTGTAAATGAGCAATGTTTAGTATTGCGTGATCAATTCTAATGCATTTCACGATATAATTTGAATTTAAATGAAAATCAATCGACACATCACAAATCCACCGCCAATTGAATCCGAATCGTCGAAAATGCTATGTCACACACACCTGTCAATGAGAAATGTTTATTTTGCGTGTATTTCTGCAGAGGGCGCTCCCATTACATCGTCTGTTTTATATATTTTTTATAAACAACTGTATATAAAAAAGTATATATAAACAGGCGCGTATTAGAATGCAACCTTCTGTCAAAATTTCAAAGCAATGAAAAATAAAAAAAACAGTTAAAAAACTAAATAAAAGGATCCGAAACGTCGAAAATGCAATGTCACATAACCTGACAATAAGAATTGCTTAGTTTGCGTGTGTCGCTGCACGGAGCGCTCCCATTATTTCGTCTGTTTTATATACTTTTTATATACAACTGTATATAAAAAAAATATATAAATATGCTTGTATACGAATGCAACCTTTTGTCAAAATTTCAAAGTAATCGGTGAAGAACTTTCGGAGATTAGTGATTTTCTATTAACGAACATTTACATTTTTATTTATATAGATAAGTATTAAAACAGCGTAGTGCGTGGATTAAGGGTAAAAAAACATAGAACGGTAAACGTTTTAACCACAATATGAAAGTTATGCCATTTTACTGACAATTATGGCGAATATCGATTACAAATTGATCAGAAAAAAACTTTTTCTTTCTATTAGTATAGCGATTTGGCCATTGATATTATTTGTGATTGCGTCAAGACCGGATCGAATCGCGCACGTGACCACAAAATCTTTTATTTATTGTCTATGGTCCACTAAGACGCTGATTTTATCTATGAATTTGATGATTGAGATGAAGTTGATGTTTTCTCAATAGAAACCTTCAAATTGTCAAGCTATTTGACAATAGATAATAGGATATTTCAATTCATTTTTCATATTGTATCTTGGTCTGAATTCCATTGTTTCGTAAGTAAAAAAATATGCAACTTGAAACGAATTGAAAATGTGTCAATATTTTATAAGTAAATTATTGACAAAATATCTTGAATTTAAGTTAAAACGAAATTGTCGATTTAAATTCAAATGATAATATCAATTTTAACATTATTACGAATTTATTTAAGTTTGTTAAATCACTTAGGCTTTTTATTCACTTATTTATTGAAAATAAACCATAGCAAACTTTAAAAAACAAAAAGAAAAATATTTACAATTTCAAAAAATGAACACAATTCAGAACACATACGGCGCTTCAAATCACCTATGCGTTATTATAACAACTCTGAAATAAAAAAAAGAATCAAATACAATTAATAAAAGTTTAAAAAAGATTAATATACAAAACAAAATAATTAAGACAAAATGAAAATAGAATAACCAGTCTCTCAATTAAGATCTAATATTTAGGAAATGCCGAAGAAGGACCCTCCTGAACTCAACAACATCAACATTAAAAATATCCATCAAACCAGACATGGAGTTACCCAATTGTAGCATTCACAAGGTTAATGAATTACAACGTGACTTTTTTATGTATGCATTTAAAATACTTTAATCCCTATCTTAATTCAATAGCTGCTAAAAAAAAATAATCGTCAATATAAGTTCAATCATCCTTCCACATCATTCGAGTTAAATGCTCGAACGTCTTAAGCAGTTTTGGAAAACCAAATGAAGGTAGATTTCAGTAGAAATGCTATTTATTGCAGAGGGTGTTGTGCCATAAATTCTGGAAAATTTCAATGCACTTTTTTCGAATATGACCAACAGGCTCCGAAACTACCCTGCATAAAAAAGTGTAAACATATTATTGACTACGGACGTACGTATAATGAAATGTTTCCAATAGAATGACGCAATTAGTTCCAGAGAAACTGAAAAGTTCCATAAAATCAAATCTGATTCTTGCGACCAGTACTGGAAAGACTTTATTAAATTTTTTTTTAAATATTTTAATCTGGTGATATCTAAATTCGTTTTGTTTTGTGACACTTAAAAGCTGCATTTTGTATAAAAAATAATTTTGTTCAATTTTTTTCATGAAACAGTCATCAATTTTTTGGTTGTTCATTTTACTGTCCAGCTCAAAACAGGTTGTTTCCCGGTTAGTTTGGTCAAGAATATTGTATCGTAAGTTAAGAAATAAATATAATATATTAAATGTATTGGATATACATATGTATATATTGAATTCTAGATATTTTTCAAGATTTGGTTTTATTAAAACCATTGACGCGTTTCACTATAGATGTTGTATTAATAAAACTAGATAAAAGATTTAGTGTATTTTATTGCTTTCCAATAAATAAAAATATACATTATGGAATTCCAACAATCACTTACATAAATTAAAGTTATATGGAACAGCGTTGCATCAGTAAGTCAATAATAAAAATAAAAGGACAATTTATATAGCGCCGTTTAGAAAGCAGACTCTCCTCAAGGTTCATTTATTATTATGACTATTCAATAAATTCAACCATGCAAGATAAACACGTACAAGTAATTGCTTTTCTCCAAATGAAAAATTCATACAAATAGAAATTTCTATCAGAAATGTTAATAATTATAGGCATGAAAGAAATTTTCTATAAAGATCTAATTATGTTTTTAAAACAACTAATCTAAGGAAAGAAACTCACATTAAACTAATCAAAAAATTCAATTAGCTTTCGGTAATGAGCAAAAAAGCTGAACGTAAATATATGATAATTGAAGGCACTAATATAACTACGCAACAGTTGGTTAGCGACTTCGATTAAAAAGCCACGAATATTCTTACTTTTTGCCGATTTGGGTACCACCATCACGTTTTATTTAAATGGGCTACACATTTTGTTTCAAATTAGTTGATGTCATAGAAAGGGTTATTATTTTTATAGTTAATTAGGCATTCCATGCTATAAACAGCATGATTAGCGCCAATAAATTTTTTAAATGGAAAACAACTGTAGTACATATATATATATATATATATATATATATATATATATATATATATTATATATATATATATATATATATATATATATATATATATATATATATATATATATATATATATATATATATATATATATTATATATATATATATATATATTATATATATATATATATATATATATATATATATATATATATATATATATATATATATATATATATATATATATATATTATATATATATATATATATATATATATATATATATATATATATATATATATATATATATATATATATATATATATTATATATATATATATATATATATATATATATATATATATATATATATATATATATATATATATTATATATATATATATATATATATATATATATATATATATATATATTATATATATATATATATATATATATATATATATATATATATATATATATATATATATATATATATATAT
>OX463850.1:13566378-13641074 GCA_949825065.1 Odontocerum albicorne
CAGCTGTCAGATTTCATTTTCGACGTTTCGGAATTTACGATCATTTAATCTTCTTAAATAAATCTATATAAATTATAAATAAATTATAAATAAATTATTTAATAAGTTTATGTTTAATAATCTATATAAATAAAAATTTAATCATTAATTTTATAAATAATTATTCATATAGATACACATTTTATATGTATTACGTACTTTGTAAGTCGAGACACGAAATAATTGTGAACTGTTTTATCGACAGGTTTAAAATACGTAATTGCTCACTTGACATCGCCATTTTGAATGTATTGAATGTTGATCCACGCTTCTGAATCATATTTACGTTCAATATATATAAAATTTGATTTATATAGATAAGATAATAGATAATTGACTTCAATAAATGTGGTAAGTTATTGATATTATATTTAAATTAAAAAATATGAAGTAAAATCGTTCATTTAAAAAAATACTAATTACGAACACGTAATTGCTCAGTTGACATTGCGTGAGTGCGATGTACTTTTACGACGTAAAGATAAAACTTGATAAAAAATAGTTATATTGTCATAAAATTGACTTAGTGATTATGGTAAGTTGTTTAAGTTTAAAAATAATGGACTTAAGAATTATATTTGATGAAAAACTTTCATTATTGATTCATATTTCAAAAGTTAACCTAACTTTTTTCAAATTTGCATTAGAATAATCAGTACTTATATCGAATCAATTTTACAATTGAATTTAAGCTTAAAATATAAAGCACTTAGAATTATATTTATAGATGTGACACATACATCCAAAAATTCCGAAAAATTAAACGAGATACAGGGAAAAGATATTATACTCAAACTGGAAACATTATTCCTGTGTTATACATACATAACATATATTGAACTTAAATACACATATAATTATTAAATAATTTTAAAACAATGACTTTAATTTATTATTACTACCGCTTTTTGTATCCTCATATTAATTTAAGATAAAGTTGTATTATTTGTCAATAATTTTAAGTACTTGTATAACCTGTCACATGTTCATTTGTATATAAAGACACTTTTATGTCATTAATTAAATAAATAAATTATTTGGTGGTACATTAGAAAGAAGTACCCGTAGAAATATCGCAAAAAAAATGAAAATTAAAACAAACTTTTACGCTGCTCAGTTCCTAATTTAATGTCTCACAATTTTATATGTTTTAACTTTCTTTTTTCTTACTGAACGTTGTTACATAAATAAATAAATAAATAATAGGTTTATTGATAGCAGCATAGTATGTCCAGATTATATTTAAATAACACTTTTAAAACACATAAATTGCAGATAATACATTATATACAGAAGCTATCAAAAGGTCTGGGCTCATCTAATAGCATCCCTTCGGCCAAGATACACCCCACCAATATAGGGCGAACCCAGCCACGGGGACACCAGATGTTTGGCAGCCCACACCCTAGCTTTTTCAGCCCAGCACATCGTATTGGGGTAAATTTGTCAACTTTAACGTGGTAAGCTGTTGATTTTTTTTATAAATCGAAAAATTGTTTTCTCTAAACTGACGTTTTAATTACTAATTTTTATTATACTGACTTTCTAATGTATTGTATGATTTGTATGTAAAGTATCTTTAAATGGGCCTAGAACCACTGTGTATTAATACTAATTACGAACATTTTATTAAAACGTCACCAAATATTATTTGACAATTTAATTGTATCTTTGTTTATATTTCAAAATTTATCAAATCGTATGTAGTAATGGAGATTTGTAACAATGTCACTATTGTTAGTTTTTTGTAATGTATTTACCTAAATAACTTGCTATTTATTAGAATCGATCCCCTTATATTAAAGTCGATAAAATAATTAAAATAACTGAACGTCGTTAGATCGTTGTATTGGGGCAAATTTGTCAACTGTCTCCTATTTCGGAAACTCTAGGACTCATCCTAGAGTTTCCGAAATATAATAATATTATTCAGAAACATCAAACCGAATATGTGATTAATTTGATTCCCTTCTTCCAGAGATGCCACGAAATGTACTGAGGGAATCCACCAAGCCAAAGAGAAAAAAAATTAATGAGCAACGTCGTAGAAGCGACAATTTTGACACGACCTTTCAAAGGTGAAGATGTCCTCATTCCTCGCATTCCTATGATTCCAACGGATATGCCATTTCAATTTAGGAGATTACAATTCTCAATTCGATTAGCGTTTGCGATCACCATCAACAAGGCTCAGGGCCAATCTTTAGAATTGTGCGGTTTAGATTTAGAGACGGATTGCTTCTCACATGGACAATTATATGTTGCGTGTTCTAGAGTCGGCAAACCAGACAATCTCTTTATCTGCACAGACAATGGGACAACAAAAAATATTGTTTATCCACAAGCATTGTGAAATTTAATAAACAGTTGTATATAAAACAGACAATA
The DNA here is from genome assembly GCA_949825065.1 of Odontocerum albicorne. Lineage (NCBI taxonomy): Eukaryota > Metazoa > Arthropoda > Insecta > Trichoptera > Odontoceridae > Odontocerum > Odontocerum albicorne. Next base: position 13,568,806 of record OX463850.1, read on the forward strand.
TAATAAGAGCGCCCCCTGTTGAATGTAACGGCAACACACGCAATATAGATTTCAATTTATTTTAATTCCGAATATTAAATATCTTTCAATTCGGGTTTTTTAAACCGGTTTTTGTTATTTTTGTTATTATTGATTTTCATTTGAATTAATGGTATATATCTGTGTATGTTCTATACATTTGAATTATTAAAAGTTTCATGCAACTAACTTTTAACAAATGTCACATTAGATTTTTAACGAACTGCCCATTTTTGCTAATTTGTAACAAGATTTATTATTAGTTTAATGTGATGTATTTACCTAAATAACTTGCTATTTATTACAATCGAGGCCTATATTAAAGTTGATAAAATTTGATATTCATCCGTTTGAATCGGACCAAGCTTCGCTCTGAAGTATACGTTGATTTGCGAGATGCAGTTGTAAATGACGGTAATAGAACTAAGGTTGGAAGACTATAACTTCTGCAATTTAGTGACGTCAAAATGAGAATTGGTTGAAAAAGTATTTCCCTATATTCAAATCAATTATAAGAATCACAATTGGCTTAGTGAATGAGCTATTGTTGGGGCCAAGAACAAAGATGTCTACGAACTTAAGAATATTATTCAGTCCCTTTTTTAATGTTTGACAATTTTATATATTTTAAGTTTCTTTCTTCTTTTTCAGTGCAATCGATCTGCTTTAGTTCATCAAAATGTCGAGGAAGCAGCAGAACGACGTGTATCCAGACTTGAGGATGTACGGGGATTGCGTTCTGCTGATTCAGAACTGGTTCTTTCTCAACAGAATGTACGCGACAGGCTGATAGTGGCTGAAAGAGGTCAGTAGGAATATCAAAAGTATCTTTTTTATATAGAATTTGATTTTCTATCTTTGTTTGTATTTCAAAATCGTATGTAGAATGGAGATTTTTTTAAGTTAGTTCCAATTATCTATTTGTCTTTGATTAACATTTAATTAGTTTCAATTATCTCTCTGTCTTCCCTTAACATTTAATTTGTTACTTTTATGTTTCGCAATTTTATATGTTGTCTGAAATACTCTACTTTGTAGCGAAATGTAAAGACGTTGAAATTAACTACAAATATGCGTGTAGAGCTGAAAAACGATCGATCAGATGAGCTATTCTCACATCAATCGTATGTAGAATTAGAGATTTATAACAAGATGTATTAATTTGTCATTATTGTTTGTTGTTTTGTAATGTATTTACCTAAATAACTTTCTATTTATTAGAATCGAGCCTTATATTAAAGTCGATAAAATAATTATAATCACTGAACGTCGTAACAAGGTTGTATTAGGGCAAATTTGTGAACTGTCATAGAAAACAGAACATTTGATGTTCATCCGTTTGAATCAGACCAATCTTCGCTCTGAAGTATACGTTCATTTGCGAGATGCAGTTGTAAATGACGGTAATAGAACTAAAGTTGGAAGATTATAACTTCTGCAATATAGTGACGTTAAAAGAGGAATTGTTTGAAAAAGTATTTCCCTATATTCAAATCAATTATAAGAATCACGATTGGCTAAGTGAGCTATTGTTGGCGGCAAGAACAAAGATGTATCCGAACTTAACAATATTATTGAGTTCGTTTTTTAATGTTTCGCAATTTTATATGTTTTTGTTATAACTATTTTTCTTCTTTTTCAGTGCAATCGATCTTTGATTTGAATTCAAATCATATCGTGAATTGACCTCTTGGAGTGACGCGATCATTTGCAAGCACGGTGATAAACGCGACAGACTGAGAGTGCCTGAAAGACATCAAAAATATTGTATACCCAGATTGTATACAAGACATCAAAAATATTGTATACAAGACATCAAAAATATTGTATACGCATTGTGAAATTAAACACAATTGAAACGTGTGCTTTCTCTTTTCTTTCTTTTCCATTTAACCAGACTGAGCCACAGCAACGCGTGGCTGGGTACAGCTAGTAAATAATAAATATTAAATTTACAAATACGTTTATTGAAAAATAGCGCCATCTACGCTATACTAAATAATTTATTCGCCATTTTGATTTCGTAATGTGCGTCGTTGATATGTACCTCTAAAGAATGTCTGTTTAACTTAGTTTTTTTAACTTATTTTTTTATTTTTCTGTTCAATTAGCTGTGAAATTGAATTGTATTGATTGATTTTCGTTTGAATTCAAATCATATCGTGAATTGACCTCTTGGAGTGACGCGATCATTTGCTTCAGAGAAACAGCGTGATGGTATGTATAGTACATTTTTGACAAACGTCATATTTAATTTAAACGAACTGCCAAATTTTTGCTAATTTGTAACAAGATGTATTAATTTGTCATTATTATTAGTTTTTTGTAATGTACGAGAATTTACCTAAATAACTTGATATTTATTAGAATCGATATTTATTATTCATTAATGACGCGTGCAACATGTCACATCCAAATTAAATTCGTGCTTAGTTTGCAATGTTTGCAATATCTTTCCTTAACAATTAATTAATTCCAATAATCTCTCTATTTGCTTAGCATTGAATAGGTTCCAATTATCTCTATATTTCCTTAACAATACTCCTATTTGACAAATATTTCCTTAAAATTACTCATATTTGACAAATGCGTGTCCAGCTGCAAAACGATCGATCAGCTGAGATATTCTCACATCAATTGCTGGAAATTGGGAATGGAAAGGTGCAGTTTGATATGACCTCAGGACGAATTTGAGTTTCTTATAACTTGTGCAATTTAGTGACGTCAAAAGAAGAATTGATCAAAAAAGTATTTCTCTACATTCAAATCAAAATGCCGAGAAAGCAGCAGAGCGACGTGCAGCCAAACTTGAGGATGCACGGTTGCGAGCACGGCGATCGCGTTCTGGAGCTTCAGATCTGCTTCGTTCTCAAGAGAATGAACGACATCAAAAATATTATATACCCACAAGCATTGTGCAATTAAACATATTAGAAACGTGTGCTTTCTCTTTTCTTTCTTTTCCATTTAACCAGAACGAGCCAAAGCAACGCGTGGCCGGGTTCAGCTAGGGAAAATAAAAATTAAATGACATCTAGGAAAATAAGATTACGTAAATTCACGAATTATAATATATAATTAAGATTAGTTAAGTAATAAATTTGTATAAAGGTTTATTTAGCCTTCACATTTCTTACATTGTTTAGTAGAAAATAAAAAAATTAATTAATTCGAAATATTGATTATGTAAATAACGTTATATATCAAACGTTGTCTATAGTCGAACTAAATAACTTGAAGTGTTGACACTCACGACTTTAATTCAAGTGTGTCAGCAAATATATTTCAAATGCCTAATAAATGGGAAAAATTTGCTATAAATTTAATCTTACTAACTTACACTGTCTTTGGTTTTCGTCAATTGACATTTTCGCGAGAAAAGTTAACAATTTTCGGGCCTAAAATAAAAATTTGGCCTTGCATTATACTTTTGCTTTTTATGGCATTATCGATCTACCAAATAGAACGGTTTATATATGTTCACCGATTTACCAGCTCGCTGATAGCGACAACGTTTATTTCCTCAAAATTACTGGCAACCTTTTTTGTTTTATTTTGCATTTATCTGGATTCTTTTCACTATACAAACCATAAAATAATGCTTTATGAAAATTTTTACAAAATAAATTCATTTTTGAAAGGGGCACTCACTTCCACAGAGATTTTGAGAACCATTTTACCGTGCATGTTAATATATTTTCATGTATTTCTTGTTTTATATGAATATTATTACATTTCATATAAAAGGAATGTTATAATTATTTTGTATGAATGTTATAAAATTTTTGTGGGAGATTTATTTGTGGCGCAAATAACGGTGGAAATGTATTTGTGTATGAAAACATTCGAGTATATGAATAATCTAATTATCAATTATGTAAGCCAAATATTTAAAAATAATTTAAATTTTATAACAGATTTTGAACCGATTTCTATTTACCACCGAAATAACAATACACGCAAGGATTTCTCAAAGATAATCAATATAAAAGACTTAATGACTGTCAATGAAAAACTTGGAGAAAATTTAGAAATAATATCAAAACGACTTGGAATATTGGTATGTAAAAATATTCATACACACGATCATGCCATTTCCTTGTTCGGGTAGACAGGAAACTGAGTGCCATAGTTCCCCATCATGACATATTTCCTTCATCACTTTTACCTCCAAAGACAAAATACACAATACTTTGTTTATTTATTAATGAACGGCACAATGTACCTTTCGAGTATACTCGTTACAATACTCATAATAAAAAAACAGTAGTAAGTGCTCCATACTTTACCAATAACTAAAAATGAAAACAATAACAATAAAATAAATGAAATGAAATAATCGTAACAATTTTTTTTAAATATGCGCATGCAAGGAAGTACACACTCTCAGTTGGCACTTATTTATTCCTCCTATCATCGTCTATCATCGTCAGTCAGTACAAAAGCGCAGCCCTTTCTTCAAGAGTGTACTTCATAAGTTGACTTCTTTATTCATTTATTTAATTAATAATGACATGCACAATGTACCTTTCGAGTAGAACAATACTCATAATAATAAAACAGTAGGGAATGATTCATACTTTAAAAAGGACTAAAAATTAAAACAATTACATTAAAAGAAATAATCATTACATTTTTTTAACATGCGTACGCAAGGAAGGACTCACTCTCAGTTGGCACTAATTTATTCCTCCTTCTCTGCCTTCCTATTGATCTTCTTCGTCCTGTGTTTGACTCGAAGATCTTCTTTGTAAAATCATGTTCTAGTATGCGGATGGTATGCTCTATCCACCGAAACGTTGACTCTTCAATACCTGTTAGCAGGGCTTCTAACTGAGGGTCTGTCTTTTGCCTTCTATTTCTGAACTATCTAATATTCGCTGCTTGTTATCTGAAGCTGTATTGTCATGTATAAACGTTGGTACGTAATCTACATTGAAAATATGCATTTTGTTTGATGATACTTTTTTTAGAAATCTTTCAAGAAAACTTTTTAAATATGCAAATTACTCTTTTCTGTGATAAATGTTTATAGTTTTTATTTTCTAGTTTTTATTAATATCGGGAAACTTATTTTTATATTATGTGATGACAGCAAATATAATATTTGATCCAGTTCAACAGGTAAGAAGTTTCTTCAGGTTTACATTTATTATGTATGACAGAATGTGGAATGAAGGGATTAAGGGATGAATGTGAACTTAGAGGTGATATATTATATAAGATAAAGAGCTCTCTGAGATGGATCGAGCATATGGAACATATAAAAGAAGAAATAATCACAAATACACAATGCATATGTGAGTGGAATGCGTGGAAAGGAAGACCTTGGATAATAAATACGGTTGCAACAAATTAATGATGTTTTCAAAGATGGAAATGTTAAACGTCAGAGTAATCGCCAGAGTTTTGTGAAAAAGCATAGAGATGGAAGAGGGGAATGTTGTGTGTCGCGATAGAAAAATCTGACTTTTTATCCTCTCTGCCAACTCCGAAAAGGAAATTGCATGACGGTATAAATTAATATGTGAATTCATGCATGTTTTTTCTCTTATAACTATTTATTGGACACAGAGGGACTCTTTTATACTTCGGTTATGTTACTTGATAAAAAAAAACCTTTTTGAGACTGTTGAACTACACTAGTAATAATATTTTACAAAGGGGTGAGAAATTGAGAAGTGATTTTTTACAGAAAAAAAACAGATTTACGTTTACTAAAAAAATCTGATTTACTATGTTCATCAGACCTGTTGCCGAGTTGAGTTAGTTTAAATTATTGAAGACGATTTTCTTAAATATCCCCCAGGATGAAGACTACAACGTCTTATTAATATATTGTATAGGTCTCTTCGAAATGTATGTTCATAAGTTAGTAACGAGTAACGGAACGGAACGGAACACGGAACCTCATTTGGGAAACGCTGGACGAATGAGACGGCGCATATAAATCATCGATTTTTTTTATTATTTGCAAACACTCAAAGAAATTAAACATATTGGCTCTTTTAGTATTTAGGTAAGTATTTTAAAGAAATCCAGGACCTAGTTTGTGAGGCAAGTGTATTCCAGCCCGTGAGTTGCTGATTTGATTCCTTTTGAAACCCAGATTTTTCAATGAGTTTTAGTCTTATTGTCACTAAATGCATCTTTGACATCTTTCTATTTGGTTAGAAGAGATTGCCGCATAGTAATAACCCCACTAAGATGATGCAATGAAAGTGTAATACAATACAATATAAAATAGCCGAAATCATATAGATTTGTTAAAACTAAGAAAAAATGTCCAAATATGTTTCAGGAAAAAATTAATTTCACATTCATGACAATTTTCAACATCAAAATTACAGCGAAAGTTTTTGTTGTGGTCATTTGCGTCGAGGCACTGAAACTAGAGCGATCCATAACATTAACAATGCTTGCTAAATTGTCTATTTTGTCGACTGGTAAGTTGTATTTTGTATCGAAAATAGTTTTAATTACTTGTAATGCTAGACGTCTGTTTTTCGACTCAGGATTATGGGTTCGATTACCGTGGGAACCCAATTTATTTTGAAAAGGGTTCCAATCTGGCTTCGAGTCCAGTCGCTTCAAACCTTTTTAATGAAGAGAATTTCACATGGTTATAAATCCGGCAGTTTGTACTTTATACGAAGTAAGTTTATAAGGTTATAATAATAAGTATTTGTTCTCAGCTTTCTTTATTTTAATTGACTTTCCACCCAATTTTAGGTATTCACAACCAGATAAAAATACTGAAATAACTACGTTATCGGTACAAGATTTTCGTCTTTGTAAAGCTTAACATGGGATTTAAAACTTTTATTTATGGGAAACCCTTTGTTTCTGGTTGGATTCCAGTTGTGTTCCACCAAACCATTGACATATACAATTCTAGCAATGATACCAGGGAACGTCAATTGATTATTATGACATAACAATGACCCAGGTATTCACCATCTACATATGTTTAGAAAAACCTATTTGGTAAGAAAACTACATAAAACTTAGCAAGGGAAGACGAACTACAAAGAAACCTTAGTAGATCTTCCGATAAGTGATAGTAACAAATTCGGCTTTCCGTGTAGTGTAGTGTATATGTGTAATGTTCATATTACATCATAACATTTGATAAGACCTTCTCAACGGGGTTGTCTTCAAGTGCATATCTATAACACTAAGAGGCAGACCATTCCTCTCCACAGGGACAGCAAAGAGATAGCTCTATTATAATACGGCAAAAGCTCTATTATAATGGTAAAATCTCTATTGGATCGATTTGAAACAATTCAGTAAGGTGAAGACGATATCAAAAGATACAAAGGAGACATCCCAATGAGGGACTTAAATATAAAGTTTTAAATAAATCCGTTCGCGACAGTAAAGGCAGCGAAGACTTTTTAGAAGGAAACTAATATGAAAATATTTCTGTCTACCATATATCAGCCCATATCAGCATAGCAACTACATTCAACAGACATAAGTCTAAAAATTTGCGTATACCTCGACATATCTGAATAAATGGTGAAGAGCGTGACTGGGAGACAATAATGTCTGCGACCTAAGTAATCGAGACTTTAAATTGAAGTTGTTGGCAATCAAATCATTTCAATCAGGTTTATTTCTCCACAAATCAGAAAACCTTTTAAAAATTATTACTTTTTCAGATAAAGCCACTCTACAAGATATATCCATACTCATATCAAGAGGGTTTAGGAAAGCAGATACAATATCGGTGTTCGGGACGCCGATTGACTTTACCTTCATAGTATCTTTATTTACTGCAACAGTCTCCTACACCATTGTTATGATACAAACCACCACAGCTATAAGTAATAAAATTAATACATAATGAAATAAAAAATATCAATTTTGGTATTTGAGACGATAAATATGTGTTTATTAAATAACAAAGTTCGCCTAAGTATAAATAAATTGTATAGCTCTCATAAAAAAGAAGCATTTGAAAATAGCTTAAGCTTCTAAATTAAGAAAAAATTGAACATCTAACAGTTTGCAAAAAAAATCACCTACTCGTGTATATAAAATAATAGCATCCAACAGTTCGTGCTGTTTTCTCGAACTAATAAACAACGGAAATTGAGGAATTACTGTGTTTTAACTTTTTTTCTATGCCCAACAATATTTTTTAACAATTTTAAGGCATACAAAACAAAGTATATTACATGAAATTAAGTAATATATCAAATAATGCTTGACAGTTTTGGCTTCATGGATGAAAAGGGAATTTTAATAACCAATGGTTTTCGCCACTAATTTAAAATTTGAAACACAAAGGACGATATTGTGTTTTTTTATCTTGATACGTTTATTTTATTTTGTTCATATAATTTATCTTATTATTTTTATATTACGTTGATATTTTTAATAACCTTCCAACAAAAATATAACACAATAAAATTTTCGTAACAGTTTTATGGAAAATATCTGACTACAACTTTACGATTTTTCTGACTTTCTACGTTTCCTTTTTTCAGAATATCATTTAATCGATCCAACCATACTTTCCTCGGTTTTTCTCTCATTCGCATTTCACTTACATTTGCAATATATATCTGTTTTGTTAGTATTTTTTCATTTATTCGTTTCACGTGCCGAAACTATCTCAACGTACTCTTCTTCATTTTACTTGACACGTCAACCGTAAGTTCACATGCATCCCTAATAACTTCATTCCATGTTCTGTCATAACATTGTCGCTCCATTTATTCGTCTCATAAAACGACAATTTATATAGCATCGTTTGAAATGCAGACTCTCCTCTTACGCGCACTTATTCTTATTAACTGATTAACAATAATACAAAACAATAAATAAATTGAATGTTAAGATAGGAAGGTAGTGGACACGATCATTATATTGACTACCAAAAATAATGGAAAGAGGTTAATAAATTTAGTTTATGTTTTTTAGTGAAAGAGTATCGAACTTCATGAATCACAAAAAAATAATTCTTAAACATTGAAAATTATCAAGTAATTTGAGGCGAACTTCTTAAATATTGAAAATAATCAAGTAATTTGAGGCGAACTTCTTTAATATTGAAAATAATCTAGTAATTTGAGACGAACTTCTTAAATTAACAGTTTATTGTATAGCAATCTGACAGGATTATTGCCACATGGCAATCTCTCTAATCAACTAGACAAAACCAAATTTAAAAAATTAGATGGCAGCAAAAAAAAAACAATTTTCATTTATTTGTACAAAATTTATTAAAACAATAAATAATCACAATAAAAATTAGATACCAACAATCAAGAGGAAAGGGAAATCGGGTAATAAGCAAATAATGATAATGTAAATGATTCGAAATTATGGTATTTTCAATCGCTCTTTAAAACATGCCAATAAAGGTGAGAGTTTAACACTAGTTGGTAACTGGCTCCAGAATTTCAGAGATCTATGGTTTTAAATTTGAATGTAAGATAGAAATACATATTTACACGTGTATGTAGTAATTAGGGAATTTAGTATTAATGCAAAATAGGTTAAGTTGATATGAATATAAATTTAATTTTTTTTCTTTATTTTAATTGTATACACTTAACGAAACTTATTAAATTTGGAGTGAAATATTTAGTTTTAAACTTCTAAAACCATTAAGTAACATTTTCAATGAAATCGTTTATTTATTCCTTTCTTGTTATGACTAAAGCTGGAGTTCATTGATTTTTTCATTCGGATGGTACCCTTCAATGTATCCAAATTGATGATTCAAGCTATAAAGGGAGTCTTCGGGGTAAGAATCACTGTAGTAGGTACAAAACTCGCGACTGGTCATCGCGCGTGCTGTATATACAACCGCACATGAAGAGATTTCTTTGTACTTTTAATCCGTCAATAAAATTGGATTCCGTGCTATATAAATTGTTTTTTATTCTTATTCTACTCATACTGATCGAAAATATAACGTCATTGAAAGTAGTTTTTTCATGTACATAACCTAACTTAGTAGAATATCAATCTGGAATGAATAAAACTACGACTGATCAATAATTGTTCTTCATTCAACTTACAAAAAGCATTGAGATTATTACTTGGAAGCTTTGAGCTAATCTATTTCGTTTAAGCCTCCCCTGCGGTTTGGCTCACAAAGTAGTAACCTTGTGGATTTATTATCAAAAGAGAATGAGATATCCTGAATAAATTTTCTAGATGATTTAAATTTAATTCTCAATTTCAAATAGTTTAACGATTAAATAAATCATATGTTTTTATGAATATTGTATTTCTTTACTCTGAGGAAATGGTACATTTTATCTGGAACATATCGATATGTTACGTGTTATATGGAAGTAATTTATGATTCTGCCATGATTTACCATAGTTTTGATATAATTCCAATATTTAAAAAAAATATTCAAAAAATTTCTTAATATCTTTTATTTGTTTATGTATATCTTTATTTATTTATTTATTCATTTGACACATGACAAGAAATAAACATAATTTGCGAAAAAATAGCGGGTAATTTAATTTGGATACACAATTTTAATGGATCTGGGTTTGTTGCCCTTTATTTGTCGTGTCACTAGTAAACTAGCATTTTGCCTGTATTTCATTGAGGACATAAAGAATGAAAAAATAAATCGCTACTTCTTTCCGATTTTATTGCACTTGTTTTTATATGCAAGTTCATTCACGATCTACCTTTTGTAAATTCAATAGCAAAGCACTCTTAATGTTGTGTTGTGAAAAAGACGGTATTGCATGCTTTACGAAAATAATAGCTTTTTCGCAGGGACGAATTTGAAGTTAAAGCTGGTGTGCTGAGCATGATGAGGAAAAGAACACTGGTATGGTTTGAGCATGTAGAACGAATACATATTGAGATACTAAGAAAGTATGATTGGACCGAGTGAATGATATTCTGAAAGAAGAAAAAGAAAAAGTTGTATTAAAAGATGTGGAAGAGGCTTAGGATATGTGTCAAGATAGGAAAGTCTGGCGCTATGTTTTCTCTGCCTATACTGAAAGGAAGATGTCGTAATGGCATGTATGTACGTGTATGTATCAAAAGCCGACAAGTAATTAACAAACTATTTTTATTGTGTTAATTGTTAAGAAAAGTAACGAGTGTTACTTTAACTAAAGATGAATAAATTATCATTATTATCACCATCACACCATCCTTTCTGAGGTAGGCCGATATAAGATATATCCGCTTCATTCTATCCTGTCACACAAATTTCACTTATTCATCTTAAGCATTCCATCTTTCAATCCTTATTCTTTTCTAGTTTACTCATTCTTTATTCTGACATACATTGTTTTACCACATATTTTACGCAATGTCTATCGCCCTCTCATGTATATCGCTTAAATCTTACTCTCATTACCTTTCGGAGGTGTTCAAGTTTTGCTTGTATATCTTTATGTTGAGATCGCGATTCCTATATGAGCAGTCAGTATTCAATATTCCATTGAGTAGTAGGTTAACGCATTATCTAACATATAAAACACATTGTAAACACATTATAACCCAACTTTCACTACATAAAATATATTTATTTTACACTTCAAATCCAGATATTTATTTTTCACTACATATATATATATTTTATACACAAATCCAAATATTTATTTTGCACCCAAAAAAATTTATTTATTTTACATTTCAGATCCACCCTAACAAAACTAAATAAGATTTTCGCTAAAAATATTTTAATATTCAAGCACAATATAAATGAAAATAAAATACCCCACATTCCAATGAAACAGGGAGGAATGAAGGAGAGGGAAGGAAAATCGGAAATATAACATCACTTATTTCCAATTAAGAATTTTCAGTATCGAGTCCAAAACAGGTCAATGACAGAGCGAGCATAACATCAGCTGACAACTGATTTCAGAGTCGAACCGCATGAACCGTAAAGGATTTAAAAAAGTTACAGCGGTGAACTGGGAAAGCCAATAAACAATTTGTGTTCGAGCGTAACGCAAATCCATGATCGGGTTATATATTCATTCTTTTGGATCGTAGGTACCCCTTCACATATACGAATGGATAAATCAGAATTATTGAAGAGCATGGCCGGAAAACAGCATTGTTTTTGGCCCCGGTAATTGAGTATTCATGTTAAGAACCACTGGAATAGGCAAGTAAATCACTGATCGTCATCGCATATGATGAAAATGCACTGCAAGTTTTCTTAATAAACTAATTCAGGGTCTTTCAAATTGAACTGTTTTTTTAATTCTTGGATAAAACACAGATGGCGTCGCAAAATTGCCTGAGTCTTATGACATTTGAGAAGTGATTACACTTGTATGGCATTTATAAAAATGAAGTCGTATACAATATAACAACGTGTTCAAATTGAGAATTATTGTATCTATTGTAATCTCCGGAAACGGTGATGTTAACTGGCCACCAAGATCATGTGATCTGACACCGTTGGACTATTTTCTCTGGAGTTACGTGAAAACTCAGGTCTATAAGAATGACCCCCAATCAATTCCTAAGCTGAAGGACGAAATTATTCGCGTTATTGATGAGTTAGAGCCGCAATTGTGCCAAAATGTCATCGAAAATTTGGACAAAAGAGTGGACATCTGTGGAGCTGCAAGAGGTGGACATTTGGCGAATATTGTTTATTGTGTTTAAATAGCACACATTATACTTCAATGACCTATAAAAAGTTTTTTGAAATCAAAGCGAATTGTGTGTTTTATACAAGAATTAAAAAAATTATAAAAAATCCGCTTAATTTGAAAGACCCTATTATATTTGTATTTTTTTGGGTACCATCGGGTATCGAACATGATGGAATGAAAGTTATGATTCTTATCAATTACGCCACCGAGTTCGTCAGTTAGATTAATAATGACAAAACCTTTTAAGTTAGCCATTATGCCACAAACATTTATTTCAATTACTTCAATGGAAATCATTGATTTTAAATTGATAATTAAAATCAGGACATTACATTTAAGTAATTCGAAATATTGATTACCTGTATAGTATAAATACCGTTATATCTCAAATGTTGTCCACAGTCGAACCAAATAACTTGAGGCGTTGTCATTCACGACTTCAATTCAAGTACAAATAAATTTCAAATGCCTAATAAATGGGAAAAAATTGCTATAAATTTAATCTTACTAACTTACACTGCATTTGGTTTTAGTCCATTGACATTTTCGCGAGAAGAGTTAATAATTTTTGGACCTAAAAGAAAAATTTGGCCCTGCATTATCCTTATACTTTTTATGGCATTATCGATCTATCGAATAGAACGGCCAAGAATTTTTTACCAATTTACCAACTCGATGGTAGCGACTACGTATATTTCCTCAATGTCGCTGAGTGTTTGTTCTGTTTTATTTTGCATTTATCTAGATTGTTTTCACTATACAAACCATAAAATAACACTTTATGAAAATTTTTACAAAATAAATTCATTTTTGAAAGGAAAACTAACTTCCACAGAGATTTTGAGAACTATTTTACCGTGTATAATAATATATTTTCATGTTTTTCTTGTTTTATATGAATACTTTTTATACAATGGGAATGTTATAATTACTTTGTATGACAGTTATAAAAATTTTGTGGTAGATTTATTTGTGGCGCAATTTACGGTGGAAATTTATTTGTGTATAAAAACATTTGAGTGTATTAATAATCAAATTATCAATAATGTAATCAGAAGATTGAAAAATAATGTAAATTTAATAACAGATTTTGAACCAAATTCTATTTACCACCGAAATAACAATACATCAAAGGATTTCACCTTTGATGTATTGTTATACTCAAAGATTAACAATATAAAAGTCTTAATGATTGTCAATGAAAAACTTGGAGAAAATTTAGAAATAATATCAAAACGACTTGGAATATTGGTATGTATAAATACTCGTCATCATACATACGACCATGTTATTTCCCTGTTGGGGTAGACAGAAAACGGGGCGCCTAAATTCCATATCATGACATACTTCCTTTACCACTTTCACCTCCAGACATATTTTGTCACATAGTTTCTTTAGCTTTTCTTACTCCTTACCTTCTCTTCTTTCAACATCTCGTTCACTTGGCCGGACCATACTTTTCTCTGTTGTCATCTACCACAACTCCCAATCGTACTTGCATAATATATTTTATTTAGTCAGCTTTTGTCCCCCTTCCTTCAACATTATCAAACCACATCAACGAGCTCATTTTCACCTTACTTAACAAATCAGCCTACATTTATCCAAAATTATATTTATTTTTCTGTTATATATCGATACACCACATATTCTCAGTTCACGCATTTTCACCGCATTCACTTTATTATATTATGCTATTTACTTGATGCAGATAAAAAAGAGAGAGGGGAAGAATAAAAAGGAAAAGCTTCGGGATTTTCCTTTTTGTGAATGTTAATAGTTAACTTTACCAAATAACCTTACGTATCCTAACCTAACCCATTCTACTTTTCTCGATCCATTCTCGTTTCGGATCGGGGCTTTATCATTGCTATCATCGCCAGTCAGTACAAAAGCGCAGCCCTTTCTTCAAGAATCTACTTCATAATATGACTTCTTTATTCATTTGTTTAATTAATAATGAAATGCTTAGTGTGCCTTTCGAGTATAACAATACTCATAATAATAAAACAGTAAGGAATGATTCATACTTTACCAAGGACTAAAAATTAAAACAATTATATTAAAATAAATTAAAAGAAATAATCATTACATTTTTTTTTTGACATACGTACGCAAGGAAGTACACACTCTCAGTTGGCACTTATTTATTCCTCCTTCTCTGCCTTCGGATCGGGGCTTTATCATTGCTATCATCGACAGTCAGTACAAAACCGCAGGCCCTTTCTTCAAGAGTCTACTCCAAAAGATGACTTCTTTATTCATTTGTTTAATTTATAATGAAATGTTCAATGCGCCTTTCGAGTACAACAATACTCATAATAATAAAACAGTAAGGAATGATTCATACTTTACCAAGGACTAAAAATTAAAACAATTATATTAAAATAAATTAAAAGAAATAATCATTACATTTTTTTTGACATACGTACGCAAGGAAGCACACACTCTCAGTTGGCACCAATGTATTCCTCCTTCTCTGCCTTCCTATTGATCTTCTTCGTCCTGTGTTTGACTCGAACATCTTTGGAAAATCATGTTCTAGTACGCGGATGACATGCTCTAACCACCGAAACGTTGACTCCTCAATACCTGTTAGCAAGGCTTCTAACTGAGGGTGTGTCTTTTGCCTTCTATTTCTGAACTATCTAATATTCGCTGCTTGTTCTCTGAAGCTGTATTGTCATATGTAAATGTTGGTACGTAATCTACAGAGAAAATATGCATTTTGTTTGATGATGCTTTTTTTAGAAATCTTTCAAGAAAACTTTTTAGATATTCAAATTTCTATTTTCTGTGATAAATGTTAGTAGTATTTTTCTTCTAGTTTTTATTAATATCGGGAAACTTCTTTTTATATTCTGTGATGACAGCAAATACCATATTTGATCAAGTTGCACGGGTAAGAAATTTCTTCACGTTTACGTTTATTATGTATGACAGTATATGGAAGGAAGGGATTTAGGATGAATGTGAACTTAA
This sequence comes from Odontocerum albicorne, assembly GCA_949825065.1. Lineage (NCBI taxonomy): Eukaryota > Metazoa > Arthropoda > Insecta > Trichoptera > Odontoceridae > Odontocerum > Odontocerum albicorne. The sequence continues at coordinate 13,584,427 of OX463850.1, forward strand.
GGGTGATATATTAGTTAAGATAAAGAGCTCTCTATGATGGATCGAGCATGTGGGACATATGAAAGAAAAAATACTCAGAAATGCACAATGCAGATGTGAGTAGAATGCATGGTAAAGTAAGACCATGGATAATACCGTTGCAACAAATTAATGATGTTCTTAAAGATGGAAATGTTAAAAGTCAGAGTTATCGCCAGAGTTTTGTGAAAAAGTATAGAGATGGATGTGATTTTATCAACTCTGCCTACTCCGACAGGGAAATGGCATGAGGGTTTAAATGAATATGTGAATTCCTTTATTGTTATTATTTATTTATATAACTATTTATTTGATACGGAGGGATTCTTTTATACTCCGGTTATGTTACTAGATAAAAAAAACCTTTTTGAGACTGTTGAACTACACTAGTAATAATATTTTACAAAGGGGTGAGAAATTGAGAAGTGATTTTTTACCGAAAAAACAAATTAACGTTTACAAAACAAATCTGATTTACTATGTTCAAACGTTCATCAGAGCTATTGCCGAGTTGAGTTAGTTTAAATTATTGAAGACGATTTTGTTAAATAGCCCCCAGGACTAAGACTGCAACGCCTTTTAAATAAATTGTATGGCCTCTTTGAAGTATATGTTAATAAGTTAGTAAGCAGTAACAGTAATATCTAACCACTTATTTGACTCGAAAATAACGAAAGTTTTTTTTATCTAAAAAGAAATATAATATCTGGATGTATGTAAAAGATCATCTATTTCACAAAAAAATCAATGATTCCATTTACGCGCTATTTTCCTGTAATCAATGGCTCGCGTAAATAAATTACAATAATTACTTTATATGTTTGTTTTTACGTTGTTGATTTCAATGGTTTGATTAACTAACCAGAGTCAACAGCTGCTATAAATTGAACTACTAAAGAAAGTTAAGTTTTCTGTAGCGGTTTATGTGTTCTTTATTCATTCGGATATATATTTGTTCAAATGTTTTTATCCGTAAAGATTTGAAGGAGTTGAGTTTTTGAATGTCGAAGATTCAATTTCTTAGGGGTGTGTGGCTTTTGTATACGTGGTTTGATCTAGCTCTATACAAGTATATTATATATCTAACTCTATACGAGTAAGTGATGTACATGCATAAATACTGTGAGGTAAGTATACTATAATAGAACAAGTTTTTCGTTTCAGATAATAGCTTTATAAACGTTTTTCTAGAAGGAAGGCAACTTCACGTTTTATCCTCTTTTCTTTCTCATTAAGAAATATGTTTGTCATATATGGGGGGAGAGGGGCGCATATATGACGTTTTTTCATGGGTTGCAAATATAAAACGAGTGGGACATATCTTATGAAAGTCGGACCTTATCTCATTTGAGGTGAGCCACTTCAACGTCCTCGTACCAACTCGTGGCGTTAAAGTCATGTCCTACTCAACACTAGAGTGAGGGTAGTTTCCCACCATGCGAAACACGAAGCGTAACCAATTGCAACCGTTTCCTAGTATTTAAGTAGATACGAGTAGTTGAATTAATAACAGTTGATGTTATGTGCAGGTTCCGGATCACAATAACAGTACACAAAATGTGCAGTAAAAATTACCTGATCCAAACATTTTCTCGTCCGCCAGATATAAACGTTCGCACAGTATACGAGTATTTATCATTTTTTTTTGTGGAATCCCTAATTTTACCACACGGAACCATATTTGGAAAACGCTGGATGAATGAGACGGCGAATAAAAAACACCGATGTTTTTAATTATTTGCAAACAATTAAATAGATTAAAAATATAGGCTCTCTTAGACTTTAGGTATGGAGTTGAAATCCAGATTTATCAAAAATGAGTTTTAGTCTTATTGTCACTAAATGCGTCTTTAATATCTTTTAAGTTGGTTAGAAGAGATTGCCGCATAGTAATAACCCCACTAAGATGACGCAATGAAAGTGTAATACAATATTATTTAAAATAGCCGAAATCATATAGATTTCTTAAAACTGAGATAAAAGTTTACAAATATATGTTTCAGGAAAAAATTAATTTCACACTCATAACGATTTGGGACATCAAAATTACAGCGAAAGTTTTTATTGTGGTCATTTGCGTCGAGGCACTGAAACTAGAGCGATCCATAACATTAACAATGCTTGCTAAATTGTCTATTTTGTCGACTGGTAAGTTGTATTTTGTATCGAAAATAGTTTTAATTACTTGTAATGCTAGACGTCTGCATTCCATCCCAGGATTATGGGTTTGATTACTGTGGGAGCCCAATTTATTTTGAAAAGGGTTCCAGTCTGGCTTCGAGTCCAGTTACTTCAAACCTTTTTGAAAGAAGAGAATGTTATATGGCCTATTTTTTTTAAAGATGTCAAAGAAGTAACATTTTCAAATGAAGATCTCCACAAAATATAATATTACAAATAACTTGAATATTTTTTTCTAATCAATTATTTTTTTCTTCAGAACTTACGAATTTGTTTAAAATTAAAAAAATACATGAAATTATTTATATTCACATTCTTAAAAAAGTGTTAAGCTATTACTCAATCCCAAAAACCGAAGCTGCGTTGGATTTCAGGAGTGAGCGAAAAATATAAAATAAGGAATGAATATGGGAGAGGTGTCCTAAAAGTTATTCCGATCTTGTTGAAATTGAGAGAGGCTAGGCTTGGGTGATATGGACATGTACAAAAGAACCAGCTGAATTCGAGAGAAACCAGACCCTGAGAATGGAAATCCCTAGAAGTAGAGCAAGAAGTCGTCCAAAAAAAGCGATGGAAAGGTAGTATCAACCATGACATGGGTGATCTGAACATGACTCCGGAGATAGTCATTAACAAAACATTTTGAAGAGATAGATGACTTAATATATAACAAAATGCGAAGATGATAATAATGGGGATATTTAAAGAACATATTGGCCCTGAGAAGGGTAGAACGTCTTAAAAATAAGAGGTAGGCGTAATGGAAGGAAATTAAGATTGGATTCTCACCTGCAGGTGATAATCGCTATCCATTAAAAGGTCACATAAAAAAAGAGCACCAATGTAGAATTTGCGTCGTTGACATATTCGTCATGGTACCGGTCAATAAAATCCTGATTCCTTATACAAAGAGTGAGCATCTTCCTGTGAAGATACTTTTATGGAAGACAGCCCGGAGTCAATTTTTTAAACCAAACCCACATGTCTTGTTAGCCCTTTGCTTTCAAAACCTAAGATTTATATTAATTATGGGCTGCTTGGTATATGCTGTTAAAAATATCGAGAGTATCAGGACCGAAGACACTGTATTCTAATTATGTTAGTGGAGACTCAAATGGAACTATAGTGTATATCGAGAGTATCAGGACCGAAGACACTGCATTATAATTATGTTAGTGGAGAATTAAATGGAACTATAGCGTATGATAAGTGAATTAAACGTAAAATGTGACAAAAAAGACCAGAGAATGAACATGGTAAAGTCTAAAGTCATGGTTATTAAAAAGGGCGAAAGGAAAAGTTAACGCGATATTTCAGTAAATAATGAAAGATTAGATGGAGTTGAAGAATTCTTTTTTGAAAGTATGTTCTCAGACGACGAAAAGGTGGAACCAGACATTGAAAGGTGAGTAGTTTTAAAAAACAAAGTCAATAGGGTACTAAAAGACATACATATATTAAAAGTAAGTATTGTCAAAATCTGCTAAAAAAATATGGTTCACAACAGAGGTTAAGTGCCAAAATTGATGTACGAGAGTGAAACGTGGACTTTGAAAATGAATTAAAGAACTTGAGTGAATGCGTTGAAAAAACACGCACATTATGCAAAATATGTGGTTTGTTGAAGTATGACAGAATAAGAATAAGGAATGTAATTATTAAGGATGAATGTGTGCTAAAAACTTATTTATTAAGTAGGGTAAAAAAGAGCACGTAAAAGGCTCTATGTAAGTTGTCATTTTACTATGACTATTGCACTCAAAAGGACTTTGATTTGATTTTAATTTATAAAAATGTATCTAATGGTTTGTAAACTTATTTAAAACCGGCATTATAATGACGAAAAACATTTTTATCTATTCACCAAACCATTGGTATCTACAATTCTGGCAATGATACCAGGGAGCGTCAATTGATTATAATGACATAACAATGACCTAGGTATTCGTAAGAAAACTACATAAAACTTACCAAGGGAAGACGAACTACAAAGAAACCTTAGTGGATCTTCCGAGAAGTGATAGTAACAAATTCGGCTTTCCTTGTAGTGTATTGTATATGTGTAATGTTTATATTACATCATACAATTTGATAAGACCTTCTAAACGAGGTTGTCTTCAAGTGCATATATCTAACACTAAGATGTAGACCATTCCATTCCACGGGGACAACAACGGCGAAAGCTCTATTATAATACGGCAAAAGCTCTATTATAACGGTAAAAGCTCTATTGGATTGATTTGGAACAATTCAATTATAAGATGAAGAAGATTTCAAAAAATACAAAGGAGACATTCCAATAAGGGACTTAAATATAAAGTTTTAAATCGATCCGTTCGCGACAGTAAATCCAGTGAAAACTTTTTAGTAGGAAACTAATATGAAAATATTTCTGACTACCATTTATCAGCATAGCAACTACATTCAAAACAGACATAAGTAGAAATTTGCGTATACCTCATAATATCTGAATACATGGTGAAGAGCGTGACTGGGAGACAAAAATATCTTGCGACCTAAGTAATCGAAACTTTAAATTGAAGTACTCGGCAATCAAATCATTTCAGCATCGTACGCGTTAGAAATACGCGGACGGGCAGCAACACTCACACACATATTGCGTTTCTATTTAACCTAAAATTACGAAATTTCTTTCTGGGCAACCAACAATTCTGTCTGGTTGGTTTACTTCTCTAGAAATAGGAACACCTTTTAAAAAAATGTGTTTTTTTTTTCAGATAAAGCCACTCTACAAGATATATCCATACTCATATCAAGAGGGTTTAGGAAAGCAGATACAATATCGGTGTTCGGGACACCGATTGACTTTACCTTCATAGTATCTTTATTTGCTGCAACAGTCTCCTACACCATTGTTATGATACAAACCACCACAGCAATAGCACAGTAATAAAATTAATACATAAGTTCGATACATTAATATTCGAGAAGAAAAATATGTATTTATAAATTTAACAGTTTATTGTATAGCAATCTGACAGGATTATTGCCAGATGGCAATCTCTCCAATCAACTAGACAAAACAAAATTTATAAAATTACGTGGCAGCAAAAAAAAAACAATTTTCATTTATTTATTCAAAATTTAGTAAAACAATAAATAACCACAATAAAAATGAGATATCAACAAAAAAGAGGAAAAAAAATAGGGTAATAAGCACGTAATATTGCTGATTTGAAATTAAAGAATATGTTCAATTGCTCTTTAAAACATGCCAATGAAGGTGAGAGTTTAACACTAGTTGGTAACTGGCTCCAGAATTTCAGAGATCTATGGTTTTAAATTTGAATGTAAGATAGAAATACATATTGACACGTGTATGTAGTAATTAGGGAATTTAGTATCAATGCAAAATAGGTTAAGTTGATATGAATCTAAATTTCAATATTTTTTTCTTTATTTTAGTTTAATTGTATATGACTAAACGAAATTTAACGAAGTGAGATATTTAGTTTTAAACTTCTAAAAGCATTAAGTAACATTTTCAATGAAATCGTTTATTTATTCCTTTCTTGTTATGACTAAAGCTGGAGTTCATTGATTTTTTCATTCGAATGGTACCCTTCATCCAAATTGATGATTCAGACTATAAAGGGAGGATCAAGAGACAACATTGTCTTAGGCCCCATTCATCAAGTCTTCGGGCTAAGAATCACTGTAGTAGGTACAAAACTCGCAACTGGTCATCGTGCGTGCTGGATATACTACCGCACATGAAGAGATTTCTATATAGTTTGTCTTCCCTTGGTAAGTTTTCTATGGTTATCTTACCAAATATGTTTCTCTAAATATATGCAGATGCAGGGAAGCTCATTATCTAATGACCGCAGCGCCAACCTTCCCATCTTTACATTAGACTTATCTTATTTTTTGTAATACTTTTAATATGTCAATAAAATTGGATTCCGTGCAAACATACATATCATAAATTGTTTTTTATTCTTATTATAATGATCGAACATATTATGTCATTAAAATAATTTTTTTCATGTACATAACCGAACTTAGTAGAATATCAATCTGGAATGAATAAAACTACGACTGATCAATAATTGTTTTGAGCTAATCTATATCGAGTTTTTGCTTCAATTCTCAATTTCAAATAGTTTAACGATTAAATAAATCATATGTTTTTTGGGAATATTTAATTTTTTTTCTCTGAGGATGGTACATTTTGCCTGGAACATGTCGATATGTTGTGTGTCAAAATGGAAGTATAATATGATTCTGCCGGATTATTAAAAAAAAAATCTCAATGTTTTAGTTGTTTATGTAGATCTTAATTTATTTATTTGAAACATGACAAGAAATATGTACATATAATTTGCGAAAAAACAGCAAGTAATTTAATTTGGATACACAATTTTAATTGATCTGGGTTTGTTGTCCTTCATTTGTCGTGTCACCAGTAAACTTTAATTTTGCCTGCATCTCACTGATTACATAAAGCATGAAAAAATAAATCGATACATCTTTCAGATTTAATTGCTCTTGTATTTATATGAAATGTCATTTACGATATACCTTTTCTAAGTTCAATAGCAAGGCACTCTTAATGTTGTGTTGTGAAAAAGACGGTATTGCATGCTTTGAGAAAATAATAGCTTTTTCGCAGGGATGAATTTAAAGTTAAGGCTGATGTATTGAGCATAATGAGGAAGAGCACACTGATATGGTTTGAGCATGTAAAACGAATACATTAAGAGATACTAAGAAAGCATGATTGGGCCGTGTAAATAATATTCTGAAAGAAGGAAAGAAGAAGTTATATGAAAAGGTGTATGGGTGGGGAAGAGACTTAGAATATGTGTCAAGATAGGAAAGTCTGGCGCTTTGTTTTCTCTGCCTATCCTGGCAGGAAGATGTCGTAATGGGTTGTATGTACGTGTGTGATATATTATATATCAAAAGCCCACAAGTAATTAAAAAACTATTTTTATTGTGTTAATATCAAAGAAAAGTAACGAGTGTTACGTTAACTAAAGATGGATAAATTATCATTATCATCACCATCACTCCATATCCCTATTGGGGTAGGCAGAGATAAGATAGATCCGTTTCATTAAATCCTGTCACACATATTTCACTTGTACATCTTAAGCATTCCATCTTTCAATCCATGTTGTTTTCTAGTGTCATCATTATTTATTCTGTCATACATTGTTTTACCACGTACTTTACGCAACCCTCTCATATATATCGCATAACTCTTTGTATGACATACTCGTAGTATAAAACACATTGTAACCCAACTTTCACTACATAAAATGTGTTTATTTTACACTTCAAATCTAGATATCTATTTTACGTTACAGACGTTTATTTTGTACACAAATCCAGATATGTATTTTGCGCACAAAAAATATATTTATTTTACACTACAGATCCACCCTAACAAAAATAAGTTACATGGTCGCTAAAAATATTTTTTTTATTTTTATTTATACAGTAATAATAAACAGTATAAATGAATGTAAAATATCACCAATCCAATGAAATAGGGAGGAATGAAGGAGAAGGAAGGAAAATCGGTAATGTTACAACACTGATTTCAAAAGAAGAATTTTTTGGATCGATTTTAAAACAGGTCAATGACAGAGCGAACTTAACATTAGTTGACAATTGATTTCAGAGTCGTACGGCATGGACTGTAAAGGATGTAGAAAAAAAATAGAGCGTGAACTGGGAAAGTCAATAAACGCTCTGTGTTTGAGCGTAACGCAAATCCATGATTGGATTTTATATTCATTCATTAGGAAGGCACCCCTTTAAATATCCGAATTAATGTATCAGACATATTGAAGAGCGTGACAGGAACACGCATTTTTGGCCCAAGAAGCTCAGTTACCAGGGCCAAAAATAACAGCGTTATTTTTTGACTTTGATAATCGAGCATTCATGTTAAGAACCACTTGAATAGGCAAGTTAATCACTAATCGCTATCATATATGATGAAAATACAGCACAATTTTTCTTAACATACTAGACAAATGCTGTAACCATATTGGTATTGTTTTGGGTACCATCGGGTATCGAACCTGGTGGAATGAAATACATGTGTCTTACCAACTACGTCACCAAGTTCTTCAATTAGATTAAAAATGAAAAAACATTTCATCAATTACGACAAAAACATTTCTATCAATTACGTAAATGAAAATCACTGATTTTCAATTTATTAATTTAAATCCGGATATTACATTAAGTAATTCGAAATATTGATTATGTAAATAACGTTATATCTCAAATGTTGTCTATAGTCGAACAAAATAACTTGAAGTGTTGACTACTCACAACTTTAATTCAAGTGTATCAGCAAATATATTTAAAATGCCTAATAAATGGGAAAAAATTGCTATAAATTTAATCTTACTAACTTACACTGTATTTGGTTTTCGTCAATTGACATTTTCGCGAGAAAAGTTAACAATTTTCAGGCCTAGAGGAAGAATTTGGCCTTGCATTATCCTTGTATTTTATACGGCAGTATCGATCTATGAATTAGGAGGGGCAAGACGTATTGACCATTTTACTAACTCGATGGTAGCGACAACATTTGTTTGCTCAATATTGCTGACTGCTATTTCTGTTTTTTTGTGTATTTATCTGGATTCTTTTTATTACACAAATCTTAAAATAATACTTTATGAAAATTTTTACAACATAAATTCATTTTTTAAAGGAAAACTAACTTCCACAAAGATTTTGAGAACCGTTTTACCGTGCATAATAATATATTTTTATATTTTTCTTGTTTTATATGAATACTTTTACTTTTTACAATACAAGGTTGTTATAACGACTGTACATGATAGTTATAAAACTTTTGTGGGAGATTTATTTGTGGTCCAAATAGCGGGGGAAATTTATTTGTGTGCAAAAACATTTGAGTGTATAAATAATCAAATTATCAATTATGTAAACCAAATATATAAAAATGATGTAAACGTTATAACAGATTTTAAACCGAATTCTATTTACCACCGAAAAAACAATACATGTAAGGATTTTTCAAAGATTATCAATATAAAAGTCTTAATGACTGTCAATGAAAAACTTATAGAAAATTTAGAAATAATATCGAAACGAGTTGGAATAATGGTATGTATAAATTAAAAAACATACTATCATGCAGTTTCCTTATCAGGGTAGACAGAGAACTGAGTGTTAAAATTCTCTATCATGACAGACTTCCTTCGCCTCTTTATACCACCATACATATCTTGTCACATAGTTTATTTAGCTTCTCTTACTCCTTACCTTCTCTTCTTTACACATCTCGTTCATTTGGTCCGACCATACTTTTCTCTGGCATGATTTATATTTTATTTAGTCAGTTTTTTGTAACCCTTCCACTCAGTATGTGCAAACCACCTCAACGAGCTCATTTTTAACCCTAATATTGACACATCAGAATTTAGCCCACATTTATCCAAAATAACATGTAACATACAATAATATTTTGTCTTTTTCGATACACCACATATTCTAAGTTCACGCATTAACTAAAATATATTTCATGGTTTTTATCTTTAGGAAAGTAATGCACCCACTTTTTGTACAATAAGTATTATTTACCTTAACCCTTAATATTTTTTTTTAATTCGACTACTTAGTTTAGAAAAATTACTAAACATTCTTATTTATTTTCGCTCTTTACTTGATGTAGATAAAAAAGAGAGATGATAAGAATCAAAAGGCAGTAACTTCGGGGTTTTCATTTTTGTAAATGTAGATATTTGACTTCACAAAATAACCTTACTGATCCTTACCATACTTAAACTTTACTTTTTTCGATTCCTTAACGTTTCTAGTCGGGGCTTTATCATTGTAATCATTGCTAACCAGTACGAAGTCGCAACCCTATCTTAAGGATTCACAGTTTATATATTTATTTGTTTATTTATTAATGTACGGAACAATGTTCCTTATAACAAAACTAATAATAATAATAATAGCGAGTGCTTCATACCTTACAAAAGATTCAAAATTAAAACAATTACAAAAAATAAATGAAAAGAAACAATCGTTACCAAAAAATTTGAAAATGTATAAACATGTAAGGAATTATACATTTTACACACGTCACACTCGCAGTTGGCACTAATTTATTCCAGCTTATCTGCCTTCCCACTGATCTTCCTCGTCCTGTTTTTGACTCGAAGATCTTCTTTGAAAATTCACGTTCTGGTAGGCAGACGGCATGCTCAAACTACCGCAACGTTGACTCAAAACTACCTGTTAGTGAGACTTGAAAGGGCAAGTCATACCTATTTTTATTTCTCAGCCAGCCAGCCTTATATTTCTTAACTATCGAATCTTCCATGCTCGTTCTCTTGATTTGTCTATTATATCCAAACCCAAGCGGTATTGTCACTTGCATGCTTTTTTTAGAAATCTTTCAAAAAACCATTTTAGATATTTAAATTGGTTTTTCCTATGATAAATGATGGTTATAATTTTTCTTTCTAGTTTCTGTTTTTATCGGCAAACGCATTTTTATATTTCATGATGACAGCAAATGTAATATCTGATCAAGTTGTACGGGTAAGAAATTTCTTCAAGTTTACGTACATTATTGTGTATGGTAGAATATAAAATGAAATTATTAGGGATGAATTTAAACTTAAGGTTGATTGATGTATTATATAAGATGAAAAGCTCTCTGAAATTGTTTGAGCATGTGGAATAAATGAAAGAAAAAATACTAAAAAACGCACAGTAGAAATGTGAGTGGAAAGCGTGATAGACGAAGACCATAGAAAATATGGTTGCATCAAGTAAATGATATTTTAAAACATGAAAATGTTTTGAGTCAGAGAAATCCCCCGACTTTTATGAAAAGGTGTAGAGGTGTATGTAAAGGAGGAGGATGTTGTATGTCGCAATATAAAAATCTGCCCCGTGTCCTCTCTCCCTACCCTGACAGGGATATGGCGCAAATGTGTTAATGAATATATGGTATGGTTACCTACATTGTTTTTATTTATTTATATAATTACTTGTTTGATACGGAGAGACTATTTTATACTGAGGTTATGTTACAAGATAAATAGCCTTCTTGAGACTGTTGAACTACACTAGTAATATTATTTTACACAGGTATGGGAAATTGAGAAGTGATTTTTACCGCAAAAACACATTAATGTTTACAAAACAAATCTGACTAACTATTGTATTTTCAAACGTTCAACACAACTGTTGCCGAGTTGAGTTAGTTTAAATTATTGATGACGATTATCTTAAATCGCCCCCAGGATAAAGAATGCAACGCCTTATAAATAAATCGTAAAGCTCTATTTAAAATGTATGTTTACTATATAAGCTAGTAACCAGTGACAGTAATATGTAACCACTTATTTAGACTCGTAAAAAACGTAAGCTTTTTTATCCAAGTAAGAATATAATATCTGGATAATATAATATAATATCTGTAAAAGATCAACAATTTCACCAAAAAAAACCTATGATCCCATTCACGCGCTGTTTTCCTGTAACTAATTGCTCGCATAAATCAAGTACAATAACTACTTTATATGTTTCTTTTTACTTTGTTGATTTCAATAGTTTGATTAACTAACCGGAGTCAACAGCTGCTATAAATTGAACTACTACAGAAAGTTAAGTTTTCTGTAGCAGTTCCATGTCTTCTTTATTAATTCGTACTCGTATATCTATTTGTTCAAATGTTTTTATCCATAAAGATTTGAAGGAGTTGGGTTTTTGAATATCGAAGATTCAATTTCTTAGGTGTGTGTGACTTTTGTGCACGTGGTTTGATCTAGCTCTATACAAGTATATTATATATCTAGTTCTATACGAGTAAAATATGTACATGCATAAATACTATGAGGTAATTATACTATCTTAGAACAAGTACTTAGTATAGGGGAACGTTTCCCAATTAAATGTAGTCAACTGTTTTCCAGCCCGTCGGTTGTTGATTTGATTCGAATTGAAACCCAGATTTTTTTAAAATTTGTTTTAGTTTTATTGTCACCAAATGTATCTTTAAAATCTTTCTAGTTGGTTAGAAGAGATTGCCGCATTTAAATAACCCCGCTAGGATGTTGCAATGAAAGTGGAATATGGTGCAAAATAAAATAGCCGAAATCATATAGATTTGTTAAAACTAAGATAAAAATGTATAAACATATGTTTCAGGAACAAATTAATTTCTCATTCGTTGCAATTTGGAATATCAAAGTTACAGCGAAAGTTCTATTTGTGGTCATTTGCGTCGAGGCACTGAAACTAGAGCGATCCATAACATTAACAATGCTTGCTAAATTGTCTATTTTGTTGACTGGTAAGTTGTATTTTGTATCGAAAATAGTTTTAATAACTTGTAATGTGTTTTCCAACCCAGTATATGGGTTTGATTACTGTAGGAACCCAATGTATTTTGAAAATGATTGTAGTCTGGCTTCCAGTACTGTCACTTCACACTTCTTTAACATATGTAAATGCTGTTTCCTTTTCATGCATTGTCAATTGATGACTCAATTGATAGTCTCCATTTTTGTAATCTTATTCTTAAGAAAGATCACAAAAGTGGATGTTGAAAATTACAAACAAATTTATTTGCAATCCACAACATCCCAATATGTTTGATTCCCTTATTTAAGATACGATAGGTTAATACATGCAGCACTTGTTGTTTCCAACCTCAGAAATTCACGTTTACTTATTGGACAATTTATAAAAATTACATTGCAAGTGCTTTTAAGATCATAATCCACGTTCAGGTTCACCAAAACGGATTTAATTAATATTGGGTTTCATTTCGTGGAATTCGTTTATAGTATCCATTAATTTTATGCCAATTTTTTGGTGCAAACGAGAATCGAACTCGAAACCCCCGAATCGTAAAATAAACTTTTCAAGTGTTAGAGTAAAATATATTTATGTAACATTTTAAATGTAAAATATTTCGTAAATTCGCAAAAAAATCAACACTGAGCAAGAAAGACAAAATAAGGAATGAATATGTGAGAGGTACCCTGAAAATGATTCCGATCTTGTTGAAATTGAGAAAGGCTAGGCTTAGGTGATATGAACATGTACAAAGGAACCAGCTGAATTCGTGACAAACCAGACACTGAGAATGGAAATCCCTAGAAGTGGTGCAAGAGGTCGTCCAAAAAAAGCGAGGGAAAGGTAGTATCAACCAAGACATGGGTGATCTGAACATGACTCTGGAGATAGTCATTAACAAAACATGTTGGAGAGACGACTAAACACGTGGTAAAATGCGAAGATGATGATAGTGGGGATATTTAAAGAACATATTGTCTGGTCCTGAATGTGAGAGGTGAAATGTCTTAAAAATAAGAGGTAGGCGTAATGGAATGCAATCAACACAGGACTCTCACCTACATGTGATAATCGCTATCCATTAAAGGGTCATTCCAAATAAAAACACCAAAAACTGTGCAATTTGCGTCATTGACATATTCGTCATGGTACCGGTCAGTAAGAGCCTGATTTCTTATACAAAGAGTGAGCATGTTTCTGCGGAGATGCTCCTATGGAAGACAGTACAATATCAGATTATTAAAACCCAACCCACATGTCTTGTTAGCCGTTTGCTTTCAAACCCTAAGATTTATATTAATTATGGGCTGCTTGGTATAACATATACTGTTAAGAATATCGAAAGTGTCAGGACCAAAGACACTGTATTCAAATTATGTTAGTGAAGAATCAATATGAACTATAGCGTATGATAAGTGAATTAAACGTAATATGTGAACAGGATGGATTCGGAGATGGATCATCAACAAAGCTAGTTAGAGAGGCGAGAGGCCACGCACTTGACACCTAACAAATGGAAAATGCGAAGATGGTGACAATTGAGATATCAAAAAATACAATGGAATCATCCCAATAATGGATTTCCATATAAAGTTTGAAATCAATCCATTCGCGACACTTAAGGCATACGCGACACTTAAGACATAACGCAGACTTTTTAGAAGCGGACTTTTAGAATATGACAATATTTATGACTACTATACATCAGCCTATCAGCTGCAATGGAAAACAGACTGACTGGAGTCTATAAATTTACGTATACCTCAACATATCGGAATTGATGGTGTGGACATGAAGAGCATGATTGGGAGATAATACTGTATTCTACCTAAGTAATTGAGACTACGGATTAAGATGTAGTAGGCTCTCATTTCACCATCGTACTTGTTAGAAATACACGGATGAGCAACAACACTCACACACATTTTGTGTTTCTATTTAACCTAAAACTATGAAATTTCTTTCCGTTGGTTTACTCCTTCAAAATTTTGAACACCTTTTAAAAATATACTTTTTTCAGATAAAGCCACTCGACAAGATATATCTATACTCATATCGAGAGGATTTAGGAAAGCAGATACAATATCGGTGTTCGGGACGCCGATTGACTTTACCTTCATAGTATCTTTAGTTGCTGCAACAGTCTCCTACACCATTGTTATGATACAAACCACCACAGCTAATTATAAGTAATAAAATTAAAACATGTTGAAAAATAATATATATAAAAAGATTTTTTTAATAATTCAATTTTGGCTATCATGTTCAATTCGAGAATAAACTTGTTTATTTATTCAGCACTTTATTGTATAACATTCTGGTGAGATAATTGTCAAGTGGTAATAGTCTTCCAACCAACTAGACAAAACAAAATAAAAATAGTTACATAGTAGCAAAAAGACGAGTTTTCATTCATTTGTACAAAATTTATTAAAATTATGAATAACAACAATAAGAATAAGATATCATCCATCACGAGCAAAAAAAAGAGAAATCGGGAAATAAGCACGTAATACTACTGATTTCAAATTTAAAAAAATCAATTGCTTTTTAAAACATACCAATAAAGGTAAGAGTTTAACATAAGTTGGTAACTCTTTACAGAATCACAGAAATCAATGGTTTTAAATTTGATTGTTTGACAGAAAAACATATTTATGCAATAATTGGGGAATTTATTTCCAATGCATAATAGGTTAAGTTGATATGAGGTTTAATTTCAATATATTTTGTAAATACTTTATTTTTGTTAAATTGTATATAACTTAACGAAATTTATTAAATTTCTATTGTGATGTTAAGTATCAAACTTCTTAAACAATTTAGTAGCATTTTAAATGAAAAAGTTTATTTATTCTTTAATTCTTATGACTTAAACGAGAATGCCTAAATTCTTAACACTCATCAATCCAATATAATTGGAGTCAACAGATTTTTTTCATTCGGATGGTACCCTCCAACTTGTCCAAACTGGTGATTCAGACATATAAAAGGGATTGGTTGGGATACAAAATTGTCTTTGGCCAAATTAATCAAGTCTTCGTGCTTAGAATCATTATAGTGGGTACAAAACTGGCGGCTTGTTATCGCGCGTGCAGGAAATACTATCGTACATGAAGACGCAATAATACTTTAATAATGTAATTTATTTTTAACAAACACTGTTTATTCCACTTTTTTATGACGGTATAACCCTACCGGTTTCAAGGCTTTCACCTCATCTTCAGGGGAGCGCAAACAAGACTAAATGCTGTTCGGACTGGTACCGATATAGACACTTCAACGGTTGGAGGCGGGAGGGGTGAGGGGAAGGCTAGGTATTATTTCGGCCAAGAGCGGGGAGATTTTGGGGAAATAACTATTCAACAGATGCTCTGATCTGTATATTGACTTAGAAATTTCTAGGGCCTCCAATCTGTCCAATCTATTTCCGTTGTCGCTAATATGTAAGAATTTGGCATCATTGATAGAAAAAGTATGATTCTCACGGTGACAATGATTAGCCATTTCAGAATAAATTAGAGGATTTGTTAAGGCAGATTGGTGTTCACGAAATCTCTTTTCAAAAGATCTTCCTGTCTTTCCTATATAGAAATTATCACAGTCAGCACATAAAAGTTTATACACACCGCTGTTGTTAAGTATTCCATTTTTGCCTTTCCCATTAAATAAGAGTTTCCGGAGATTGAAGTTAGTGTAAAAAGCTGGCTTTATGTGACTTGGAATATTTTTGGTTATTTCATTTGATATATTTTTTATAAATAGGACTTTGCTCCATTTATAGGTATGCTTATAGGTGTCGTTAAATATATAATCTTTTATGAGTTTCTTTTTTGTTTTGTTTTTTAAAAGTGAATCAATGAGGCTTCCAGGATAGCCATTATTTGTAGCAATTTTTTTGATGGTTATTAATTCCTTTTTAAAATTGTCGTCGGTTAATGGGACACTGAGCAATCTATGAAGCATACAGTTAAAGGCGGCGAATTTATGATTATTAGGATGGTTAGAAGTTGCTGGAATTATGGAGTCTGAATAAGTATTTTTCCTATATATATCAAAGTCAAATGTGCCTTTTTTCCGAGATAATGTTAGGTCCAAGAAATTTAATTTTCCGTCCTGTTCTGTTTCTAATGTAAATTTTATAAAACTTTCTATAGAATTTAAATATTTAAGAAAATGGTGTAATTGTCTATCGGTACCCGTCCAAACACAAAGAATGTCATCTGCATACCTAAACCAGCACAGAACATTTTTGGTTAGCTTAAAATTACTCCTAAAGATACATTTTTCAAAATAGTTCATAAATATTTCACTGAGAAGTGGAGACAACGGTGAGCCAATAGCTAAACCATTCGTTTGTTTATATATTTTATTGTTGAAGTTAAAATAATTTTGTTTGATGCATAAGTCCATTAGTGAAATCAATTCTGAATTTTTAACAAGGTCCTTACTTTTGTCATTTATGATATTTTTTGCGAGCTCTAAGGATCTCCAACCTGGTATGCTTGGATATAGGTTAGTGACATCAAAGGATACCAGTTTTGCATTATGAGGCATTTCTATGTTATTTAATTTATCAATTAATTCCAATGAGTTTTTGATTGAGTATTCAGCTTTAAATTGGGTTAGATTATAAAACTGTTCTTTGACAAACTTACATATTTTATAGGTTGGTGCCTGGTTATATGAGACTACAG
The DNA here is from genome assembly GCA_949825065.1 of Odontocerum albicorne. NCBI lineage: Eukaryota > Metazoa > Arthropoda > Insecta > Trichoptera > Odontoceridae > Odontocerum > Odontocerum albicorne. The sequence goes on from OX463850.1 coordinate 13,601,661, forward strand.
GTCTTATAGGTATATTGTTTTTGTGTAATTTGGCTAAGCCATATAATTGCGGTATTTGTGGATTCATTATACACAAATTCTTTTTAAAATTTTGGTTCATGATGGAGCTACAATTTTTAAGGACGGATTTTACTTTAGTCTGCAGAGAATTTAAAGGGCTGGTTTTTATTACTTGAAATTTATTGTTATTAAGAAATTCTAGGACTTTTTCTTCATAATCCTTTCTATGAAATATAACTATTGATTCACCTTTGTCTGCCTTGGTTAATGTTAAATTATTATCTTTCAAAGTCTTTTTGATGTTCATGGCCGTGGCTAGTTCCTTCCGGGCGATGTTATTCACTTGACACATGGCGATGGATTTCTTGATGTCGGCTGCACACTTGTATTGCACATTTTTGTCCTCATTACGAAGTAGTGCAACAGCGTCCACAGCGAGCTGCTCTATTTGGTTGGGAACATTTTTTTGAATTAGGGAATATTTGAGCCCTTTTGACAAAAGGTCCAGTTCTTCATCCCTTTTTAAAAAGAATTTGTGTATAATGAATCCACAAATACCGCAATTATATGGCTTAGCCAAATTACACAAAAACAATATACCTATAAGACCTGTAGTCTCATATAACCAGGCACCAACCTATAAAATATGTAAGTTTGTCAAAGAACAGTTTTATAATCTAACCCAATTTAAAGCTGAATACTCAATCAAAAACTCATTGGAATTAATTGATAAATTAAATAACATAGAAATGCCTCATAATGCAAAACTGGTATCCTTTGATGTCACTAACCTATATCCAAGCATACCAGGTTGGAGATCCTTAGAGCTCGCAAAAAATATCATAAATGACAAAAGTAAGGACCTTGTTAAAAATTCAGAATTGATTTCACTAATGGACTTATGCATCAAACAAAATTATTTTAACTTCAACAATAAAATATATAAACAAACGAATGGTTTAGCTATTGGCTCACCGTTGTCTCCACTTCTCAGTGAAATATTTATGAACTATTTTGAAAAATGTATCTTTAGGAGTAATTTTAAGCTAACCAAAAATGTTCTGTGCTGGTTTAGGTATGCAGATGACATTCTTTGTGTTTGGACGGGTACCGATAGACAATTACACCATTTTCTTAAATATTTAAATTCTATAGAAAGTTTTATAAAATTTACATTAGAAACAGAACAGGACGGAAAATTAAATTTCTTGGACCTAACATTATCTCGGAAAAAAGGCACATTTGACTTTGATATATATAGGAAAAATACTTATTCAGACTCCATAATTCCAGCAACTTCTAACCATCCTAATAATCATAAATTCGCCGCCTTTAACTGTATGCTTCATAGATTGCTCAGTGTCCCATTAACCGACGACAATTTTAAAAAGGAATTAATAACCATCAAAAAAATTGCTACAAATAATGGCTATCCTGGAAGCCTCATTGATTCACTTTTAAAAAACAAAACAAAAAAGAAACTCATAAAAGATTATATATTTAACGACACCTATAAGCATACCTATAAATGGAGCAAAGTCCTATTTATAAAAAATATATCAAATGAAATAACCAAAAATATTCCAAGTCACATAAAGCCAGCTTTTTACACTAACTTCAATCTCCGGAAACTCTTATTTAATGGGAAAGGCAAAAATGGAATACTTAACAACAGCGGTGTGTATAAACTTTTATGTGCTGACTGTGATAATTTCTATATAGGAAAGACAGGAAGATCTTTTGAAAAGAGATTTCGTGAACACCAATCTGCCTTAACAAATCCTCTAATTTATTCTGAAATGGCTAATCATTGTCACCGTGAGAATCATACTTTTTCTATCAATGATGCCAAATTCTTACATATTAGCGACAACGGAAATAGATTGGACAGATTGGAGGCCCTAGAAATTTCTAAGTCAATATACAGATCAGAGCATCTGTTGAATAGTTATTTCCCCAAAATCTCCCCGCTCTTGGCCGAAATAATACCTAGCCTTCCCCTCACCCCTCCCGCCTCCAACCGTTGAAGTGTCTATATCGGTACCAGTCCGAACAGCATTTAGTCTTGTTTGCGCTCCCCTGAAGATGAGGTGAAAGCCTTGAAACCGGTAGGGTTATACCGTCATAAAAAAGTGGAATAAACAGTGTTTGTTAAAAATAAATTACAATGTCTTTAAACCTCCACAACGTTAATGCCTTAACTATAAACAACACTTTAATAATGTAAATTTAACGCACAAAGATGAACTAATTTACGAAACTGGGGCCTTTTTTTTCGGGGACCATTGGAACATAGAAGGTCTTATCTACTAGGTCACCGAAGTCATCATTAAGGGTAATGAAATCCTGTAACTCACTTTGTTGTATCGTCAACGAGTTAAAGTCTTGACGGTTGATATAAGGTTTATGGTTGACGCCATTTTATGTTTCTATCATATTGAGATGTTTCTACAGATAACTGAGAGAAAATTTCGTGAAGCAGTCGGAATGGTGCAGATTTTCCATATCTCTTACCTTTTGGCAACTCATGAATGGGAACCACTTAACGCCTGATCTCAAATGACCAAATATTGGGTAAAATTGGGAGCCAAGAGATGGAGGTCATTTTCGTAGTTCTTGTTATTGTTAGCATGGTTTTATTCAATTCAAGCTCCTACAACAAACCGGTGCACAAAACTCGGTCGTAGAATATACGAGAGTTTGGGCTGTTTTCTGTAGAGTGTTTGCACTTGCGTCCCAAATTGTTCCTACGAATTTTCGAAGAAGATTGAGTCGGGAAAATAAAACACCTCGAATAATATTTGTATGTACATGTTATTGTCTGCTTTTGTATGGATTGCGGTTGGGTGTGTGAACACGGACACGGCAGGTATGTTGGTTGTGTGAACACTGCCATGTGTGGTGATGCTGTATGCGAACACACAGATGCCGCCGCCGAAAAGTGGGCCAGATAAGTAGGCAAAATATTTCATACGTAAACAGCCGCGCCGGAACCTGCTGCAGGGTAATCAAAAGAAGATTATAATGTATATTAAAACTTCATCACTTTTATGATAAAAACAATTTAATATGGATGTTATAATGTTTCATTTTAAAAACAAACATATTTTTTGGAACACGTGGTGTTCACCTTTGCGCCATTTCTTATTGGGGTAGGTAGAGGGAAAATATCTCTACTCCTTCCTTTCCTGGCACTCATCTAACACCTCTATCGCTTTTATGTACCTTGTAATAGACAATACATTATCCTACTTTTATTTCCCTTGTAATGTAAAATATATTCTCCTACTTTTCATTTTTTCTCTTTCAGAGTTTTATTAAGTTAGTGGTGTATCGTTTTATTAAGTCCTTCTCAGCTTCTCTTAATCAAAATTCATTATGAGGAGGTTCTTAAACGAATTAGGCAGTTGACAAAAAACTGATTTTAACGAACCTGTGATGATTTTATTTTTCAATAATTGTTTCGATAAAATACTCTGTAGACGGATTATTACATAAATCTTGTGTCATTTTAGAAAAATAGTTTTTAAATTGAAGTTCTTCTTGAAATCCTTTAAGTGAAGCTGTTTGATTTACGATGGCCTAGGGAGGAAGCTATATTGAAGAAATATATCGTTTTTATGGTGATACTAGACTTTCTGATTGCTTATAAAGCTTGGAAAACTTACATGGACAGAAAATGTCCGAAAGTAGACCTCAACTATGCTAGATTGATGAAGTGAGAAAAAAATCCCAGGAAGTTGTGAGTGTGGAAAACTGGGAGACAAGTGCATTAGGCCGATATTATCAAACGGAGCAATATATGTAATATATTATGTTACACTTTTGCTGTACACAGTACAACCAGGATAACTAATTATCATGGAGAAATCTGTTCCAACCAACCAGACAGGTGAAAAAGATGACTTAAATGAAAACCAGACTGAAACCCTGTTTAAAAAGATTTTATCCAACAGAAACCGAAGTCAAGACCCCCTGATTGAAAGGCAAGCGTCTTGCCAACTAAATCATACATATTGTATTAGGTGGTATTATGATTTGATTTAAGAATATTTATAGAAACGATTAAGATAGTACTCGTATGTTAAAATTGTTTATTCAAATTGTGCATAATTTAAAAGCATATTTTGCCATCCTTGTTTGCGAGTCCGACTGTTAAAAGTGCTGTAATACGAGCAACACAAAGCGGAATTGCTTACACGGCAATTAACAGCGTAATCATTATCATCGCCATCTTCATGGTTCCGGATGATATGAACTCTCGCTGCCATCCAGCAAAGTGCATACCCAAATTAGATAGAAAAAATTTATAATACATTTAAAAAAAAATCAATATCTAAAACCACCGGATTTATCTAAAGGGTTCGTCTAACAGGGTTCTCAAATTATTTTGATTATTTCTTTATTTAGAACAATATTCTTCAAAACATCCTAAGCACACGTGATTCATTCATTATGCGAGAAGAAAAAAAAACAATTGAAAATATGTATGTGAAAAATAAATGAACGGATAAAATTTAGTATTTAAAAAAACCAACACGTAAGTATGTAAGTATACTCTCGATAACCTCCGTGGCCGAGATGATAAGTCGCCTGTCTCCCCACCCGGAGGCTGCGGGATCGAATCCCAGATTTTTATAAGTAATTCCAGTATGGTTTTTACTCTAGGTATTTTTATCATCTTTCTGGTTGGTTGGAAGAGATTGCCAGATGGCAATATGTCCACCAGATTTTATTGTATATAACGAAAGTGTAATATAATACACTCATCAATACAAAAATATAATAATTTAAGAATGTACTCAATTATTAGCAATTTGATGGACCGTCTACAGGCGACCAACTCTCACAGTACCAAACCTGGCGTCAATTTGAAAACAAAATAGAGATCCATACAAACAATATAAAAAAAATTAACATCAATCAAAAGTCAAATCGTCCTCGCAATACTTAATGTCTCATTAAAAAAAAAGTCAGAGAGAAAAAAAGGGAAATTCGTTTAATGCGATAAACAAACGATCGACACAATATGGGTTGACAGACGCCTAAAAAATTCTTCAAAGAAAATCTACAAATCACAACAGATTTAATAAAATATTTTTATATCATAAACGATAAAATGAAAAATACATGAAAACACTAAAATTGTCCTTCCATTCACAACGAATTAAAAATTCTGCAATGAGGATTCTTTAACAAATTAACAGACCTGAAAAGTTACAAATGGCTTTCACAAAAAAATACATTCTCTATATGGGAGAACTTTGTTGATAGTAAGAGGTATTTCGTTTGCAATATAATATTTTATTGTTTTGTATTATAACACTTTCTATGTATATTCTTATTGCGATGTGGCAAAATCTTTCAACCCCAAAAATATGTTTAAGAGGTCTTAATTGAAACCAGACTGGAACCCTTTTTATGAATATATGGGTTCCTACGGGAACTGAGCCCGCAACCTCCAGGCTAGAAGACAGGAGTAATGTCTTTAGTAAATATGCACTCAAGGCATCATATTAAAAAAAAAGATTCAGAACAATTTATATGGAAGATGTTGTATTGAAAAAAAAATTCAATGTTATTCTTTAAGAAACACTATTTGAACAACTATTTTACCTGTTTTATTTGACTATATATATTTACTTTAAGAGTTGCTGGATATATTTACCAGGTTCATGACTTTTTTATCCATCGTTCGAGATTCATTAATTTCATAATTTCCTTCTTTGGCAACTCATGTTTTATTTTTCTTGTAAAATTCTTAAGAACAAAATTAAATAAAAAACATAACGAGAAAAATTATGTATTTAAGGATAGTTTAACAACTTTATGATAAATTGAAAGAGATTGTCACATGACAATAACACCACCAGGTTGTACTGTATACAACGAAAGTGCAATAAAACAACACAACACAATAATTTTGATAAGAAATTCTCTCATACTTGTGCAACAACTTAATAGATTCCGCTAAATGTCAAATAGATATTCTCAAATACGTATTTTACACTACGAGTATTATGAAAAAGCTGAATAAAAGTAAATACTCCTTATCTACGAGTAGTTCACTCCTTAAGACAAATTAATATCGAGTTAAAAGTTCGAACTAGAATTTGATTACGATTCAAGTAATTAACCTGTTCCCCGCGGGAAGCACAAACGCCTGTGATCTGACGACAATCCAAGTTTCAAATCACAAATACTTAAAAAAAATGACACAAAACCGGAATAAAAATTGAACTAAAATTTAAAATAATCTTTGTTCTAGCGACATCTCTGAAAACCTTGTCAAATAATATATTAGTTTATGAGATATTGTTGAATAAACAGAGCGCCGAATTTTTTTGGTTTCTCAATATTTCCAGCATTAACGACCTGTCGCGCGGATCGAGTCCTGCGATGAGTCTCTCTCACGTAAATAAAGATTACTAAGTCTCTCTTACGTAAATAAACATTACTAGTGCTATATGCATTTGATTGGGTGAGTGTCATGAAGCATTGATTTGATCGTAGCATTCCTTTGTTTATTTTACGTAATGTTTAGTTTATCTCCTTTATTTGATGAGTCTCCTTAAGAGTAATGACTATTATTTATTATCAGAAAATTACTTAAGTGTCATGTTTACTTGGTGTTGTAATCAAATATCAGTGGTTCTAAACAAAATATGTGTTTAAACTTAGAAATTAAAAAACGCTGAAATTGTGCCGCGCACAGGATTCGTGGAATTTGATTTTTAACGCGGTGAACAGGTTAAGAGCAGTGATTTTCCAACAAATGGATAATCTACCATTATTTCCCCTTTCACAGCATATCTTACATTCATACATACAAATATACGAGTACTTACCATCACGCCGTTCCCCTGTCTAATAAGGCATAGTAGATAGGGTGCCAGATTTTTATTTTAAGACATGCCCCTTTAGTCTCATCTACAACTCCTACGATTAAAATTTCCTTTTTTCAAAATGTAATTAACTTGATCCAACAATAGTTTTCTTGATCTTCCTCTACCACGTATTGTATTCAGACTTGCACTATACAGGTATATTTGTTTCGTTAGTCTTTCTTCATTCATTCTTCCTACATGCTAAAATAATTTCAGTGTTCACCTTACTTAATGGATTCTTAACCTCAAGTTCACATTTAGCACTAATCACTTCATATCGTATTCTGTCATATATTGCAATACCAAATACTTTACTCAGTGCATACATTTCTACAGCGTTTATGCGGCTTCTTTTAGTATTTTCCCAAGCGTACGTTTCACTCTCATACATCAAATTTGATTTTTTCTTAGTCTGCATCTTCTATGAATATCTCCATGAAACTAATTTGGGGTGTTGCTTTTAAAACAAAATTATTATCTTAATGACGACCTCCGTGATCTAGTTAGTAAAGTATTGGAGTCACGATGGAACCGAAAAAAGGCGTATCTGCCTGGTGAGAATTCATATGGTAATAATACCAACACGCGAGTGTTTATACCTCTTCACGCGCGGTGGTATTGCTAACACGTACGATTACGAGCAACAAGTTATTTGATACTCCAATGATTTAAACGCAAAAGCTCGATTAATAGGGATGCCCACAGTGTTGTCTCCCGGCAACGCTCTTTAATATTTATGAATCACCAATTTGGATAAATCTAAGAGTATCATACGAATTAATAAATAACTCTCTTAATATCCAATTCACACCTCGGAAGTCTCACATATGGCATAGTCTAGATCAATTTATGAATCATAGAAAAAAATCTAACGGGTTAATTAAAGTTTATACTGGGTCACATTTATTGCGATCAGTCCAGACGGAACAAAATTAAATCTAAAAAGTGTGTGCGTCTTGGTAATAAAAACCCATTTGAATTATAATACATTTCTCCATATTTATTCGACATTTTTCAATCTTCACCACACCAAACTCCGGTAACTGATCCAAATACCGATCTGTGACATCACAAGTTTCCAGGGCTGGACATGAGATTGAGAAGTTGCCCGAGTCATATTTTTTTAGAGTTCTGAAACTATTTATTTTTATATTTGAGGTATTTGGGTAGCATTTGAAGAAAAGTAAATATGGTTGCTCGTGAAGGAATCTTGGTATCTATATTAGGATATGAAACGAAGCTTGGACCTGGCAAAAAAACGATGAAAGTAAGATAAATGCATTAGAAATTAAAGCGCTGGTATACAAAAAACTATCTTATTTAATAAAAACTAATACATTAGGAAATAATTCAGATTATATAAATATGCAGTGTTTATAGTATTAAAAGGAACATTAAGATGGTTTACAAAGATTTGAAAAAGTTGAAGGTAAAATAAATATGTTCAAGCATAACAAGGTTTACAGACATGGGAAAAGCGAAATATGTATTCCAGGATAGAATGACGATAAGATATGTTCTGTCAACCTAGTCCAACAGAGACATGGTGGCATGGTGATGATTATAGTCTTTATCCAATTGCCGAGTATATCAACATTGGTATTTTTTTTAATAGCTTAAATATTTTTTTAAATCCAAAAAATATTAAGACACAAATGTATTTCTGATAAATTAATATGATTAATTTATTTGATATTTATAAAGCTTAGTAAGCAGTGCATTGAGTACAGTTTGACAATATTTTTGTAAAGCATCACAGGTCTGTCAATTTAATTTAAGTTTAGAGTGTAGATTTTTTCACATTTAAGTGTTCAATCATTCTGTTTAAAAATAAGTATTATTTATTCAATCCGCAAACATCCAGTGGTTGCCAGTAGTATTAGCAGACTGGGATTTTTTTTGGGAACTATTGGAAATTGAACCCGAAACCCCAGGGTGGAAGTTAAGCATCTTACAAACACTAGTCTACGTAGGTAGGCAACACACATCATGAAGGTGACTACAAATGTTGGCGATAACATTGAGTTCGCCATGTTGTACTGTATCTATCATGTATACAACATAATTGTAATACAATAGAATAACATGGATTTATTTTTATATTATTTATAGTTAAGGCATTAACATTGTGGAGGTTTAAAAACATTGTAATTTGTTTTATCAAACACTGTTTATTCCACTTTTTGTAACGGTATAACCCTACCGGTTTCAAGGAGTTCACCTCATCTTCAGGGGAGCACAGTCTTGTTTCTTTCACCTCTCCTGAAGATGAGGTGAAAGTAGTGTTATAACGTTACAAAAAAATGGAATAAACAGTGTTTGATAAAACAAATTACAATAACATGGATTTCATTCGTACTGCTAAAATTCTATTAAAACTTCTACACCGGGTTCCAGTCTATCAGATAATGATTTTACAATCCGATATTCTTCTCCATCTTATACCCATGTATTTTAAGAGAATGTATCACAAACTGATTTCATAATATTTCTTTTGATTTTCTACTGTCCGGATTCATCTCTGTACATATACACGAGTATAAGTATGAATATATAATACATACATATGAAGCCTCACCAAAATTACAAACATGAGCTATGGCACATAGGTATTATTGCGATCGGCGATTGATCTGATTTCGTCAGTTGCAAATTGGTGGCTATCTCCGGAATATTTGCGGGTGACTTTGTTTTTGCAAATTGCACAAAGGCAATTGATAATGATTGTGATAGGTTTGGGGCCACACTTGGCCTTGTTTGTCCGATCCAATCATTATGCAAATTGTTTATAACGGAACCGGCCGGGCCTGGGTGTCGTCAATCACCAAACCGTGGCCACCACTCGTTTATAGCGTATTGGGATTTTCGTTTTATTTTATTTAACAAATTAAGGTGATGTGAAAAAAATAAATATATAAAAAAGTACATAAAAGGATCGAAATGAAGCGAGAGAATGAAAGAGCATTCCTTTCCTAGTTGGTAAGACATCTGTCACCCAGGCCGAGAGATTGCGAGTTCTATTTTCGTTGGAAACTAAATAAAAACACATTATTCTAGTCTAATATTCACTTAAAGTCTCTATGACATTTTTCCAGTTGATTGAAAGAGAATGCCCATGGAAATAAACCTGCCGGATTGTACTACATACAACAACAAAAGTGTCGTACAACACAAAAAGGTGATGAAAAATGAGTAAAATATTAAGAAGGCATGATAAACGGAAGAATCACTCAAATATATGCTATAAAATAAAATTATATGTACTCGTATATGATACTTCACAGCGTTCACGCATTAGTAATAAGAATATGTTGAAAAGCTTGGTCGGCAAGCAACACCGTCTTACATTGATCAAATTATATGTATATGATACTTCACAGCATTCACGCATTAGTAATAAGAGTATGTTGAAAAGCTTGGTCGGCAAGCAACACCGTCTTACATTGATCAAATTATATGTATATGATACTTCACAGCATTCACGCATTAGTAATAAGAGTATGTTGAAAAGCTTGGTCGACAAGCAACACCGTCTTACATTGATCAAATTATATGTATATGATACTTCACAGCATTCACGCATTAGTAATAAGAATATGTTGAAAAGCTTGGTCGGCAAGCAACACCGTCTTACATTGATCAAATCTTTTGAGTTTATAATAATTGAAGTGAGCACGCAATTCGCAGTTCTTCGTCATACACATTAGCGAAACTACCTGATATAGGATTTTAATAATGTCCTTGTTAACAATTTGAACTTATTGAGACCTTTTAATATTGTAGAACTTCATTATCAATTCAACTATCTTTCACGTAAATGTGAAAAAATCTTCACAATAAAACTTATATTTAAGAAGCATACCTGTTTCGCTTCACAAAAGTATTTACAAACTGAACCCAAATCGTAACTTAGCTAGTTTATACAGCAAAAAATTAACAATTGGTGAATTAAGATTAAACTTGTCTAGTACATTACAAAGGCTAAACTCGAAACGTCATTGTTAGTAATTCGAAATTTATCCATTTTCTAGATCACCTTCATGCCCGTATTGGTAAAATCATTGATTATTATCCGAGGGTTTTGGATTCAATTCCAGATGGTACCCGAAAAAAAGAGAGAAACAGGGTCTCAGAATGATACATTTATTTGTCCATTAACAATGCTCGCGTGCTAGACCTATGCGAGTCAAATTAGTTTTTCATTTGCAGCAGTATTTCCAAGACATGGGATGACAAACTGCGAGTCTCTACTCCAGTGGTTCTAAACCCGAAGGCTCAATTAATGAGGTCGAAGATAATATTGCATCTCCGTCACGTTCTTCAAAATATCTGCATCACCTATTCAGACATGTTAAGAGGCATCTTATGAATGAATGAAAAAAGTTCCTTAAACTAAAACAGGTTACCACACAGTTAAAAATATCAGTTTTGGTTAAAAAAATAACATATCAAATTGTATTTTAAATATAATTTAAGAAGCATGCTTACCCTATAACTTATCGACAGAAATCTCAAAAAGAAATTGACCCAAAAATATATTAGATTCAAGCATCTGGTTCAAGGACTGTTAATTGTATTGTTTCAGTATAAATAAATTTGATAAAAACAATTTAGTTAAAAAAGAGCATTTCAATTTATTTCATTGACAATATAGTAAAAAGTATATAGCTTTGTTAAATATATGGATTTTCTTGATTTTTACAACAATTTACGCTTCAAACACACAACGCACAAACGATACATTCCGGGATATTTAATAAAACTGAATATATACAAGTATGTAGCGGTTTATAAATCAAATAATATTCTTAAATTTAGTATTATGAAATATACAAAATACTGGAAGAATTTTTTTTAAATTCCTCCGTATAAAGCGTATTCTCTGAAGTGGAAAAAATATCTGACAACTGGATAGAAATGTTTGAAAATATGGTACCTGGAGACCTTTACTTACTTGGTTCGGAATATACTACAAGAAGGTGTGATTAGATGCAAAGTGAACTATGTAGAGATAGAATTCTTTGAAATAAAGTAGCACTGAATGTGATTATGGGGACATAACTATACGGGACTCACAACTCGTACCAACTTATCCGAATATTGAGACTATATACTCGAGACAATGCCTGATTAATGTGAATGACAGCGCGATCTCTGTTGTCTTCTACTTGGTATGGAAAACATGTGGCATGATTAACAATTAATTATCGGGACACGCAAAATATTTGATTGGTTTTTTAATATAGCTAATATTCTTAATTCTACTCCAATAGTGTCAATAACATCAGTTCTAAATCCTATCAGCCCAGAAAGATACCAATTCGATGGCATTGAGCGTTACCTTCTGCAGATCTTCTTCTGAGCAGCTAATGGGGTACAGTGGGCAAACCATCAGGAGCGACATTGACTGAATATCGTCGTGGTGGGTCTTCTGCCCCAAATCTCCATCAGAAGTGGGGCTCTTTGATCTACCCATATAGGTGTGTAGGCGATTAAGATACCTCTATATATTGTCCATGATAGGTGTTGTCCCACCTGCAGGCACTCGGACGACGGTTTGCATATCCTCAAGCTTTCAGTTCAAGGTATCCAGGATTTGAAGTTCCTAAATATTTTTTTTCCTAATAAAAATACATTTGATATACTTCGTTTTATGCCAAATAAAAAATTCAAAGGAAATAAATGGTCAGTCAATTGTTTTGCATTACTCTTTCGTTATTAACAACACATTGCGAGTACAGTGTAAAGGTTTTTTTTATCATAGAAATTCTTCCAACCAACTTGGAAAATTTCATTTATGAGATAAACAATATTGGAATCCTTTTTGAAAAAATGGATTTTAACAGGTGTCAAGTCTATTCCTTAGCTTAGTTACGAAAACAGGCGTGTTTCCAACTAAGCCACGGAGTTGACCGGTTGTGTACAATTTGAGTGAATGCTCTTACAAATGGTTCAAGGAAAACCATATTTTATTCATGATTATTTTTAATAAGTATAATAGTAGTGCTGTTTTAAATTAACTTCACGGCCTATTTGGTAAAAAGTCTGTCTTCCAATTTCCGTTAGTACTCAGATTTTTAAAAAAAGATCCCAGTTTGGTTTTCAATTAATACATGTTTAACACCTTTCTGGTTGTTGGAAGCGATTGCTATATGTCAATTGACCCGCCAAATTATATTGTATTCAACAGTGTTATACAGAATAACTCTTATATTATTGTCTTCAACGAAAGTATGATACAAAATAAATTATATGAAAACCAGCACGTGAATAATGGATCTACCAGACCTTGGATGTCAGCTACCTTGGTCCAGTACAAAGATAACCAATGCACTTAGCCCTCTGAATCGCGGCTTCCAATTAATGGTAAAATTCTTGAAAAGAAAATAAAAGAATGTATAAAGTAAAATGAGTTTTAAAAGAAATAAACGATGTTCATAAATTTAAGAATTGCGAGTTTCGACTTAGCAAATGTCAATGTTTCGAAGTTTATCTAATCCCAAATGGTATTATATATTCAAAAAGGATCCAACCCACAAATTATATTTTATTACATTCGAAATATTACGAGCTCTATGGTCAAATTGGTAAGACGTTTGACTTTCACCCGGAGTTTTGTTCGATTCCTGGTGGTACCAGAAAAAAAAGCCTGGATAGAAAGTTTGTCTGGTAACAATAGTCACACGCATGAATGATGTTACCAAATGTGCGCTAATGCTCTTGCCTGTCATGTGTGGGGTAGTATTGGCAACATATGCCATGACGAACTAATGCTCTTGCCTGTCATGTGTGGGGTAGTATTGGCAACATATGCCATGACGAACTAATGCTCTTGCCTGTCATGTGTGGGGTAGTATTGGCAACATATGCCATGACGAACCGCGAGCTTCAAGATTACAAGTGCTCCTTAACTCAAAGACTCGATTAAAGGAAATGAAAACAATGTTACCTCCCGGCCACAATCTTCGATATGACCAAATCACCAATACTGATTGTCAAAGGATTCTTACCAAATAAATTAACTTAAAAATCGAATATGGACGCATACTTCAATCCCTTATGTGTCAAAATATCAAAACGTATATTTCATTATTGAAACCAGTCATATAAAATCATTCCTTACAAATCCAGTCACCGCGTTTTTATGTTTTTTTTTTCAAATATCTCAACACTAATAAGTTTTGAGGTAGATTATTTTTGCATATACGAGTGGCTCGGTGGTAAAAGATTTGCCAACAATGAAGAGGTGGAATCTGCGGTTGATGGCTATTTTGAGGCGCTCGACGGTTCTCACTATAAACAGGGTATCAAAGCTATTGAACATCGCTGGGAAAAGTGTGTTGAGCTGAAAGGAGACTATGTTGAGAAATAAAAATATTTTTTCCCAAATTTTTTGTGTTTTCTTTGTTAGGTCGGGTACTTTTGGGACTACCCTCGTATGTTGTATATCCAAATCTATCGATGGACAAATAGCTTCACCATACTCGTAAATAAACCTTGATCCATTAACTTCGGAATGTAAGGCTCCTTAAAAGACTTATCACATCTCCCTTATATTATAAACCCGTTGCGTCGTCAACCCTACAGTCTCTAACATCATATCTCTACAAATATCTTATTACACTTACGTTGTATTCAATACAACGTGGTAGATTTATTGCTAAGTAGTTATAACTTCTAACCAATCTGAAAAATGGTCATGAGGCGTTAAGGAAAAAACCAGATTAGATCTGATCTTACTGCGGTTTATACTCAATTCAAGTAAAAACGAAAATTGATAAACCCGAGATAGCTTTGCTCGGAAGCGTCCTAATAACATCGATTTTTTTAAATGTCTAACTAACAATTGAGATATTTGAATTATCAAACACGTCCTGAAATGCCATATAACTAAAAAAAACTATTCGATTCCGAAAAATCCCGTAGTGAAAACTTAAGTTTTTTTGTATCATAGAATATTAGTCTTTTTAGGCTCGACTCCTACGCATCAATCGGACGTCTTGAATCCTATACTCGGTAGCGGATGTATTAAAAAGGTAATTTTTAAAGTTACGGCATCTCCTGTTACATTTAGGGCATAGATCTTGTATTTGCAGCTTATTTGTGTCTTCTTCCTCTATAAGATCTCAGGTAACAGAATTACACTATATGGCTCGGTCTACAGCTGTTTACTTAACAAGTAACCAGCTAACGTGACAATTAATATGTGTATCTGTTCCATTGCATGGATATCTTTTGTTACTAACTATCCTATCTAATTCTTAAATCAGTAAACTTGTAGCGTATATTGCAAATTTTACACAAAATCTTTCACGCATTGTCTAACACCTGCGCCTCTTAAATTGGTCGTGACAATTATGATTTTGTGGCAATTAATTATTGAATGTACAGGTGTGAGACCGCCTACTGAGGAGCTTAAATTTTTAAATGAGATATTAAAACTTCTATTGAACCTGTTAAATTCATATGAAATTATGCACAAGTCACATGTTTGATTCTTATTTCATGTTTTATACGACAAATATGGTTAGCAAATTAACTGACTCATCAAAAATATTATTTTTACTACATTCAAGTAATACATTCCGTCAATTTTCGAACAGCCCGATATTTTCGGAATATTATTACATTTGCTTTATCAATACTTTTTCACATTACATATGACATATTTAATGAGAACTCTACGTGCTATTGCTGGGAAGACTTTGCGTGATCGTGTAAGGAACACCACAATCCGAGAGGTCTGCGAGGTCCAAGATGTAGTCAGATGGGGACGACAGCGTCGACGATACTGGTACCAACAGGTACAGAGAATGAATTCCACAAGAATTAAGAATTCCATACATAGCTCTGCATGGGGTACCGGATGGACGGCGTCCACCAGGGAGACCCCCGAAACGATGGAGAGATAGCTGGAGCTCACCATCACAGGAGGACAATCCTGCAGTAACAGACTCTTGAGTCTATAGAAAGTTTAAGAAGAAGAAGTTATGACATATTTGTGTCGATAATTGTTGGTGTTTGTTTCCGAGAATATTCGGAATTGATAGACTTGTCGAATGTTTCTGACATATTTCCGATAATGTTAATGTTTGAATTGTCAATTTATCTATTCCGAGTGAATTGAAATATTTTTGCTGTGGTGTAGCATTTAAGTTAAATTATGAGCATTGTTTTTTTTGTTCTTAATATCAAACAGATAAGATCTAAGTTGAGAACTATTTATCCCAGATTTCTTCCAAAACCTTATTCTACTCGTAAGTGATTTTAAAAAGTTGGTCCAATATGTTGATATATATTCAAATTCCTAAATGTCAATAAAAAAACGATTGTTTCTTCTCGTATAGCTGTGTTTTTTCTTCTTACACATGGCAACATTGTAAAAGATGAAAACCCAAAAACATTTATTCAGAATTATGAAAAAAAAAATTACTTATATAAAATGATAAAATTAAAAATTAACATTCTTTAGAAATAGACTATTTTATATGGTTTTTTTTATAAACCAATTGAACCGTCTTCAAAAGATTATTTACTGTATTTTCCCATTATGAAATATTATCCAATTGATAATTACTGGTGAACTTCGTGATTCAGTTGGTAAGACGTCTTTCTTTCAATCCGTATGTAACGAATTCGATACTGTTCGGCATCCTTGGACTAGTACCCCAAGACACTAGACTAGGTTTCACTCAAGGTTCATTAATATACTAGCTAAAAAGCCAATCGAAGGATGTGAGAAAACAATAACAAAATACTTGTTAATTCTTACCTACTTACATTCTACCCCATCACGACCCATTCCAACTGCACCATATCTTCCTTACTATTGCCGCATATCACCAATCATCATATTATTTGTATAAGCCTGTCAGCGTCTCTCAATTTGCCGATCTTCGTTAAAGATCCGTCATTTTTAATCATTAAGATATCGTCTTTATTCAGCATTTGAAGTTTGTTGCCTGAACCGCCGTTGTTCTGTTTTTTCTTCGCATTGTAGCATCACGCTGTTTTTGTGTCAATCTGGGTCTTCCAGGCATTTTAAAACGTTTTTTTTTGTATAAAGTATTGTAAAATTTAATGTTTCTTACTCTATGCATTCAATACGTCAAGAAAAATCAAGTTTTTTTTGTTATTTATCACTTTAAAACATCATCAAACTGCGTGATATTTCACTTCATAATTAGTTTATTTTTCAGTGCTCAGGTATTCGAAACACGAATGACAGTAAACGTATTTTCATTTGTTTTGTGAAAAAAGTACAAGACAGCTTATGTTTACTTTAATATTGCAAGTACCTACCTACTTAAATGACACGTGATTCAAAATAAGAATAAATTCATGCAGTCATTTCTGCATATTTGTTTCATTTCATTTTTACTTCACGGTCACAGTATGTTTCCTTTCATTTTCGATTCGATGCATAAGTCAAATTTTATAATAAATTTATGATTTGTAGAAACAGATTGTAACATGACAATACATCTACAAGGTCGCAATGTACGAGTTACGAGTACAATGTCACTCGTATATAACAAAAGTGTAATATTATAATACAATAATTATTATTTATAATTAAATGACTGACGCTGATGAAGCCAATTCGAGTATAAAATGGCCAAAAAAGCGCATTTTAGACACCACGTATTTTACTCCACATTTGGAATATAGGATAAATTTTCTGGATGAGTATTTGAAATTTAAATACAGTGCTAAATTTATGTTCGATTTCTATTTAAATACATCGATTGCAATTTGTTTACGACAGTGGTACGTCAATCGTAAGAATGCAGCAATTGGGTAACTGTGTTTAATGGATATTTTTAATATAGATGTTGTTGAGTTCAGGAGGATCCTACTTCGGCGTTTATATTGAGCGCCCTTGAAATGAGTCTGGTCTGTTAACGGTACTATGTATTATAAATTGTCCTTTTATTATTATGGCAATAGATTTATTGTTTTATTATTCAAGTCTTGTATTATTGATTGAATTTAATAAATTGTATTCGATTATTTATTTTATTTTGCAAGTCATACTATACATGACAACCTCCGTGGCCTAGACGCTTAACTCTCAGTCCGGAGATTGATTCCTGGTGGAACCCAGTTTTTTTTAAAAGGATTCCAGTCTGGTTTTCACTTAAGGCTTTTTACATATTTCTGATTGGCTGGAGGATATTGTTCCATAGCAATAGGCCACCAGGTTACACTTTATACAACGAAAGTGATACAATTTTGAAAGTTTTACAATTCATTGATATTTTCATACATCATATTTTAAAAGGTATATACTGAATTGTTCGTTTTTTTGGAAGATTTTGTTACCTTATATTTTGTTTCTCAAATGTTACTGTGATGTATAAAGGACACTTAAATGTCGCTTATTTTTATTTCACAAATGTTACTGTGATGTATAAAGGACGCTTCGTATATTTAGTCAATAAATTAATAACTAAAAAATGGCTAAAGAGGTCGAATATTTGAGTAGAATTATAAATAAATTAAGTCGAAGTTCAACGAAAATATTATATGATACAATTATAACTCCACATTTAAATTATTATTCCGAGTAATGAAACTCAATTAAGGAAAGTTCAAAGTGTGCAAAATAAATGGATGAAGATTATTTGAAAATTAATTATATGCTAACTATTGTATTTGCGTGCCTACAATTTTATATCTTAATTGTTAAGTAACATAATAATCTATTGCCGAAGTATGGCGAAATGATACAATAAGGAAGTCCATAATTACTCCACAAGAAATTGCAATGACTTTCAGCTTCCAAAAACTAAACTGACATTAAGCAAAAATAATTTATACAGCAAAAGTTATTTTTTTTTACAAAATGCCAAAAACTATTAAAGAAGTCGAAAGTATCCCGACGTTTCATAGTCTATATGTTAAAGATTTAAATATTAAATATTTTTGAAGTGAAAAAAATACACACATGTTAATTTTCAGATGTACAATGGTAGACGTAAGATAATTAGGTTTTCATGGAAATGCAAAAAAATATAAAAAAATAGTTCCATAAACCTTTTTCAAATAAAAAGAAACTTACAAATTTACTTAAATATGGCGTCAGTCACGAAACATAGATAAAAAAAACATAAATTTGTCTAACTTTTTATACGATATTAAGATCATACTTGAATATTATGTTACTAAAGAACAACAGGATAAACATCATAGATTGCAAAATGTAAAAAGATGTATATTCAACTTAAGAAAATATGAAAACGTTAAGGGTTGATATAAGAAATCATCGACCGATGCATGTGTAGTTATTTAACATCCTTAAATAGCCCGTTGCCCCTTCATATGACCTCTCCCTACCCCGAGTACGCTGGTTTGTTTCCTATTGGCACCCAAATTTTTAAAAGGATTTCAGTCTGGTTTTATCTTAAGGTTTCATAGAAATAGATGGCAACATAACAATAAAACCACCAGTTCATCTACGAAAATATAATACAATACACATGTCACTGTCAACCAGGGTCGATCCAGTGCTGGATGAATGTCTCCACTGCTGGATAAAGGTCTTCCCAAGTTGACTTCAAATTGTTAGGTTTTTTTGCTCGTTGATGCCACGTAATGCTGCCATGCTTCCTGATTTCATCTATTTAGTGTACGTTCGGTCTTTTTCTGGGCCTCTTTTTACCTCTTGGGTACCATTGGATTATTTCGAATGCTATCGAGAATTTGACATTCTGGTTACGTGTCCTGCCCATTGCCACTTAATTTTCTCGCACACCTTTCTTACGTATTTTATCTTTGTTTTCCTTACGTCTTTTATCTTTCTTTTATCTTTGTTTATCTTTGTTAGTTTATCCGAACATGCATTTATCTATGCTCCTTTGTGCGATCTGGAGTTTTTGTGTGTTCTTTGCTGTGAATGTCCCCGAATACACATTTATGTAAAAAATGTTCAACATCTCTCCGGCCATGAACTTGTTCTACGTTCAAGTGGATATTGCCTCTTGGCATTTCCAGCTCATTGCTCTCTATTCTTCACGCCATGCTTGATTCTCCATGCTGTCAGACCCTGAAACCTATTACTATATATCGTAAAGCTCACTCCATAATGAACTGGCTTTAAACAGCGCATATTCCCTATTATATTTTACTTTCTAATTTCTTCCTTTCTTTATCATTCATTGATGATATTAATAAAAGATCTTTGTTTTTAGCACTTTATTTGTAAAATATGTTTTTATCCCGTATATATCTTCTATGTTAGTATTCATTGATTGGTTGGAATAGATTACTTTGTGACAATAAACCCGCGAATTCCATCATAAAGTATCATATAACTAAGACATTTCTATTTCATAAAAGAATATGATATATTTATAACCTTACAATGGATTTTGATTTTAAAAATATATTTCATATAAGACAGAATAGAATAAAAAAAAACTTGGTTCTACTGTGACGTGATTTATTTTTTTTAAAAGTACATAAATATTTTTTTCGTTACAAATTAATTTTAGGTACTAAGAACATTATGACAACATAAAATTAAATAAAATGATTACTGAAAAATAATAAATTTATGCAATATATATATTGTAGTAGTGTTGATAAATTATTTTTAATTTTCTGTGAAGTCGATTACGTACTTGATCACTTATTTTAATTATTTAATAAATGCGTGTCAATGAATGTGTATCCAGGCTGAAAAATTATGAAGATTTAAATATTAAAATTTATGTAAAAGAATGTCAAACATATTTTCTTTAAGTGAAACAATCAAATAAGTGATATTTGTAATTATTATTTTGTGAAAATCTATTAGTTAGACGCATACAATTTTGCATACTTAATTGATATATTAAAACTGCTTTGCTTTTTTTAACCAATTATTTACTTTAAAGGGTGATCAAATTCGATATTGGCGCTTTTTATCAATATTTGTAGTTTCTAAACTATAATACAAATTCAATAAGAAAAAAATAAAAATGAGATTAAAATCCACGATTTAATTACATACTCATACGAGTACGTCTTTAAATGTTGTTCCTTTATACATTTTTTTACCTCAAAATATTTCTATATTTTCAATTCTTATTGATCCGTACTTTATTTTAATATTTGTAGAAAATGTAAGCACGCTTTCCCCCTCTCAAATAAATTTCACAATAAAATAATCATATTTAAATTATATAAACAGATAAAGTGATACATTTTTTTCTAAAATATTCTTATGAATGATTTTTTAATGAAAATAAATAAACGAGATATAAATGGCAATCTTACATAACAAATAAATAAACTTGTATTCTATAAAAAAACTTGGAAATAAATCAACACTATATTGAAAGAAACATTACAACACTATATTGAATAAGATAAAGAATAGTTTAATAATTTAGTTTCATAAACGCATAATTGATATATTTTTTCAATAAAAAAATATTTAAAAAAATAAGTACCAACAAAGTTGTAGAAGAAAATATGCAAATTATATTATATTAATGAAATGAAAAAATATATAAACCTTAACAAAAAGATCGTTCAATAAACACCGATTGTTAAAAAAAAACTTAAATTTCAATAAATAGATAATTATGATGTGTTTAAAGCAAATTTCTTCATTTAAATTATGTTTTAATCTTGAATAAATAAATGTGTTTAAAGCACCATTATGTTCAGCTATAATTTAAATTATATAATTTTGACAACATTATATCTATGTAAATGCGATAATTCCGTTTGAGCAAATCAACAGGTGTTAAGAGGAAAATATGATTCCTAATATTTATTCTAAACGATATAAATAAATATATTTTGCTTATTTTAAATGACCATTAATACATTGCTTTATTATTTAAAGTTATTAAATGTGTCTGGAAAACTTGTAAATAACGTATAGTTTCAACGTTTAAAAGTTTTATATTCAATTTATTTTTTATCCATACCTACCACAACCTTTTTTAAGGTGTTTGTCTTAAGATTACTGTACAGAGGCTATTTTTTAAAGTTTCTACAAAAATATGTCAATTAAAAATACTATCGTATTTTTATAATACAATATTTTCAATAAATTTATTGTTTTCCAATATATATATATATATATATATATATATATATATATATATATATATATATATATATATATATATATATATATATATATATATATATATATATATATATATATATATATATATATATATATATATATATATATATATATATATATATATATATTTAAAGAGTTTGTTTCAATTTTACTAAATGATTATTTTTAGCAGTGACATCCGCGAAACACCTTAAAATAGCCTCTTAGTTTTATATAAAAATAAAAACAAATATAACTAAATCTATTGAAAATACTTCCCTCCTATTAACATTAAAGTAAATAAAATGATCTAATATTTCTAACACTTCTTTCTTTTGGCATTATACTATGCGTATATTGAAACTAAAAACTATTACAATAATTTTGTCGCAGTTTTAATATTTTTACATTAAAATTAAAAGCTTTAAAAGTTTACTAAAGTTTTGAATTTTTTTCTAAAAAATAAATGAAAATTAAACAAATCAATTGAACTCAATAAAAAAATCGTGCATATTGCTTTTGAGGGCAATGTTTGTTGTAATATAATACAATTTTCATAAATGTCTGCTGTATTTCGATAATGGTCATAAAAGCATTCTCAACTCTGTCTGAATATTCATCGTTTTAAAATTAATTTACGGTTTTTAACAATTTAATCAACGGTAGTCGTGTCAACGATTGGATTTTGATTTTTCAAGGAAAATATAAAATGTGATATGGATTTGATTTAAAAAAATAAATATATTTCGTTAATGTATCTTCAACTTGTATGTTTATCAGAAATTTTGACCAACTTTTTTTTTTGTTTTCTTTCTAAGATATTTTTTTAGAAAAATAGTTATGTAGCAAATAAATTAACATACACATTTTATAACTAGCACTGCTTTTACTTATTTCTTTTTTTTTTCTTTGATGAGCAAAAAAAACATACCAATTATATATTAAACCTACAAAATAGCAGATTAAAGAGAAACAAAATTTCACTGATTGAATAAGGTTTCTACAACATTATACAGAACAACTTGAACAAAGTATCAAAAACCTTGTTTGTAGTTTTTTTTTCAAAATCCAAATATAACATAAAATGACCTCGTTTACAAATGTCAAACTAGGTAATAATAAATAACGTTGACACTGAATTCCGTTTTAAATCTAACATAGAAAATTATTCCTAATCCAAATAAAGTATGTTTAATTATTCTAGCACACCTAAATAAAGTTATTTATTGCAAATTTGCCCAGATTTATTTTTTAAAATCTAAAAATCCGGATTTTCACAACTTCTAACACGGGAACTTCATACGTTCAAAATTGTCCACTCAAAACGAGTTCACTGTCGGTAGTCGAACACAGTAATTATATATTTGTATTATTTAAGTCTCTTTTCCAATTCATGTCCTTACAAATTATTATTACTGGTCACATCATAATATTCAAAGACGTACTTCACATTTTCCTATTAATGTTACCGTTTATATATTTTAAAAGTCTTTCAAATTTGTTATAACACAAATTTCGTATGATATAAATGCTTCAAATTACGAAACGACGAGTTTAAAACCCCGTCTCATTTTTCAATCATTCGTTTATAAATGTTAATCGATTGAATGAAACATCCTAGGATATGGTTTTTCATTCAAAATTGGCATTATCAAAGATAGTATTATTAATTCGAAAAAAATGTTATTATTTCATTCAAAATATGCAGATGGTAAAAACTGGTGACATTACAAAGGATAATATTTTTCTGTGAAAAAGTGTTTCTTGCGTATTTTTTTTTAAGATTTCAGTACAAAAATAAACACATTCATTTAAATTTATAAATGTAGTTATTTTTGAATAAATAATAAACAATTCATATTTTCCGATAACTTCGATGACTTTTCCAATTTGAAACGATTTCCATACGAATGTTTCATTTCGATTAATTCGGGTTGAGTGCAGGTGTCGTTGCTTTTAATCATCTTGATGAGGAGGCTGAGCCGGTTGTTCTTGTCTTCCGCCAAGAAGCCTCAAAGCCATCCAAGACGCAATAGAATGCGCAGCTAAGGCTGGTGCTTGCCTTGCAGCTCTTTCTCTTTGCACTTGATATCTATACAATAGTGCTCCGGCTACTAATGCTGAGACCACTGCAGAAACTGCTACTAGAACAAACAGCGCACTGAATCCTGGAACTGGCAAGCATACACCATAGACCACTTCTTCTCTTATACGCCCTTGGAACACAGTCACGGCTTCGGCTTTACTATCAGGACTAAATGCTAGATCTGCTTCAGAAATGACTTCATACAGTCCACTTACTCCGACATCAGCACTCCTCACTTTTCTATCTGAAACTACAACAGACCTACGTCTTCTTTGAGGAGTTTTTAATTCTTTAGGTCTTGTTTCATTTTCTTTCTGTTCAATGTGATCTCCTGGCTTTTCTTCTACTTTAATATCATCAATCATTGGTGGCATAGCATCTAAATCAAGATTCCTTGGACCAGCTACTGCAGGCAAAGGAGCTGGGAGAGGTGATGGCTGATCCTCGTCGTCCTCTTCGCTCACTTCTGCATCCAGAAGTCCTTGTTCTTCCAAATTTCGTGGTCCATGTGGAAAACGTTCAACCCCATCGTGTGGATTTGGCTCCTGAAATGGGTTATAATATTAGTTTATAATAAGTGTACTTGATTGAATATTTTCAGTCAAAAAATTATAAATCGATTTTTATTAAATCTGCTGAAGTTTAATTAAATTAAATTAAGTTTTTTTTTTCGTGCCATGATCATTATGACTTACGGAATCGAAGCAAGATTAGACTCTGTAAGAACGAAACACCTCCTCAGAACAACAGAAATGAAAACACTGCGGCCTATCGTAGGTAGAACCCTTAGAGATAGGATACCTAATGAGGAAATCCGCAGAAGTTGTAAATTTGAGGACATCGTGAGATGGAGTAGGCAGAGAAGACGATTCTGGAGAGACCACGTTGAGAGGATGGACCCCGCGAGAATATCTAAGGGGATCTACCACCGGGACGTCCACCAAAGAGATGGAGGGAAAGTTGGACATCTTCAACACAGGACCAAAACTGAAATCCTATTTAAACAGATCGCAAGATCTAGAAGAAGAAGATGATGATTTTTAATAAAGCCGTTTCATTAAAGCTGAAAATTTGTATTTAGATATATTTTTCATTTTGATGACTTTTTAACAGCTACGTTTGTATCGAAGTATAATTTTTACGAAAATCGAGAGGAGTGAAGATTTATGAATGAGATTAAATAAATTTAATCCGTTACTTGTTTTACCATTTCTTGCTCGTTTGTATACAGTGAATTTCGGTTTTTCATTAATTGTTTTGTTTTTTTATATTATTTCACAAATATTTGGTTCTGGGTGACAATGATACCTTAAAATGTATTCTTAAAGAGTTCGGGGTCGAGACGCGTCTCTCTGTGATGTGTGCAAGAAGAACCTAACGATACTTAGAACACAGCCCAGTAGAGGACGGCAGCCTTGAGCAGTCAATTTTGGAGGAATGAAAAAACTAGCACAGGCCGAGCACTTGCCCGATGGAGACACAAGATACAAAGGAAAAAATATATTTTGTACTGAAGAGGGATGGTTAACGACCATGGTGATCATTATTCTCAGAATTGAAGTAACGACCAAGAAGATATATAAACATGTCTTATTTATGAAGTAAAGTATCCTTTACTATCACACAAACTATTAAAGACTTAAGCCGCCAGCGATTATAAGATTGGAATTGAGGTAAGCAAGACCAAATCAATTTTGTCTCCAAGTAATTGGCCCCGAAAAGCCTTTTTTAAAAAATGAATCACCAAATTGGAGGCTACCTAGCTATTACTGACAGAATGGGAAAGATAAGCGAAATACTTCGTCTCTCATAAATGTTCTTAATGTGTAACTATCAGAATGTCCGCGGCTTGAAGACAAAGATAATAGATTTTTGAAACAATGTTGCTACTTCCAATCACTCTCTGATTGCATTTACCGAGACGTGGTTGGATGCCTCTGTCTATAGCCGTGAGTTTTTTGATATTAATTATTTAGTTTTTCGACGCGATCGCTTGACTGCCGGTAGAATCTCCACCAACCGTGGTGGCGGCGTGTTACTTGGATTGAGAAACTCTGATTCGGTTCTTGCTGAATGAGTGTCATTCCTAGAAACGGGTAATGGAATCTCTGGATCAAAATTACTGTAAATAGTTTTTTTTGTAATGTTTGTATGCGTTATTTATTTCCCCCAAAAACAACCGAGAAGAAATATGTACTCGCTATTCTGTACCAATATTTTACCTCATGTAAATTAAATACAAAATAGAAAAGTAGTAATTCTCGGTGATTTTAACTTAATTAGCGCGATAGGGGCACGAGGGATTCTTAACGAAATTTTGTGTGTTTAAACTGCCTACAGTTTGTTACAATTTAATAATATCCATAATGTTAACGATAGGCTTCTAGATTTAATATATTCAAATATTAGCACCAAGGTGCAACACGTCCATTTTCATCTCGTACCTGAAGATCTTCATCACCTGGTACTAGAATTCGATCTCACAGTTTTTTTGATCAAGGATAAAATTAATACAAATTTGACAATCCAGTGTTTAAAAAATGGCGATTTGACAAAGAGTTCCATTCCTTATATCTGAAGACAAGAGGGTATTAACTGGGATCCCTCATATTCAATTTTGGACGTGAATGAGGTGGTAGCATATTTGTATCAACATATTTACTGTGTATTTGATGAGCGCTTTCCCGTAAAACCTTAACAGTTGCGTAATTGGCAATATCCAATTGGTGCTCAAAACGCTATTTAATTCATTGATCCGTAGCAAACAAGAAAGCAATGCTTGCATTTAGATCCCGCTGGGGGCGCAGAACTCACTCATGGTGGAAAAGGTACAAAAAAATATCTACGATATCTCTATATGAGTGAGTCTGGTGTCTATCCATGGCTTTATCCTACTCAGTATCTGCTGGGCATGCTCGGGTGCAACTTCTTGAGCGTAAGAAGAGATCTGGGTCTCCTGGTATACGTTGTCAGACTCGTTTGAGGAGCTGTGAGCTGTCCAACATTTCTACACGGATTAGCGTTAAATGTTGCTAACAATTACACTAGACTCCGTCGGCAAGAAGTCAATTACATACGCAAGAACGGGTCTTCCAGCTGCTATGCCTGTTGGAAGAGCCTTAACTCTTTTGAACGGGACTGCTTCGAATATTGACATATTTCATATCACATTACCAAAAGCTAAAGAAAATTTTCTTCTAAGGTTGGGTGCGTTAGAAAGCACTCATCAACGTATTTAAGTGACTTTGAATATATGTGTGTGTGTGTATGTATGTGTATATATGTGTATGTTTGTGAGTATATATGTATGCATAAGTATAATTTTGTGTAATTTTTTTTTAATGTTAACAAATTTGTATTTTTCAATGTAATTTGGCTAAGCCTGTATTGAGAAAATAAATAAGCGATATTGCTTAGCAGTCAGACGTCCTGACTCTTTTTCCAAGTGGATTCCACTTCCAAATCAAGTTCTATTTATTCGATATAAAAAAATTATTTTTATAACACTATTGGGCAAACACCAGTGCCACTTTCATCTATCTAGCGAAATATACAATAGCCTGCACGCGATAAACCGATTCTCGCATTTATGTTATATACCCACGGAATGGATGTACATTCTTTGTCGATAATTTGGACGTGACAAAAAAGTATTAAAGTAAAATAAATGCGGAAAAATGAGAGCTTTGCGTACAATATGTGGAAAATCAATGTATGGCAGAAAAAGAAATGAGAACATTTGAAATAATGTGAATTGAATAAATACGCAGTGCTCAGGATGAAGAAAGAAACATTGAAATACCGGAAAGACTAAAAAAACCTTTATAGTACAGGAAAGACTAAAAAGACCTAGCAGAAGCTAAAGGTATGTGTTAAGATAGAATGAAGTAGAAAGATGTTCTCTCTGCGTGCCCTAGAGACATGGTGTGACAGTGACGATAAGGACGATTGCAAAGAGTGGTATATCGTATCAATTTGAAAATTTATTTACAAAAATATTATATTTTACGCTTACCAATAACCATGTCACACGTTTAAATTTATCAAAACATATTTGAATTAATTTTTGTAATTGTAAAATTCTAAGCACAGAGTTTTACATAAACCCTTTATACTAGAAGTCACAATTTAGAATAGCTACTATGTTACTATAATAATATAGGTATCACCCCATGAACATGGTATAACTACTACAACCATTAAATTAGCATAAACACTATGAACATGACCATGGCAAAGATACTTATAACCTTAAATTTTACATAAATACAAAACCATGAACTTAGCATATGATAGACACCATAAACATGAACATTGCATATCCGAGTACACTACAACGATGAACTTTACAACTTTCACAGAAAAAAACAGTATCTTCAAAGGTACGCGATAAGAATGAATTACCCTCCAAAAAGCAGACCTGACCGGAAAACCATATTTTAAATTATATACCAACATTTTGAATGGGAAACTGGTGATTTGTAAAGATGGAAAGATATTTACTATACATAAATATAATTATTGCATTTACACCAGCGCTTTAGTTGAACTTACTATATAAAAATAAATCTACTAAACTCTCAAGCAATTGGGAATTCTTTCAAAGTATGTTGTTATTAAGATCTACTTAATAAATTGTATGTTATTAAGATCTACTTAATAAATTCAATATGGTTATACTCTTAATTTTAAGTAAGTAAAGATACACGTTTTATGTCCGATTTATCGATTTATCGATTCCTTTCCACCATCCTGCCCTTCTGTTTGCTGATATCTCACTTTTATTGTTTATGAACTTTTGTACAAACCAATATTTAAATATTGTTTGCGACCATGAAATTTCTTTGCCATCTGACAATAAATTCACTAAATTGTATATACTTTATATACATGTTAGACAATTTTCTTTTTAGATTTACACTCCACAAATTTGTTTAGTGTCTATTTTTTTTATTATTTCATGTGATACGTGAAAAAAACTAATAAATGTTGCTGTAAAAGTGTTAAAATTTCAACTAATGTATTTGTTATATTCGTTTATAGCTTTAAAATGCCAAAGAAAACTCTTGATTAGTGAAAGGAAAAAAAACGAAAAAAATAATGATTTTCATTAAAAAAAACTCACCTCAAATGGTTTCTGTAGCATCTCAGCAATCGCAATATCTCCTTCCTCGTACTCGTCGTGCTGGTGGTATGGCACCGGATGGGAGTGCTGCGCTGGTTTCTTGTTAATTACCGGTGGCGGGGGTCTCTGCATGGTACTCGGGGGTGGAGGCTGTCTTGGAGGGGGGTTCTGGTTGGGGCGCTGGGGACCCCCTGGAGGAGGAGGGACTTGCCGCTGCATGCCTCCCGGGGGAGGAGGGGCAGGTCCACCAATCAGAGCAGAATCGTCCCCGTCGGAGACGATGTCGTCGTAAAGCGAATCCGTGTTTAGATTAGAGTTCTCGATACTGTCGGATATTGACTGTCTGAAATGAGATATATTCCAAAATGGTTTTATTTCATATACGAGTATATACTTCTCTTTTTTTTTCAAATACGTTTTTTAGATAATTTGTTACAACACTGTTCCCCGATCATTAAAATCACCCCAAGAGTGCTTTCTAACTATCTCGACCTATTAACTTACAGGATATGTACAGAGGACCAGTAACTTTTCAAGTCTACTGAAAACTTCGCCAATATGGAGATTTACCTCAGAGAGGACGAAATACTGTTCCATAGAAGAGATCCTTCTACCTGAAACATTCTGTTGAAACAGTGTGAATGGTAAAAAAATTTAAAATCTACCACAATAAACATAATTATTGTCGTTCGTCACTTCCGTCTCCAAACACAATGAAAGAATTTCGTAGATTGAAAAAGAGTTTGAAATTATCACCATCTTCTTATGGTTTTTGTGTAATCATTTTAGTTTATTATTTTTAAGGAATAATTTAAAATGTGTATGATAGGTAAGTTTGTTAACTTAATATTTGTTGTGCCGCGGCACATGAACAATCACTTTGATATTTTTATAATATTTTGACAGATTGCGTTTGATCTATGTAAATATGCCCATGTTTTGGGAGTTTCAAATTAATTTTGCCAGTTTATTTTTTTCTCAGAATTAACTAATCAAAATAAGATTTTTTATGTGTTTAATACGTTGATTTCGCGGGTGTGAGTCAGCTATCTCAGGCAATGAACCTATTGAGATAGCTGATGTAGGCCGTTTGTCTTGTGTAAAGTTATGTTAACATTTAAATAGAATAGTTATAAATTAAATAAATATTTCATATGTGAATATATGAGTTTTAATAAAACACTTTTATTTCTAAGTTTGAACCGGCATCCATTCGCAATTAAACTGTCATAAAATAAATAACTTTTAAAACCAAAATATAAGTCACCTTGCTACCATTAAAATATTACGTTTAATAGTACGCAACACAGAGCTGAATTCAATGACCATAATACTAAATCCGAATGATTATTTTTGCTGAAAAACAGTATTTTTATTTAAATTTCGTACAAATTTGTCGTAGCTTCCTTAAGTAAGGGATAACCTCACTTTAAAGTTTAAAGCATCATGAGACTTTATGGTTCGAAATTAATATTAGGCATTTAAGCCGGACTATGGATTCAGACCACAGATTTTACCTATGAACTAGTGGCAAAAACCTATAATACCAAAAACAGTCGTTTTGTAAAAACTTCCCGTGAATCGTCTCCTCTCTAATATTTAAAGGTTGTTTTCATTCAATCAACCCCAAAACCTCCGTATGGAGGTTAAACGTCTTACAAACTAGGCCACGGAAGTCTTCAATAGTACAGGAATACCAATAATTTCGTTCATATTAATTTTCAAATGTTGATTAATATATAATATAGTGGATAGTGAATTGACCTATGATGGTGTGTATCCTGGTGATCCCCGGTGTCGTCCTTTCGGTCTAAAAGAGCGCCCTGCCCCGGCAACTGGCAGTGTTCCAGACAGCCGTGCCGGCAGATCTCCACCTTGCACTTGATGTGCACCGATAGGGCGTCCGGGAATTTGAACGCGTGAAAGAACGCGTACGTGATAACTGATGCTCTGTCGTCGGCAGCCTTCGCTTTCAAGAACCTGGAATCACGATCATATTGGGTTAAACTTTCATTTTCTTTTTATTTGCTGCTCTGTCAGATTCCTCAGACCCTGAACTCTCTTTGGCTTAACCCATTGAACCTCTTGAAATCTTTCTGACATTTAGGTTTAAAAGCTGGTAATTGGATAGACCAAAGTGATACCTCGATAAACAGCCATGACTTACCAATTTCACATTAGTATTACGAGTATTATACCCTGTATTAAGCTTTACTTGTACAGTCTGGCTGATTTATTACTCAGTGATAATATCTTATAATTATTCAAAAATATATTAATAAAAGCCTGAAGTGTAAATTAGACTGGCAAACTTTAAAAAAAATTACGAGAATCGAGCCTTTAAACTCCATTTTGGAAGACAGGATTCTTATCAACTACGCCACGAAAGTCGTATATAATATCCGAATAGATTATAATTGTTTCAAAATTCATAAAATTGTCTAATCTAAAAATGATATAAATCTGTTGAATAAAAAACAAATATGCCAAAAACATAAAATAAGTTTGATTTAGGCAACTTTATAAGTGGTTCTTAAACAAGTCATATTTTTTTTTTTGTTTTCAAATCAAGCTGAATATACTTCCTTTATTTCTATGTAATATAAAAATATTATAAAACAACTTTTTTTTCATATCTCCAAAGGAAAATGATATTTATAAACTTTAAAATTATATTAAAAAAAATTATGTGTTGCCATATTAATTTTAAACTAAATCAGGACTGTTGATAATTTCCATTAAATGTGATTTTCATCGAAGAACTTAAGAAATAATTATATTTATGTATATTTCACTACTGTACAACACCAGTAAAGATCAGAACAGAAGATAACCGCAAACAAGAATTTACAGTAAATACCATATGTCGTTAAATAAGAGTCCAATAAAATAAACGCGGGTTCAAAACAAAACATAAATAAATTTGTTTATCAATTAACTTGAAACTTTTATGGAATATTTAACAAGTTTCTGAAATGTATTATCCGAGTCTACATATTATCTAATTTGCATAATCAAACTCTATAACAGGTTCGACATAAATATTGCACTAATGTTTGTTACCGCCGTGAATGCAACCTTTAATAAAAATATCAAATGTTTATATTTCATGAAAAATGTGTGTTCGATCTCACCACTTTGATGAAATAAATGATTATCTATGAGAAATACAATACTGAGAAATTAAATAAGCATAAGGAAGATTCATTCATATCTCTCTTTTGTAATTTTTTTATACATCTAATACATTTTAAATTTATCAAATATCATCTCATATGTCTCAAATATTATCAGTTAGATCCAATTATCAAATATACCTTATGTGTTTAAAATGTAACTCGCGATAAAATCTTATTTTTAAGTGTTATTTCTCGTGATTCAAATATAACTACTGATTACATTAAATTATCACATTTTACCTCATTTGTATGAAACACGAGTATAACTGGTGATAAGATCCAATTAGCAAACATAACCTCATGTACCTTCAATACTGTATAACTGGTGATAAGATTCAATTAGCAAATATAACCTCATGTACCTTCAATACTGTATAACTGGTGATAAGATTCAATTAGCAAACATAACCTCATGTACCTTCAATACTGTATAACTGGTGATAATATCAAATTATTAAATATATTTTTATTTTTTTAACCTGACGAGTTTATTTCCATGTTGCAATCTCTTCCAACCAACCACAAAGATGTTTTAATAGGATCTAAGTGAAAACCGGGCTGGAATCCCATTTATTAAATAGAGTGACTAAAAAATAACACGGGATTTAATAATTCATAACCCGTTATATACCATTTCAAAAATACCATGGAATCCAATAAATATATTGAAATCCTTGTATGTAGGAAACTTTGATTTATAACGTAAGCCCGTAAATGTGTAAAAACCCCTTTCAAAAGGAAATATTTCATTTGTGTTATATTTTTAGAACATATGCTTATTTTGTTTTTCATAGATATGCTTGCTATTCCCAAATTAATATACGAGTACATAATACAAAATAGTTTAAAAAATTGAAAAATTTCTTTTAATATTTAATGTAATTTTCTTTGTATACAGTGGCATAAATTGTTTATATTTTATTAACATTCATTTCGATGATAATTTTTAATTCATCGCATTTTATCAGTCATGCGTTTCTATTGTAAATTGTGAGTTACGACATAACATAAGTATAAGTTTTGAATCAATTTAGATTTATTCAAAAACACATTCAAATGGTGTATCATTTGAATACCTAATAAAAAAATATTAATTTGAATTATTCATTACGGAGGAAATTTTTTTAAACTATTTTTTACACATACTGAAACAACAAAAGGTCAAAAATTAAAGATACATGACAGAGACCATGAAAGCTTTATATCCGTTTTTTGGTATTTAATTATGTTAGAAAATATAATAACTAAATACTAAAGGTGTTTTGATCTTTAATTTCTGGTTAAAATAAAAGCAGGTTTTTAACAAAGTTTTTTAATAAATAGTTAACAGTATAATAAGGTATACAACTGATATATGCCAGTTATATTTTAACAGAAAGTTTGTTTACTTATCAAAACATTGTTAAAAATATTGATAAAGCTTTTTTCACGAATAAAATAATAAAAACAAATTTGAAACAAGTGATAAAAAAATGCTGAAAAGAACTGAAGATATTCACTCCAACGCTTTTCTAACTGAGCCATATTAGCGATATCATCTTGCGATTTAGATAGAACGCGAGTTATACCAATTTCTGATATACAGATTTTATGACAAATACTGACGAATGAAAATGAAAGCATATGATAAAGATAATAATTATAAAAAATAATTAAAAATCTGTGAATAATTCAGTGTTCAATTCTTAAAAACAAAGTTTCGTTGACCTATTTGACAAAATCACGACAAAAATATTTTAGAAATACCGATGGTCTAAAAATAACTTACTATTCACGTCATAAAATACGACACAAATAAATTTCCCAACAAGAGAGGAACATTGAAATGAATAAAATTAAACATTAAAAAACGAAGGAAATAATAAAATAAGTTTTTTTATTTGAAAAGCAGAGATATTAAATTAACATATTAAGTGACATTTATTGCCATTTTCATAAATTAATTATTAATTTTATTTAAAAGTTTCCTGTTAAAACATTTTACGAAACTATTGAATTGAAACAATTTCTTCCAATTAAGAAGCTTTTGTTTCATGATCGATTAATTATTATTGACATACAGACAGCGTCGAGAACGCGTAGTGAATTTATGTAAAAGTTGAGTAAAGAAATTTAAAAATATATATAACTCAATTAGGAAAATAGGGACTACTACTCAGAACTACTGAATGAAGAATTTCCGAGAACCTCATATCCTTCAGAACTACAAATCTTTGGGTCAATTGTAGATATTACTCCTGCAGAAGTAGGGTTGGCCATATGTCAAATGAAAACAGAAAAAGCAGTAGGACCAGACAATATACCAACTGAATTTTGGAAAGAATGTGGTGAATGGGAACAGAATTGGCTGTGTAAGCTCTTTAATAAAATATTGGCCGGAGCCCCAATGCCAGATGAATTCCGAAGAAGCTTTCTCCTTCCCTTCGGGGCGTAGTCCGGGACAGAAGAGCATACAACCTGAGGACGAGGAGAGCTGACCCCAACAGTCTTCGCAGACAATGAGTTGGGATGGAGCCAGGGAGAGAATTAGGAAAATAGGGATTAAGGTGTGGTGAATAGTATGAGTTTGTGATGAGGATAATTTTGAGATAAATAATGCTTTATTAGTTTATACTTTCACTAGGCAAAATCACCAAAACATGTCTAACGAAAATAAAGATTAGCCGTATTATACTAGAATAATCAAATCCGTCTAGTGAAATCTTTAATATTATATGGAGTGGAAACATGGACGATGGGAAAGATGGAAATAAATATTTTAGACGCTTATGAGATGTGGTGATGGGGGGATGCTGCATAGTTCGTTAATCGCAAGGCGCAGCAACATCTCTAGCATCCAAGAATTAGAAATTATCGAAAGACTTT
Organism: Odontocerum albicorne; assembly: GCA_949825065.1. Lineage (NCBI taxonomy): Eukaryota > Metazoa > Arthropoda > Insecta > Trichoptera > Odontoceridae > Odontocerum > Odontocerum albicorne. Next base: position 13,636,870 of record OX463850.1, read on the forward strand.
TGAATATGATGCTAACATATTTTGGAAATTTATGAGAAACATAATTTTAAAACTACTTAAGTTGCCCAAATATTAAAAGAGTATTAAAAATTACAAAGTGCTATTTTTAATAGTTACATATGGTAGACTTGTATGATAGCAATATATGGCATAACATCTGGAAATCCATTTATATATTTTCTATTTTCTCTTGTTTCAAAACAAATGCGAATCAATATACATATAATTCTACCTGGATATCATCTTTGGCCTCAAAACGCAGCCTGCCTCATCAGAAAGGTCTATGATATGGCCGGCTCCATCCGATGCAGCACACGATTTGACTCTCATGTCAAATTCACCTAGAATCAAAATAATTCATTTATTCACAAATATTGAAAAAAGAATTATTTTAATATGTTTATACCATCAGTACTCAAAATACAAGTTTTTTACTTGAATATAAAAAAAATGTTGCTAAAATTAACGCTGTTTTCAAGCCTTCTTTTTTAAAATTAACACACTTATTTGATTAAACAAACGTGTGTTTAGCATATGGACATTGTTTTACTTATACAAGAATGTCCATAGCTGTAACCGGTCCTTAACTATTCATTACTATAAAAATAAAAATATATACCTCTGTAGTCGTTGATGGCTACCACTAAAGTTAGAGTTGATCCCAAGGGAACTATTCCACTCACAGGAGGAGCCCAAGGACCTTTTCCATGTTGGATTTCCATCCAACAATCCACGTTGTCTCCTGTAATCATAAAAACATTAGATTTTTTTAACTCTATTTAATAATTTTCTTTGTCTGAGATTTTCACGTAAAAACATTACTATTAGTAAACTTACCACGAACTCGTTTACAGGTTGTCGAGAAACTATTTAAAATACGAGTATATTTTGGCTCTAATACAAGTTTTTAGTCACAAAGAAGGAATATTTAGGTAAAAATCTAATCAGAGATGATAAATTATATTTACCTCTGAAATCGAGCTGTATGACATCAAGGTCTGCTATGACCATGGGTGGTTTGGATGCTGTCTTCTCATAGTCATTAAACCACTCACATCTCAATCTCTTTGCTTCATCCCATACTTCCAAAAGGTCCTTATCATACTGGACCACTACTGTATTCTCATAAAACTGCCCGTGGAGATCTGAAAAAAATATCCAAAGAAATCAATTATTTTGTTAAATCTACAAATTTTAAAAGAAAACATATTGATTTTTATGAATCCAATATTTGCACATTAAATATCTTATACCAACAAAACCTTCGTATTATTTTAAATGCAAATCTTATATGATAGATGTAGTAAATTTTCCATTTAACAAGTTTATTTATTTAACACTTTTAGTGCAAATATTATACAGTCGGGTGTATTGCCAAGCGGCAATCTCTTCCAACCAACCAGACAAAATTAAATGAAGCAAGTTACGTGGTCGCATAAATCATTCAAATGACTATCCATCCCCACGAAATCCATAAACATATACGTGAGCACATGCCCACGAGCCCCACGAGTTTACTTCTCTGTATAAAAATGTTTTCCGATTAATCAGCCAACAGATTAAAAAAACGAGTGATTTGTCAATAAATAATAACACAAATTCGACTTTTGATAAAAAGCAAAAAACAATAAGTTAAATTTTATCAATAAATATTTTTTTCCATGTTTTCTTATACAAAACTAACCAGAAATTGATATATGATAACATGATTTGATGTTCTCTTTTTAACCACTATTTTAATGAATACTTTTCTATATAACATTTCTTGCAAAAAAAATAGGAATTCATTTATCTTTCAGCACTACGAAATAAAATAATATATCAAGAGAAAATATGTTTAAAAACTATATATAAAGAAAACAATTTTTGCAAGCAAAACTAACTGAAGGAATTAATTATTTAAAAAAATATTCATTTAAAGTTATATTATATATAATATTTCACGTGACCCCTGCCCCGCGTGCAACACGTTTCCAAGCATTACACATTGTCACGTTCATTATTACTAAATATCCCGAAACAGCGTCTTCCTCACGATCTGATGCCAATAAACTCATTATTCGTCAAAGTGAATACTGTTAGTTGGACGTACCACTCGAATTTACAAGTTATTATATTCTTTACCATAGTGTAAATCTATCAGGAAAAAACACGAAAGAATTTTTTTATTAACTATATGAAATTGTTTTCCTTTTCTCTGAATCATAAAATTTCAATAGATGTATATATTTAAACACCTGTTATATATTTTTGTGAAGATATATGGGTATTTCCAATCTTACTAAAATAAAACTTGTTCGAACTTTAATATATCCTTTATTTTATACAACACTGAAACATTATTTATTTATTTAAAATTTGATACAGGCTTAACCAAATCACATCAAATAACAAGAAAAAAAATCGATACGTAAAATAATGCCAGAAAAAGAACACTAATTAATACTCATGTTTTTTTCTGCAAAATGGCTCAGTTATGCCTGCAAAGTTTATTAAGGAACTCAATTTATCCACCGAGAAATGGAAGATATTGATATCAGAAAGCCGTTAGAAAAAAAAAGAATAATTAAAAAATAGACGTTACTTAACAAAACAGGATTAAAAACAAGAAATCATTTATTCATTAAATTAAATATATTTGAAAGAAAAAACACGGCACTGCTTTTTTTTCAAATGTATTCCTCAATACGTTGTTTCGACGTATAAGGTCCTTGTCAACTATTAAATAATAACCACAAAGCTCTTAATATGTCATTGCAGTAAACAAAAGCAAAATAATATTTAATTAAAAAATATATGTCTTCAAATTTTCTATTTACAAGTTTCCTTGCAAAGAAAACTTTTTTGGGTACTTTTATGAGCCTTGTTATTTTATCTCAGTATGTTTTCTATGAAATTAGTAAAAAAATGGTAACTGTGGAGCACTGTTAATTTATATATTTTATTAGTCTATAAAGTAAATTGACATATATTATGTAGATATAACATAAGAGTATAAGCTCGCCGTCCATTGGTGAGAGGGGAATCTTGATTCCACACATGTTATGAAATATGCCCAGACTTTTTGAAAAATTATATTTTATCTTTTCCCTTACCTTAAATAACATATACATGTAATTTCAGGATATACACGAGTACGTACACATTATGTTGCTATTAATAAACCTATATTTATTAATTTAATCAAACTCGTGTCCTTTTAATGTTTTACGTAACTTGACTTTTATCAAAATGGGTAATTCTAATCGCAAAGGTCTGAAATGTTTCCTGCTCTGAACAACAGAGGTTGGGCACTTGGAGAATCCGAGGAATCTTGTAATGTGTGTGGTGAATTTCCACCTCTGACTCACTGTGGTAGACACACCTCTTTAACGGGAATCACGCGATTGACATAAAAATCTACTTTATCACATTCTCCGCTTCCTAATTACGAATAATCCCTACACAAACCCACTCTGTCGCTATTACACTTTTCTAGCACATTGTCGTTTTTACGTTTGAAGAATTTCAATTAGGATATATATATATATATATATATATATATATATATATATATATATATATATATATATATATATATATATATATATATATATATTATATATATAATATATATATATATATATATATATATATATATATATATATATATATATATATATATATATATATATATATATATATATATATATATATATATATATATATATATATATATATATATATATATATATATATATATATATATATATATATATATATATTATATATATTATATATATATATATATATATATATATATATATATAATATAATGTGTAAGAGAAGTTTATATATATATATATATATATATATATATATATATATATATATATATATATATATATATATATATATATATATATATATATATATATATATATATATATATATATATATATATATATATATATATATATAATATATATATATATATATATATATATATATATATATATATATATATATATATATATATATATATATATATATATATATATATATATATATATATATATATATATATATATATATATATATATATATATATATATATATATATATATATATATATATATATATATATATATATATATATATATATATATATATATATATATATATATATATATATATATATATATATATATATATATATATATATA
>OX463850.1:13641274-13873774 GCA_949825065.1 Odontocerum albicorne
TTAACATTCATAAGGCAAATAAGATTTTTCTTAATTTTACTTCTGCAGACTTGTTTATTTCTTTCGAAAATCTATAAATTATCTAAATATTAAATGTAAAATGAAAAATTTTCCTTCCATTTAACCCAATTAGTTTTGAAGAATATTTTTGACTTTTTTAGAAAATAAAAATCATACATACATACCATAACGACATATTCCGTTTGGGGTAGGCTGAGATGATAGATCTTCACTTCTTACTATCCAAACAAATAACTTTTGTCTCATCCACATGCATATATCATCTTTTGTTTCCCATTTTCTTACCTTTTCATCATTCAAAACTTCTCTAAATATTCCATTATCTTTCCTACATTCCTCTTCCTCACACGTCATTAATTCTAGACATACATATTTATTTTGCAAGTATTTCAGACCTCATACACTCATATGTTTAAACCAACTCAAGATTAATCATGCGGAAATAAAATTCAAACTAAATGAACATATTTTTTTAATCACAAAAGTATTTACTTTCTCATTTGAAAAAGTCATATTCTACGTTTTCATAAATTATCGTCGTTGCTAGGCCTCGTAATCGATGATCCCCTCTCCATGCCAACTTTGGAGATTTCGTTTATTTCTTCTTTTTTTGCTCCTCTTTAAGTGAGTGACTGTTGCACACCAGCAAGATCACGAGCCACACCGGTGTACTGGATCCAATGGCACATATAAAGTGAGACAATCGAAGCACACCAGTATATTTTCCTCCTTTTTTTTTTTAAATATAGATAAAAAATAAAGTTTTAGATATCCTTATACCCCTGAATACTATGTGCAAAAAAATGCCAATGTCATTCGAGGGGAATAGGACAGAGCGGGTTTCGAACCGGCGACCTTCCGCACCAATGGTCAGTGCGTTACCGCGCACCTCAATAAACTTTCATAAATACGAAGTACGAGTAATATAGCATTAAACTTTTTAACGTAATAAAACCTTGAACTTCAGTAATATTTTAGTCAAATCAACTTATATGATAAGTTAACCTATTTTAATGTGTGAATATTTGGGTTTTATAATACTTTGTTATAAAAACAAAAATACGAAAATATCGTTATTTTTTTGTTTTCAAAACAAAACGTTTATATATGGTATATTTGAATTTTAAAAAAATACATGAATAAAATGTTCATTGACCTTAAAATCAGTGACACTCCTTTTTACACTTCAATATCTAATCAATGATATTGGTTTTAACTTTACAGGGTGTCTATTACTTCATAAAATATATTCAAGGAGGTAATACAGGAGTTAAATATAATAAAATTAACAGCACCATTTAGTTTATCGCAAAAAATATATTGATAAGAGCACGTTAGGTGATTCGTATAGTTTGAACGAATGAGTGACGAAAGACTAACAAATTTACAATGCATATATGAAACGACTTCCTTAGCCTAGTTAGTAAGACATCTGTCTTCCAACTCGGAGGTTGTGATGATGAACCCATTTTTTAAATAGGGTTCAGTCTGTTTTTCACTTAACGCTAGTTTCTAACATCTCTCTGATTGGTTGAAAGAGATGACGAGGGGAAAAACAGCCTTTGCAGATGTTACTGTATAAAACGAAAGGTATATAACACAAGCAAAAAGTTGAGATGTACGGGTACGTGGCTTTATTTCCAACGTCTAAGAGATTATTACTAGAAAATCAGTGCGCTGTAAAAACATAAAATATGCATGCAAAACTAGCAGAAAAATAACATCCAAAAATTGAGAATTATCATTTTTCCGATTTTTTAATTAACTCGCTTTTGTACACATTTACTCTAAACCATTGGTCCATTGCTGCTTCCACTTGATAAATTTTATTTTATGGATATAATCCACTCAGCATGCATTTTAGGTTTTGTAGTTCCATTCACGTATCATGTCTGCAGATGTAGGTACTACCTAATCTAGTGGCCACAGCTGTTACCTTCCTAGCCTTACACTCACTTTTTTATGCATTTTACTTGCGTTGTTAACAGTACAACCGGGAAGAATTTTTGTCATGTAACAACCTCTTCAAACTAACCAAAAAATGTTACCAAAATGAAAACCAGACTGGAACCATTTTGTTAAAAAGATCGGATACCAACGGGAATCGAATCTGCAACCCCCGATTTTGAAGGCAGGTGTCTTACCAACTACGATAAGCTACAATGGACAAGTTATTATATTTTTAATCTTTTAATAAAATTAGATTCGATTCTCAAAAATATATAAGAAAAGGTCTTTCTTTTGAGACCCCTTAAGGAGAGTCTGCTCTCTAAATGGCGCTTTATTAATTTTTCTTTTATTGTTATATTTTTTAATAAGTTTTGAAAACCATTTGCTTAAGTTTTGTATAATTAAAAATACTGAAATACCTAGATAAATACCAGTGGTTTATGTGAGAGTATTAAGCATGGTTTAGATTTTTTTTTTTCAATATTTCCCGAATTAGTAACGTTTTAAAATTAATGTTATGTAGTCAAAAACCTTTAGATGTACTTTGATAGAGGGATAATCAACTAATGTTATTATCATTATCAATTTCTAATCACCCTGTACCCATACTCTCACTATCTGTGGAAAATCTATGAATTGTATACTAAAATAATATCCTGCAGTGATTTAAATAAATTAACTCGTGTAATTTGCATATTTTCTATGTAATTTAGAAATGAATTCTTCTTAAAGATGAAGATTTTTACGACGTTTGTCAATTTAGATTTTCTTAATTTAACTTAATACTGTGATATATTGTATTCATTTTTTTTGTGCAAATATCGAATCATAATATAAATAGGCCAAATCCCGTACAACGGTTGCCGCCAAATAAAGAATACGAGAATTGAATTTTGAATGCAAGAGAGTGAGAGAGGAATATTTCGATTCTCTCTCGGTGGGTCCGTGATAAATGAACAGATCGAAACTATACTGAACGAATTTTAAATACCTAGCTAACAATTTTTAAACCGGTGTAAAAGGGGACGATGCCAATTTATTTTGAATTGTAATTCATTAAATAATTCATTTATTTCCTACTATATTGAACCTTATAATTACTTGTGTTTATTTATCTTATGCTCTTTTTTTAATGCAGACAAAAGCATTATTTAAAACATGTAGAATTTGTTTTACTTCCGTGAATATTTCACGGGCTGCAACTAATATTCAAATATATGCTTATAGTACCATCAATGGATCTTGATACTGCTATACTGACAATGTGCTCGTACCATATTATTCATTCCAATACTAATTGTCAAAGAATAAACATCGAGTGGCCTTCTTGTTATTGTGAATTATTATTTAAAGAAGAAATGTCGTGTTATATAATCAGGCGGGTTTATTACCATGTTGCAATCTGTTCGAACCAAGCACAAAGCTACTAGACAAATATTAAATGAAAAGTGGACTTGAACCGTTTTAAAAAAAAAACAGTTTTTTTTTTCAAATGGGTTCCAATGAGCATGGTAATCTCCGGTTGGCAAAGAGATGTATTTTCAACTAGATTAAGGAAGTTGTTCAACAAATGTGTGGACAAATGTTCAACAAATCATTGTTAAATAAAAAAATTTATCATTTTATCTATCATAATCTCACACTTTTTTGTTTTTCGTATGGATTAGTTTAATCAAGTCAATTTGTGGTCAATAATTTTTTTCTAGTTAAGACAATTTACCCCGGTAACAGTATATCATATTATAAAATACTTTCAACTGGTCATTAAAAAAATAAGATTTGAAGTTAAATCTATTTAACTTCAATGTTTAATTTTTTTCAATTATTTCAATTAATCATTTAAAAATTTTGTTGAATAATAATAGTTGAACTTGAATGTAATTGCAATTATGCAGCTGGTTATTATATTTTATTTTTATTTTATTTATTTACACATGACAAGAAATATACACAATTTGTGAAAAAACAACAGGTAATTTAATTTGGGCATACGATTTTAATGGATCTGGGTTTGTTGTCATGGGAGCCAAATAGGCATAATGCCTTTGAGCAAAAGATGTTTTAACTCTGGGGATGGTGAACATTTGATCAGTTGCCATGCGTGTCATGTGTCTCTGCTGAGTCTGCATCTTCCCCTCCTCTCGATGGTAGTGCCAGAGAATGGACTTGAATTGTAAATTGACTATGTTCAGGACCCGATACTCCCCGAAAAGCTCCGTTGTGGGATACCGGGCAGGAAGTTTATTAATTATTTTTTATAAACATTTTTTGGGAAACCTGCAGTGTGTGTTTTTGTGTTACGGTGCATCTCCCCCAAACTGATACATCGTGTGCTTTTAAGAATATTTTCACTGAGCGCATTTTGAATCATACTGAATATGTATCCTAGTTTTCTGCTTAAAATATTAATATGGACCTACCAGTGAACAAACTGATCAACAAAAACTCCAAGATACTTTATACTATCAACCATTTCCAAAGAAATACAACAACAGTCAGCCAAAGGTGAACAAGTGTGCAGTGTTGTGTATTTATTTGTAGGTGATTGAGTTCTTGTAGAGATGCTAAATGTGATGTATTTAGTTTTTTGGGAATTTCGAGTCAATAAATTTAAGTCCATCCATTCCTTATCTATACGCAATTCTTCGTTTGTATTGTACAACACTTTCGTTATATACAGTATAATCTGGTAAGCATATTAAAATATGGCAGCTCTTACAACCAACAATAAAAGTGTTAAAAAAGCCTTAAATGAAAACCAGACTAGAACCCTTTTAAAAAAAACTAGGTACCAACGGGAATCAATTCCGCAACAAAGGGTCGTAAGATTAGCGTCTTATCAACTTAATCGTAACTACGGACGTTATTGAATTATATAAATAAAGTAATCATTTCAAACCAGTTCTTATTTATTAGCAATAAAAATCTTCTTACGTGTTTTATGGAAGTTCAAAGATATTTATGAATTTAAAAATGGATTTCACTAACAATTATAATATAAAGTATTTACCTGGTTTAGTGCCACAACGGGCGTAGGCGATTCTGAAGGAGAAGAAAGTCTGACCCGTGGATGGGGGTACGTAAACGCATCTTGGGTCACCGTGTTGTCCTGAAAATAATAAAAAAAATTAAAATAAAATATTATATTTTGAAACTTTGAAAAGAATAAGCAAATTCAAGAAGCCATCTTTTCATTCAAAATGAGTGAAAACACAATATCCTTTGGAAAAGACATGACTGGAAAGATTGGAGTTCAACCGAATTATTCCAGACTACCGTCAATAGCCTATAGAATACCATGATACATGCATACATATCATTACGCCATTGCTCTGTCGGGGTAGGTAAAGATGATAGATTACCAGACTTTCCTACCTCGCCACACACCATCCACCTCTTCCACATCCATACAAATCGTACAATTTCTCAGATTTTCTATGTTCCCTTCTTTCAACATACCATTCACTTGATCCAACCATACCTTCCTCGACCTTTTTCTAACCCACCTTCCATTACATTACACTACATATTTGTTTTATTAGTATTTTACATGCATTTGTTCCACATAACCAAAGCATCTCAGAGTTTTTTTCGTCATCTTTCTCAATACATCAGCCTTAAAATCACATCCATCCCTTATAATTTATCACGATGAACTATAATTATATTTTTTATTTATTTCTTCACTTCATACATTAAAATCTGGTAATGTTGAGTATCCCACGCCTTTTTTTATATTATAGTAATAATAAAATTTGAAAAAATTATAATAAAATAATAATTAATATAACGACGTTTAGAGAGCAGACTTTTCTCGTGACAACAGGGGAATCGAAGCCATTTTTATTGAAAGATCAAAATCTTATAAAAAAACAAATAAATTGAGGGTACTGATAGGAAAATGGTGGCTATTGTTACTATATATGTTATGTCATCTATTCGTTATTATCAATAAAAAAAACTTTGAAGATTCACCTATACATTTTTAATTTCGTTAACTCGATATATCATATTTTAAGAAAGTTTTTTCAGAAAAATAAAGTACAGAGATAATGATAATACTTTTAATTTAAAATCCATCCTCACTGTTTTTAGGATAAAAACGAAGATTTTTATCCGTATGCTCTATGTTTAATGGTCACTCATATAGAACAAATCAAGAAATATTTTTACAGTACACGATGGCCTAACGGTGAAATATTGCTGGTCGGATCACGGTATTAAACGGGACGTTCTACGTGATTCACAGTTAGTCACTCATTTGCAAGGCAACTAACATATTTTTAATTTCAAAAATAATTGTTCGGTACGATATGAGTGTGAATGTATGTGCATAGTATATGTATGTATGTATTACAATATATACAAGCCCGTAATCATTACCCATACGGTTAACTGGAAAACTACTGAACCATTTTTCACGGTTGGATACTAATATAATATGTTGGCTCTTTATAATATTATATGTAGATCGACTTAACGTTACAACAGCTGGTGATACACTCGCGTGGAACAGAAAAGAACAAGTACGAATCAAATTAGAAATAATGTTTCAGCTGAAATTCTCTTCAGTTCAAAATTTCGTGAGCTAGAATTTTACAATTTTTTTATAATAGATTTAAAAAACTGAATCTCACGTATAATAAATGTCTTTTTTTCGTCTTTAACTTAAACAATTTTCACGTGGAGTCAAGTATAGATAAAAAGCGGATAATATCAGCCAAAAGATTTTAGTTTTGCCTTTTTCCTTTTAAATCTTGTCTACTCTTCAGGAACATGGAAAGCCAACTTATTCGCTTTATGAATTATCTACCAAAAAGAAGACTACTAATGGGTTTTCAGTGCAAAGATTGTGAACGAAACAATTGTTTTCGTGTGTGCCTTTTGTTTTTTTTATAAATAACATCTTGAGTACTTTATACGTTCTTTCAAGTTTCATATTTGATTTATTTACTTATTGAATACTTTGTTGTACAATATACAATATGGTGGGCTTAATGCCAATTAGAAATTTCTTCCAACCAAACATTTACAAAGTTTTGTGTAAAAAATAAAGGATTGAAACCATCGATATGAAAGGGGAAAACTATTAAATAGCAAAATAGTTAAAATAAATACAAATTTCACAAGATCTTTCAGGAGAGGAAATGAAGACTAAAAAGGTGAACAGTGAAAAACCATGTAAAACACGTTATGTCACTGAAAGGAGATATACTCGTACGTGTGTGTGTTTTAAATTGCTTTCAAAGTTTGTTCGTATTTTAAAGAACTTTTCTATTTTAAACACATTTCTTAAAGGAATATAAGCTATAAGAAGTTAAATACATTTCTTAAAGGAATGTAAGCTATAAGAAGTTAAATGCATTTCTTAAAGGAATGTAAGCTATAAGAAGTTAAATACATTTCTTAAAGGAATGTAAGCTAAAAGAAGTTAATTTGCCACTGGAAATAAAGTTTTAGTTTCTAGAATATTTTCCCATATTTCCCACGTAAATATAAAACACTTACAGATTCAGATCCTTAAGACATTGTAATAATATCGAGAATATCGTCTGTCCAAGATAAAACTCGAGAAAATATAAAGCACTTACAGATTCAGATTCTTAAGCATTGTAATAATATCGTCTGTCCAAGATAAAACTCGAGAAAATATAAAGCACTTACAGATTCAGATCCTTAAGCATTGTAATAATATCGAGAATATCGTCTGTCCAAGATAAAACTCGAGAAAATATAAAGCACTTACAGATTCAGATCCTTAAGCATTGTAATAATATCGAGAATATCGTCTGTCCAAGATAAAACTCGAGAAAAATCATTTATTTATCTAGTATTTTGTTCAATTATAAGACTTGAAAATGTATTGTGAAACGCAGACGCTGAGAAAACAAACGAAAAGCATTTTGATGGATGTTTTCGAAATGAGATGTTTACGCCGAATGCTTCGTATGTACTGTACGTGTAATGTGGCCATACTCCAACATCTAAAGGTCAAAGAAAGGCTGTCAACGACATGCAAAAAGAGAATACTGTCATACTTGAGATCATGAAGGCAGTTTGGAATTCGGAATTGACTGGAATGTAGAAGGGCTGCGAGCAAAAGGACAGTATCCTACAACATGAATAGAGTAAATCACTTAGATATGACTATTTCTTTATTGAGGTCTGCACTCATCACGACTGAGGACCGGAAGCAATGGTCCACTCAGTTTCAAATCATCAGTAAAAACGACGCTAAGCCATGAGCAACACCACTAAAAAGAGGAACGTATTATGTCTAACAAAGTGCGTAAACTTACTGGATAACCAAACGTCGACGCGCAACATCAACATTGGTAATTACAAATTCAAATTTCATAATGAATCGTCTGCATGACTATTCAACATGAATTCATACATCATTTATACTGCATAAAATTGACTTAAGGCTTAACAACGCAGCAGTGTTAATAGTGTCTGTATCTAGTTTGTGAGCGCAAAGCTTTAAAGCACACACTTAAAAAGTAACGAGGAAAGTGAATAAATTAAAGGTATTGAGTATCGCTAATGAGCTTGTCGATAGCCCTTTTAAAGCGCATAAACGGCGGTAATGCAAGTAATAGAGCGAATAATCGATCGAGCGCCTTAAGCGAGTGGGAGCCTTTGATAAATGATCACGCCTGATGCCGCGGCGGACAGCGCGCGGCGCTCGGCAAGAAGCGAGCAGCAAGCGCGCCCAGACAGATCGCAGAGATATAATTGTTACGCGAGATAGCCGCGCGATAAGGCTGTACGCAAAGATAGACAGCGAGTCTACGCTATTAACCCATTTCAAAGAAAACACTTACTGACGCACGTAAAATCATTGTACAAGAAAACATTCATTCTTCTTATTTTTCTTTGTGCCATCTTCTGCCAAGTGATCATCAAAGTAATTTTCACTCTGAAATCTTCAGCTCTGAACAACGAAGTTGTGCTTTTTCCGAACCACTCACCAAGATTTTAATCCAAAAAAATACTTCTGCCAATCTGATTCGATAGTGTTTACATCGTTTGTTATAGTCAAAGCACTTTGAGTTTTCAACAAAACCTAATTAATTACTTTGTGCATTCACTAAATACGCAGCATATGTTACGTATATGATATACATTCACATTTCAAAGACCTCTATTAATTTTAAAACATTAATTGTATTATTGCATTAGTCTTTCGTTATATATACATATTTACTGCCACTTTCGTTATATATACATATTTACTGCCACCTTGCATATTTACTGCGATTTTTGTCCTTCCTTCACCCACACTGTCTGATGCAAGGAAATAATTTATAAGTGTGCCGTCCCTTTAGAGACGACATCCAATGTGACTGACATACTATTATTAATGAGATGAAGCGGCTTTCTCTACAACTTGTGGGGACATTTTTGACAAGTGGTGATGGCGAACGTCATCTATTCTCGCAGATTTACCTTTCAAAATCTCGCAGATTTGTCTTCCTGTCTGAAAAGGCAAGCCTCATTTGACCTTTGCTAAGCGTGCGGCTGTGTGAAATATTAATCTTGCGCGTAGCATTGAAGACTTGGTGTGTGACACCATCGTGATTCCGGCATCAATGATCAAACCGAGTCTAACAATCTCGGGCTAGACGCAAATGTTAGGAAGACAGGTGTCTTATCAACTAGGACAATAAAGTTGTCATTATATGACAATGGGATCAGAAATAATGGTTTTTAGGGAATATATTTATTTTTACTAGTACTTTTTCAAATAAAATAATGATTTTTTAAATACATGACGATTTTCATAATGTGTTATTTAATCCAGATCAAATTCAATTGTTGCCTGTATTGCCTGAAGCATGAAAATATGTTATTTATTTATTCATTAATAAATTTACATAACTATAAACAATTACATCGAGTTACATAGGCACGTTAATTTTCGTGTAATTTGCTTTTCATACTGGAAATATTTATGACTTAATGCACAAACCATGACAGCGACATTAAAATACATTTAACGTAACGCTTTTTTCATGAGACATGGCCCGTTCTGGTAAAGCAATTAAATTTGTGCTATGGATACAAATATGGCTATTTTACGGTAATAATATGGTGACGGGTCGTTTCAATTCACTATTAATTGAGTTAATCTCAATTAATGGCGACTGCGGTTTGTTTCTAGGCTAGTTATCTGAGTTTAATCACCTGCGTTTTAAAACTGACATCTTGTTATATGGTTAACTTTTGAGTTTCAAAACACTGACTTTTACTCAATCGCTCCACTTTAGACGGTATAACGAACGTGTCTCGCGTGACGAATTTTAGGTACCGATTTTTGCTAACCCGAATAATGCAAGTTTCATCCTGTTTCAACGACAAAGCCACGATACAATACAAGTACCTTCTCACAAGTTTACAACGCCTTCTCACAAGCTCTCAGAATTAATCACGCATATAATTATTGTTTTCAGCTGTTTGAAATATTTTTTTACGGAAAAAAAACAACGTACAATACTCGTATTCAATAATATTTCAATTAATTCATGGGAGCCACACAAAGTTAAATCTTAAAACTTTGATAAATTAACAGTAGTTAATTACATTTACCCCTTTCTTGTCTAAGAACTGACTCCAAACCACGACAGAGTTCATTGTATACTTAAATTTATTTTGGATCCTTTTTTAATGATAAACTTTTGCATTTATGTATTCTCATCATAACAACATTTAGTAATTAATTTTAATAAACAAAGATATTTAACATCTATGTATCTTAAAATTCCAAAATTGTAATATACGAGTATTTATTTCACTGTATACAGTACAATGACGAATTAATTGATATATGGTTATCTCTTTCAAACAACCAGAAAGATTTTAATGAGGCCTTGAGCGAAAACCAGACTGAAACCTTTTTTTTTTAAATCGGGTAACGGTTGGTATCAAATCCGCAGCCCCCAGGTTGGAAAACAGGCGTCTTACCAAGTAGCGCCACCAAAGTCGTCCATTATTAGTACCGTATGAAGTATAGGCTATAATTTTAATATGAAATTTGTGTTTTTTTAACGATAATTTTATATAGAGCTGTTTCCCAACCATTAAAACACTTCAAGAGCGTTTCCTCACTAGCTCAACTGTTAACTTACAGAAAATGTACAGAGAATAAGTTAATTTTCAAGCCTACAAAGAGCTTTGTCAATTTTGAGACTCTTTACAGGGACGACGGAATACTGTTTCATAGAAGTAAGTTTTGAGACGATTTATCGTACTATTACTTCGCAAACGAATATATTGTAAGATTTATGACTCACCTTTCGATGAAACTATTCCCTCAAAGGGATGTGAAAACGAGAGGTGAACATCCATGTGGTCCTTGCCGCACATCACCTCTAGAGACTGGATGACCGGCATTCCCTCGGGCCTCTCCAGCGGCCAGAGCTCTCCGCCGCACGAGGAGATCTGGAACAATCAAGTGTATATGTTTACTACATATTCCTATTTTTTTCTGAAGTCATGAAAAAACTGGATTAATCTGATATAAATACCATCACAGAACACCAGACTTTCTTATCTCAACACAAATCTACGATTTCACTGTCTTTCTACGTTTCTTTCCCTCAAAATATCATTCACTTAATTTAACAATACTTTCCTTGTTTTTTTTCCACGCCTTCTACTCATATTTAAAGTTTATATTCGTTTGTTAGTCTTTCTTCATTCATTTGTTCTATATGCACAACCCATCTCAGAATGCCGTTTTTTGTTTTACTCAACACACCAGCCTTAAATAAACATTCATTTCGTATTCTGTCACATACGTATGTTATTACCCCATTTACTCGTATGTACGCATTTCTACAACAATTATTCGACTCCTTCCAGTCTTTTTTCACTTCCACGTTTCACTCTCACACATCAAAATTGTTACTAAAATACTGTTATGGACTATCATCTTAACATATTTTGATACTACCCTGTTCGAGTATATATGTTTTAGTGCCCCAGAAACTCTGTTTCATATCGCTACACGCCGTTCGATATCCCTCGTAACTATTCCATTATCTGAGAAAATGTAACACAAATAACAGAATTCCAAAATTGCTCCAATCTTTCATTGCTCACTCATAAATCGCATTTACTTTTCGTTTCACACTTTTCTTGCACCATTACTTGATTTGACATAATTTAGCTATATCAAGTATACAGATAATTGTATGGGGAAGGATGTGCAATATATTTTTATTATATTTCTATATTTTTTTGCACAAAAAACAATAATGCATTTAAAAATGAACGTTTCAAATTCTCTAGATCTTGTTTAGTCACCCTTGGCCCCAGCAATTACTACTATATCCTACAGGGGGTCTAAAACAATTCAAGTATTTATTTTTACCTCTCCATATTACTCCTTGATATGAAATTGACTTTTAAAATGAACATTTTGGTCTAATTTCTATCATTACTAAAATATAGAAATGAGACCAAATTAATGTAACTCAATATATAAAAATATCCAGAGGAATTGTTTCTTTGTTTTTAGTCATATAGATGGAATTAACGCTTTAAAATTATTATTATCCTGAAACAATTGTCTCATTACGTTATGTTTAAAAACATTCAAATGAACAGACTGGATATCAGATCATTAGTATTACACCTAATACTATAAACCCTTACGCTCATCTCCAATACTGTTCGATTCGATTAGAATTGTCTACCATGGGTATTTTATGGAATTTCACAATTGATAAACTTTATATTTATATCGGAATATAAATAAATATTTTAATAATTATTCTCTTATTTAATAATGACCATTGACAAGTTTCGCTCACTTGTTCATTCTTTTCCATGTCCGGACCATCAACAGTAGGAGGCTACAGCTCTATAATTAGGATCATTCAGGTCATGTCCCGAGCATGTAATCCCGATGTTCAGACCAGTTATCATGTGTTGGAAGTTCTGTCCGTATAACCACTGTCATATTCAATGCTACTTTTATACCAGCCACCCCAATTCGGCATGTTTGAGTTGCATTTAGTCACCTCTACTCGGAGTCTATATGTTTTGCTTAAGTCCTTGAACAAATAAAATCAGTGATAGAAGCGAAATAATTTCGAACTCACCAAACAATACCCCGCCCTATCTTATTTCTTACCTCACCTGAGTATTAAATTATATTGACTAAATTTTCTTCTTTTTCTTGATATTATTTATTTCTGCATCCTGAAATATGTACTATCAGCTATTACTCCATCCCTTAAGGAGGTCTGTCAGGTATTCAACTTCCTATGAGGTAGCCATGGGAAACTATACGAAAAATCCGCATCTCGCCTATTATTTGAACATGATCCCGTCAATAACGTATTTTCTACGTTTATCATCTTACGATGTCTTCGGTTTCACACATTATTTTTATTTTCATATTTCCTCTTCTATTTCTGAGTATTTAGCCCGTTAGTTACACATCTAACACCTTCATTTCCAACGTTTTAACGAGTGTCTTTGTTCTTGTGGTATCAGCTTTGGTTTCAAAAGAATATGTCGTTACAGGTCTATCACATGTTTTATAGATGTTCACACATAAATCGAGTTTACTTTTATTTGTTTTATTTTTTTCTTAATCAACAACGCTTAATAGCTGTTTTATGAAGTCTATTTTGATATTATATTTATCTTTATTAATTCCTTCAATAATCTGATTTTATCACCAGTTACTTTGTATATAATTCTCATGAAAGTCTGAAATATAAATTATTTTCTTCTAAATCAGGATATTACGAAATACCAGAACCTGTATTTTTACTTGGATAATACGTAGCATTTTGTCTCTGACTTTGTAATTGAAAATTATATGTATTATCCGCATTTATATATGAAAATATGATAAAATTTAACAAAATCTGAAAGCTTTTAACTAAATTCACTTCTTATTTCGACTAACTTAACCCTTTGTTTACTGAATTTTGAAAAAATCGAATTAGCCACTGGATTTATTTTTTTAGAAATAAGTGCATATATTTTGAAAAAGAACATAAAGAAAAAAAAAATTTAACTGTATTTTTTTGCATAATTTTCAAAAACTGGCCTCACAAAATTAACATGATATATTGGTTTTCAAAATAGAATGACTACATGTAAAAACATAAATAAGGTATAAAAGTAACCAAAAAACAAAATTTACCTCTTTCTTCACTTGATAATTTGTAAAAATATAAACTTAAAAACTCGCTCAACAACGCACGTGTTAAACGGTCGCAACTGTGGCAACAAGTGAACTAATATGGAAGTAAACAATAAAATGCACGATTGGGTAGATGCTGCCATCTGTTAATAAAATAAAATACTTGTGTTATATTTTACTGTAATGTCCCATCAGAATTCGTTAATGGTTTTCGTTTCTATGAGGTTTATATTCATTGGGACTTCAGAGTCCCGTCAGTAAATAAAGGGTTAACTATCATGCTAACATGAAACATGTTAATCGGCATGTCTTCTCTCAGCATGTCTTCTTTGAGCAACTCAGAGGGGCATAGTAAAAAAACCATCAGGCGCAAAATTGATTATATGTGTCCACACTTGCAGATGTTCTAGTCTTCCAATGTAGGAGGTACTCTTTTAATCTGCTCACGCCTCCTGCGTTGGCAGATTAAAAGGCGGTTAAGAGGCCCACAGATACTCGTAGCTCATGGTAGGTTATGCCCTACAGATAAAGGCTCTGATGACGATATTCATGTCTTGCAAATGTCAATTTTCGCTCAACATGAATTAACACGTTCACACTCAGAAAAGCATTGAAAGGGATTGCGAGTGGTTATAAAAATCCTAACCATGATTATATTAAACGTTCTTCATATACAGTACCATCTGGTGCATTATTTGCTACATAGCATTTTTTTCCTATCAATCAGAAATATATTGAAAGGGTATTGAGTGAAAACCAGACTTGAACCTTATTTTTAATTTGTATATCGCCGAGAATCGAACTCATAATTCCCTACTTGAAAGACAAGCGTCTTACTAACTAGGTTACGGAAATCGGTTGTTTTATATAGGAAATGAAAATATGTTACCTTATATTTTCGTGGAAAATTTTACATTCCACCCATAAAATAATTTCACTTTGTATCAAAATGCATTTAATGTTTAAATATAATATATTTTTATAAAATACAATTAAAATCTATTAACACAGGCTTCCTTTATTGAGCTGCAAATCATCTATTTATTGCAATATTTACAAGATTTATCACTAAATAACTCAAAGCTATAACTTTTACCTTGAATAACACTTGATTATACATTTACATGCATTTTTATAAGTTACAAAGTATCCATCATTAAATGTTTACTAAATGTTTTCTAAGAACAAATCAGTTGATCATACTTAACTCATGTTGTACAATTATTTTATTTTATGGGGTTAAAGTATATTGCTTCGCGGAAAATTTAAGTTATTTGCTTAATGATGATGGTAGTCAATCTGAAATTATTTGAATCGATCTCATCATCATTGTCATCAATATCTTTCCATGTCCCTATTCGAGTAGACAGAGAGAACAGATATCTACTTCATTCTGTCAGGGCAACGTCTTTTACTTCTGTCACGTCCATACACCACGTCATATATAGTATATATTTTTTTCCGTCTTTTATAATTTGATTCATTTGTGCCGCGTTTTTCTTGGTCCTCCCACACTTCTCGTATCATCTAATATATACAGCTCGAATAAATATTTTTTGTAAATCTTTCATCATGTATTCTTTAGATGCGGCCGAACGATCTCAATGTTTCTTTCTTCATCTTAAATGCTGTACTTTCAATTCACACTCATTTCTAATGTATTTTTTCCATACATACTACACAACGCTCTTATTTCTATCGCGTTTATCTTATTTTCATAACTTTTTATTCCATGTTCAAATTTCCTAATGTTGGGATCAAGAAGCCTGCTTTTCTTCTCTTTAAATGATTCAGTTGTTTAACACATTATATAGTCCATCATTCACTCTATCGCCTACAGCATGCTACTTTTTTTACGGTATCCCACTTCGTGCGGTCGGCATTCCGTACACATTTCAACCAGACATTCTTACACGACAAATAACATATTATAAAACATTCACATATGGGTTTATGTATATATTGAACAACCATAGTGACATTATTCGTTCTTTTTTGAAACCTTTACTTATTTTGAACTAATCATTTAAAACTAGATTTATTCTAACACACTGAAGTCACCCGAAAATAAAGAATATATAATAACAATACTTAAAAAGAAAATAAAAAATAAACTCTTATAATGTGGTTACCACAAGAATTAAGGAACTTTCTCGAACAACCGAAGTAAACATTTTACCTTGTACGAGTATAACATGTGCGCATACCAAATTTTCTGCATTGTACATTCATGCAGCCCACTATCAAAAAAGGTTAGTAATTATGATAACGACCTCTTTGGCTTAGTTATAAGACATCCGTTTTCCAGCCCGTAGATTATGGGCTCGATTCCTATTGGAACCTTTTGTATTGTATTATATTACACTTTCGTTGTACACAGTGCAATCTGGCGGGTTTATGTGACAATGTCTTTCATTGCCACATAAACCCACCATGGGGAGGCATGTGGCAATGTATTTCAACCAACCACAAGGATGTTCAAGAGGCCTTAAGCGATAACCAGACTGTAGTTATTTTTAAAAAATTGAACCCGCAACCTCCGGGTAAAGAGACGCATCTTACCAAATAATGCCACAGAAGTCGTTATTTACTTTGAAAAATGTTCTAGTCTGACTTTAACATAAGGCCTCTAGTCTTTTCCTGGGTGATTGGGGAAGATTTCTAGTAGGCAATGAACCCACTAGCTTGTACTGTATATAACATAAGAGCAATAAAATATAATTGGATTGAAATATATCAGGCAATTCATCTTTCAGGAATTTACAGTAAAAACAGAACTCAGAAAAAAAATTCAAGCATTTACAAGAATTTTTCTCGTGTAGAATGAATTTGTTTATAAAACATCGAACCCGTTATACGAATACTTGAAATATTTCAAAAGATTTAGTAAAAATATTTTCAAACATTCCCTTCCATTTACAATAGATATTTTGTTTTATTTTGTTCAACATTCTTGGTGAAGTATACTGACGGTATCGACAATACCAAGACAACAAAGTCAGCCAAAAGTAGTTCGATCATTATTTACAATTCTTCTTCAAGTAGAAGAAAGCGTCGTCCAATGCAAAAGTAGAACTAATCACGGTGACACTAGAATTCAAGCTACTGATATGCCTACGTACATGAAAGATGTCAAGCTATTTGAGTGTTAAGCATGAAGATAAAAACGAGTACTTCTATAGCCAATTATTGTTCGAGCGGATCGATATTCTTACACACTGACAGTAAACTTTTTTTACCAGAAACCTATTTTTAACATACAACAAACCCTACATTCAAGAAATTTAGAAATAAATTTTTGGAATTAAATTCAGGTCAGGCAATTTATATAATAAGCCTTCTTGGGATTTAAAAAAAATAATAAATATCCAATTGCCGGCTTTTTAAGCTCCTCGTCACCCCCTTCGATGTTAAAAAGAATTAGGTTTTATTAAATTACCTATAGGATAGTTGTTTCGTTTTAAGATCAAGGTTTATAAACCGTAGATTAATTCTTATGATATACATATATGTTACTCGTAATTTGACCATGTTAAAAACGTTTGGGGTAATAACTTCTTCGTTTTCTGAATCGGAGAGAAATAAGCTTAGACCTTTTGATGACCGATGTTATTATTCCTGCCTAATTCTTTACTATACGAGTACATATGTGCTGATTCGTATAAATTATTGTCTTTGATTTGATTGTCAGTAAATAATTTTTATATATAAATTTATATTGATTATACTCGTCGATTTTTAAGATTTTAAATAATCATTTAAAAAAATCGGAAAATTTAAAATTTTCACTTTTATTTGACAAGTTTACTATACTCGTATATTAATTTGCATAAGAAATACAATTTTTCACTGTCTTGGACAATGGATATTTACAGTGACCATTCTTATTTCATTGTAATTCAAATTGTTTATTGCAACTTCATAATATTTCCTACTTATGAATAGAACGGATTGAAAAGTCACAGGAATAATATTTGTAATTTAATATTGTTTCATTTTCTCAAAAAGTTTATTTTACTTGTCAATATTTTTTATGAATACATCATCATCATGAGTAAGATTGTGTTTCATCCAATGGATTTTTGAAAACGCATTGAGAGATAAACGAACTCAGAAAACGGTATCGAGACTACCTTTAACAGATAGATATTAATTTCGAGATCAAAGAGAGTTTCTCTTGAATGTAGCATTAATAAAATACATATTTAGGTGTATTGATAAGTCACTTTGTTTAAAATTGTGCGCTTTTTATATACCTGAGTTTCATTTTGATAACAACATTGTATGTGAATTAGCAGTAAACGCTACCGTATATCTTAAACTTCCTGAAAAGATTATTAAATTAGATTTGATAATATATTTATAAGATTATTTTCAATGTTTTTGATAGCTGGCTCATATTAGTTCAAAAACTTTTGCTAAAAAACACACTGGATTCTTTTACAATTAAAATGTGTTCACAAAAATTTACTAATGACAATTGTATGTTGGTATTCATCAATCATGAAAATGCAACACTTGGATAAATCCATGTCTAGATTGGTGGATACTTGTAATATAAATGTTGATGAGCTTGGGATAGTCCTTCTCCGCCATTTCCTTAGGAGACTGGATATTCCATTTACACTTTATTTTTAAAAAAAAGTGATTTGCTTTATCATTTTTTAATTTTCGTTGGCTTTGAAAAATATTTTTCCTACTCAAGTCTTATATTGTTGATTGTATTCGAATATTTAGTTTACTTTGGGTATTTTACTATACATTGATATTTGCACACATCATATTCCAATTAATTTCATCTGTATCGATAACACCAGATCTACGATATACTTTATCGTATCAGCTCAGTAAGATGCAACTGTGATGATATTGGGCACTATTTTTTCAACAGGTCTTTTTCCGAGCATCTAATGGGGCACAGTGAATAAATCATCAGGTGCGACATTGATGTAATATCACGTGCATATTGGTGGATCCTCCAAATCAATATCCAGCCTGAAGAGATTTTTTTTAAATCTATTCACTTGGGTGCATAGGCGATTAAGATATCTCCATACGATCTATGGTAGGTGGTGTCTCCGTCGGCTGCATCCATGTCCAAAGGCTTTCAGTTCCATCTCTCCAAAAATAAATACACTCCCTACACGAGAGCATTCTAGAGGGTTGTGGATGGTCATAAAACTCCTTGACTGTATTTGTATTTAACAGTTTAAAAGGTGTTTGGGATCATTTAGTTATGTATGTTTCTCACTCCTGCATACAATATTCCAGCGATATCCCAGGAATTATAAAAACCTTTTCCATTGGGGTTGGTCTAAGAAATCAACTAATTAAGCGATTTGTTTTGTACCATATTTTGAAAGATTATATTTTTTATTATGTTTGCATTCTAAATTATGTTATTTTTTTTAAGATGATATATTTTTTTGTTTATTTTATAAATGTTACTGTGACATGTAAAATACACTTGTAATATTCAAGTGGTCTAAAAACAATAATTAAAAAGCATGAACTTTGAAAGTATTTTATTGAGATAAGATATAAAACACACGTTCACACACGTTACTTAGCTATATGCACTAATGAAATAAAATAACTTAAAACCATCAACGATTAAAGAGAAAACATTTCAGACCTACAGCAAGAAATAGTCACATAAAGAAGATAACTCGAGAGAATTAACATTATTGTAAATATTATTATTACACAGGCGTACTTATAATACTCGCACTTAAAATAAATAATAAT
Source organism: Odontocerum albicorne (assembly GCA_949825065.1). Lineage (NCBI taxonomy): Eukaryota > Metazoa > Arthropoda > Insecta > Trichoptera > Odontoceridae > Odontocerum > Odontocerum albicorne. Next base: position 13,661,163 of record OX463850.1, read on the forward strand.
GTGAAGTTCTTCGAAGGAATTTGCTTGAATGAAATGTTTAGTTGGAAAGAAAGGTATTTATTCATCGATAAAAGTTAATTATTTATAAATCAATTTTTTAAGTTAAAACCTCCTGATACCCGGTGTCCGTAATTTTGTAAATTAATGTTTTTTTTTTAAATTATAACTGTAGGGAAAACCATAAATTTTAGTCATTTTAATAACAAAACAGACCTCTGTTCTCGAGTGTTTTAGTTAAAGCATGTCAAATGAATTGGTTTCAAAAAGTCGCTTTGCATAACAACCTATTTTTTTATCTTTAAAAATTTTATTTTTATGAGAAACTGAATTATCTTTTAATAACAATGACAGCGTTTATGAGCCGTAATTATTATCACTGTTTATATATTTCAAATATTACTATAAAAATACTAGCAATAGCCCACTATACATATACAATGATTTAAGACGTACAGCTGATCTTCCGATGCAGGATTTTCTTATAGAAAGAGAATATTCCCAATCTGATTTTTCACGTAAGGTCTTTTTCACATATGTGATTTGTTAGAAGAAATTTACATCAAGCAATAAGCTCACAAAATAGTATTGTGTAAAATAAAGTATAATACAATTTGTTTAAATGGACATTCAACTGTTATATGATACATAATAAAAGATAAAAATTTATTATTAAATTTAATAAAAATATTTTTTGTTTTGACGTTTCGAATAATTACATCATACTCGTATATTTAATTAACTTATGGGTAAAAGAAAAAAAATAAGTTTTTGCAAACAATGGTAGATATAGGTAGTGCGGTTTTCTTGCCATTTTCCGTGCACTGCATGGAATGCTCACAACTCATAGAATAGTATCGTAAATCCAGCGTAACAATTCTTCGAAATGCTATACTCAAGTAACATCCCTAGGAATTCTTAATGACTGCGAGACTCGACACATATGTATAAAGTTGAATACGCAAACTTTTACGACTCGACTTTTTCATATATTTTCTGTCTTCACGCGTGAATAACGGCCAATGTTTATTTACCATTTGAACGCAACTAAAAAACTGCATCTTACTACTTTTTACCCGATACTATATTGCTTTCACATGCATTATATTCCATTTCTTGCAGTTTAACGATAATTTCAATTGAAATATTTTACGTAATTTAAATAATATTCCTGTCAAATAAAATAAAAGTTCAACCTTGATCACGTAACATATCATACACGTTTATTATTTGAGTGAATATACGTTATACGCCTATGAATATACGTTATACGCCATTATACGTAAAAACAAAAATATTTTATATCCGTAGTCAATTATTTTTTTATAAAGTATTGTATTACCATTCTATTGCGCACATCACGAGTAATCATATTTATAGGATATAATTACCTAATTAACTAAACTAATTCATTACATATGATAGATAACATCAATCCGTTACCCTGTTGAAAAGAGAGAACAAAGTACCAAACTTTCCTATCACGATATACATCTTTCGTATCCTCTACATCCATAAACTTTCTCATATAGCTCCTTTAATTTTTCTAACTTTAGATTTTCTTCTTTTAAAATATCATTCATTTGATCCAGCCATATTTTCCTTGGTCTTCGACTTTATGCTTTTCACTGTAATTGCACTGTTCATTATTTAATTTCGTAATCAATTTTACAATATCAGTATAAAACATTTCTTATGTTGTTGAAATATTACAATATTCAAACAAAAACATTAAAAAATTGGGATACTGAAACAAATGAAAACTATTTTGGTATGATACAGTATTTACCTTGTCATTTTTCTGATTATTTTCACGATGTTTTTGATTTGTTTACAGTTTGTATATTTTAATCAAAATAAGAGTCAGATATATTTTTATCAAAATGAATTTTGTACATTTCATTGAAAATGTCATTTATTTATTTAACACTTAATATAATCTGGCGAGCTTATTGCCTGGCTGCAGTCTCTTCCAAACCAACCAGACAAAATTAAATGAAGCAAGTAACGTGGTCGCATAAATCATTCAAATAACTATCCATCCCCACGAAATCTATAAACACATACGTGAGCACATACCCACGAGCCCCACAAATACGAACAATCACCCTAACATTATTTTTCATATAAAATGAGATAACATCAATCAAAAGGAAAGAAAGGGATGGTGGAGAGGAAAGGAAAAGAAAAATCAGGAATGAAACACGTTATTTTACTGACTAGAAATTAAGAGTTTTTTCAGTCGCTTCTTAAAGCATGCCAAGGACGGAGCGAGTCTTATATTGGTTTGTAACTGATTCCAGAGTCTCACTGCATGGACAGTAAATGACGATGTAAAGAAAGAGGAGCGGTGAACTGGAAAGGGCAATAAACAATCTCTGTTTGAGCGTAGCGCTAATCCATGATTGGAAAGACGCTGAGTTTTTTCAGCCGCTTCTTAAAGCACGCCAAGGATGGAGACATTTAGACAAGATTGTAAACTCATTTAGACAAGATTTTAAACTCTAATCTATTATCATAGCTTAAGGCCAACATAGTTTTATATTATATTATATAAAAAAACACAAAAATTTTATCGTGTACAAAATATTGTACAATAATATATTTATGAATAAATACAAACACCTCCCTGTTTCAAATGACGAAGCATAATTTGGTTTATAGAAAAATCTCGCGCAAACATAATCAACAGAAGCACGTTTTGTTCGTAAAAAACATTGATGCGAATGCGCTAGAATACTTAATTAAGTTTACTGACCAAATGAAACACAGGAAGACGAATTAATCACTAAAACAATCCATCAACCTAAAACAGTGTTTCACCGAATGGTTTCTATGGAGTCGTAGTTTTGAATAAAATTTAATTACTAACTGAAATGTGAATTCAAAAGTTAAATTTTAGTTTGCAATTAAGTTGTATTTATAATATATCTTTGAATATTAACATACAACACAACTTATTGTAAACGAATTTTGAAATTTCACTGAATAAATTCTGCTGTTTTTTTTTTCTTCTGAAAAGGCGCATGCTGATCGGAAATATAGTTTTAATGTATGTTGTTTGATTTTTTAATAATATGTATTATAATGTTCGAAAAACATACAAAGCGATTTCATTCAAAGAAAAGCAAATCATCGCGATGAAAATTCTGATTAAATTATCAAAACGTGGCAACAGGAAACTCAGAACATCTTTAAGTTTTAATATAGGTCGATCGAATCCACTACTGTCTAGGCATATAGGTCGATCGAATCCACTGCTGTCTAGGCATATAGATCGATCGAGTCCACTACTGTCTAGGCATATAGATCGATCGAATCCACAACTGTCTAGGCATATAGGTCGATCGAATCCACTACTGTCTAGGCATATAGGTCGATCGAATTCACAACTGTCTAGGCATATAGGTCGATCGAATCCACTACTGTCTAGGCATATAGGTCGATCGAATCCACTACTGTCTAGGTATATAGGTCGATCGAATCCACACCTGTCTAGGCATATAGGTCGATCGAATCCACTACTGTCTAGGCATATAGATCGATCGAAGGTACAATTTACAGCAATAAAGAGTAAAATAACAGATGAATGTTTAGAATAAACTAACTTTAGAATAAATTTGCGATATTGTTAAAAATGTACTAAATATTTCTATAAAACAGAGTATGTTTATATATAATATGTGTATATGTTTTTTTGTGTTTATATACCAACTGTTAATGGATTGTTTTTTTTGTGTAAAATGGTTTACATATATGATAAAAGGATGTAGGCTGAAAAACATCTGGCATCCTCGCGGTCGAGTTCGCTCTTATATTGATGGGGCTGTATCTCGGTTGTGAGGATGTTAAAAAAGGACCCCAGACTCTTAGATAGCTTTTCTCTGTAAATTGTTTATATGCCCATTACCTTATGTACTTGTACATTTATGTACATTTACTCGTATACTATAGGTATTACTATAAAAAACTTATTATTTATTTAAACACTGCTTTTGAGAAATAAAGTTAGATATAAGTGTCTTGGCTATTATTAGCGATAGTCGTTTTATTTCTAGAGGTTTGAGAAATGCTGCATTAATATTTCGTATATTTTGAATAATTCTGTAGATAATGTTGTTAGCGAGATAATTAATTGTCGGAATTAAATTGTTGTTTATGAATTTATGAGAAGTTGATCGTTATCTAGATATAAAACAAACCAAAATATTTACCATTTTCTTTACGAAATCCGGCAAAAACTGTAAAATTATGTTAATCTTGTTTACCTGTTATTAATTTATTTCGTTATATTAAGATTCTTACTCTCATTTACTTCAAACAGTAACTTAAAAAATATAACGTCTCTCTACAATACTTTGTTAGACATTTTAATTGATCCTATATTTGTTATAAGATAAGATTTTTTAAATAAAGGTTCCCAACCGTTCTTATATCAGACGAAAACGCGGGGATTGGAAAAACATAAGTCGAGTAAATGAATCACTTCAAGAATTTTTAAAGAATGTAATAAAGTGAATGTCATGAAACTCTTTTAATTATTTGATGTTATGACACAAATTATATATTGTTTAACAGTCCAATTATTTTGATAATCGTTTACGATACATTTGCCATATTATTTGACTGTCATGTTCATCCGTTACAGGTTTGACAACTTTCCACATTACAAATAACAAAACCTTATTACCACATTTGACGTGTACCTCAATTTGTGAGCTGTTTGTGTGGTTACAAATTTACATTAATTATAAGGTAATTAAATTGTGTTTTTATTTATTTAGTGAAAGCAGCAAAAGACTATTTGTTTTTCGAAATATAACGCAAACAAGTTATTTATATTAGTTTGAAATAATTTTAGGGTTATAACTGGTGATTTAACTTGCCGCTATTTTTATGGTTATAACTGGTTATTTAATTTTAGGGTTATAACTGGTTATTTAACTTGCCGCTGTTCTGCTTAAAGAAAATTGCCGCTGTTTTGGAGGCAATTCACCCTCCGTCATTAAGACAATATAAAGAAAACACTACCAAATATATTATTTGAATGATTCAAAGAAAATCCACGGAAATTTGTATTTTACATTATAGATTTAAAATAAAAATTATCCACTATCGTGCTAGTTTTGAGTATATTCGTTATCTCGGTTAATTTTTAGACCTTATTATTTTTTTCCTCTTTTAAAATGTTTCGTTGTATTGCAAGACATGTATATTTACAGGTATTTTGACATTATAAGTTACTGTACACGTTTTTCGAATATTTGCTAAGAAGTTTTCTATTTTCAAATATCGAGCAAATCAGCTCAGGGAAGAAACAGGACAGATTTTTTTACGTATTGATAATTTTTCTCATTTTTTATATCACAATCCAATTTCATCCATAGAATAGAAAGTTAAGCACAAATAATTTAACTTCTCAATACTGATGTATTTGTATGTAAAAGCTGTTGTTTGTTTCCACTTCAAAAAAATGAAACATAATATGTTTGAGTTGCATTGACTCCTGCACCGCAAGGTAGCCGATACCGACGAAGATTAATTACTCTGTGTCGTCCTAATCGGATTCCTCCCGAATGCGTGGATTCCTAGAGCGAGCGGCCGGTACGTGAGGCAATTGCCAGATAGGCCGGACTTGTGTTGATCTGCAGTACACTGCACTGCACCCAGGTCTATCCCAGCCTGTCCACTGTCCACTGTCCACGTGGGCATGTATGCCGAACGGCACATTCAACCGAGAAGCAGAAGTAACACTAAAAAGAGCGTTTGAAAGGTGAAATTGATCTGCTGTAAGCCTCGTAGCAATGAAAACAAATTGAAAATAATGCCGTAATTTACATAGAAACAAGAAAAACATTCTACGTAGGTACCTTTAGACCTGTAATAAATAAATACAAAAATTACACGTGTTAGACCACCCACGGAGATATTTGCGTGTTTTTTTTTATTATAAACATGTATTTACGTGTTCACCAACATGGCTCGTTAAAATTATTTATGTATTTTCTCACTATTGAATGTGAAAATATTTAAATGTCAAAAGGCTAACTATTTGATTCTATAAACTATGAAGAATTAAATAAAATAAAATCATATTTACTTTAAAAATTGCATGTTCAAATTATTTTAACCATTTCATACAGTTATCCATTTTATTAAATCCATTTTATTATACACAGATCACAAGTTATTTTGATGTCAAATTGAGCTCAGTCAAAAAATTTGTAGGTCGCTTTTTATTTATTTTTTTGCTGTAGAAAACACAAAAATAATTCTAGAAAGAACTATTTTTTATGAACTAGATAATGAATTATATTATATATATGGTATAAATAACCATAACTCAAAGAAGGAAATATTATCAAACTGAAACGGTAACGTAATAAATATAAAACGATACTTAAACTTTATCGGTTGGAAGACAATTCTACATATCAACAAACTCAGCAAAGATTTTTACGAACAACAATATGTTTAACATTTAAAGTTTTTGTCCGGCAAGTTATTAATCTGAACCTCCATCAACAAACAAATCAACAGAGATGACCTAATATAAGTAAATGTCACACAGTAAATAATAATATAATACAAGTAAACGGACGGTCATAGAACGATATCCAAGACAGAAGAACCTACACCTGGCGAACCTGAAGAGCAAATCCTAACTCAACATTTGGAAATAGAAGATTTTAGGTAAATATTTTAAAGGCGTGTGTTGTTTTTATTTAAAGCCCAATTTTCTGTTTTGACCTATCGTGAAATCAGAGTGTCGTTATTTTCCCCTTTTTACAAGAAAATCATGTTTGGCAAGTGTTTTCAGGCATTTTTTATGCCATTTAATTCCATTCCGAATATCAGTCCTTAGTTCAACTCAATAAACTGCTTTAAAGCACTCTTGAGTTAATCTTAATGGCTGGGAAACAGCGCTATATCGAGTTATCATTATATAAAACTAATCTCTCAATAACATGGAAGTCTATGTATGCAAAAAATATTAAATAATTTTTAAGATATTTGAGGAAACAAAAGGTGTGAAGTGAAACAGAATTGAACATGAAATACTCATTATTTTGGCTTGGTTATTTTGCACGCATAAGATTATTTGCTATTACAAATAAAACTAAAAACGTTATATGGGACCATTAATTATACAATTATACACTGTAAGTGATAAGGATATGTAAGAGTGTGAATGTTTCAGTTAAGTGTTCGAATATTTAGAAAACACTTCATCACAGTATTTGCCTGGTGAAGTGATTATCTGTATACAATTTTTTTTTAATCTTATGTTCTTGTACTATAATGTCTTCCCATCAAAATTATTTAAAATTTATTTTGAAAAATAAAAAAGAAATCTATAACTTTTAAATAAAATTATTTCTCTGTTTATACATTTAGATAATCCAGTTACACATGCTATACAAATTTCTGGCTGAAAAATGACCAAATTTTAGGTTACACACAAACAATAAAACAAAATCAGAACAAACTAAAATTACAAATCAAAAGTAGGTAATAAAGAAATGAAAACTAAAAACAAACACGATTCATTGTTGCTCCATAATATTGTTATAATAAATTACTGTTTCTAAAATCATTTAAAATAAATGTAAATAAAACCAACTAGTTATGTTACCCGTCGGTTTTACATATGCCCCCTTAAAAAATTCGCGTGCGCACCCCTGAAGATCTCAGTTTCCAAGAATCTGGACATAAATCTCACATCGTGAAAAATTCCACAGCGACTTGATGCGATCTGAGAATACATAGAAATACTACGATGCTACTCAGGAATCATACCAGCATTAAATCCGTTTAGCACAACATTGTAGAGAAGGCTTTAATAGCAATGTCAACTTTTTTCATTTATACTTTATAGGTCTATCGCCAAGTAAGTCCACGCTAAACTTACCTACGTATGCCGTTACGTCTAAACTAGCGATACATTTTAATTATTGTATATAAAGTTAACCGTTACCTTTGAACATATGTCCGATGTAATTTCAAATAGAGTTTTATTCATCGTTTTATATCTAATTTAGTTCCATTCAACGTAATTAGTTATATTTGGTGTAATATAATATTCATCTACTGATTATAAATGGGAAAAAAACACCAAATAGTTGAAAAGATAATCTGCTAAATCATTGACTCAATAAAATAAAATCAAGGAGTGCACGTTTGGAGTATTATTTTGCAACCTTTCGTTTAATAGAGATTCTTCATCAGGCCCCTTATGGTATGAACTAATTATTTTTTTTCTTCTTTCATAAAAATATAAATTGATTTAGAAAATATGTTGAATGAAAATTAATATTTTCTGATATATCATTTCACGATATCCGTGATTAAGTTGGTAAAATGTTATTCTTCCAATTAGGTTCGGTTCCCGTTGGAAATCAGATTTTTTAAAATTATTATGGTCTGGTTTTCACTTAAGCCCTTTTTAAAATATTTCTAGTTGATTAAACAAAATTTTCACATGGCTATAAACTCACTACATAGCATTGAATACAATGAAAGTGTAACAGAATACAATATAATCACATTTTTTGCGGAAATATGTTAAATAATTACAAAATTAACTTTTATTGTCATCGCTTTATCTTTGCCATTTACCGATATCACTCAACAAATAACTATAATTCTAGTAATTTTTATTGGGTGAAAAGGGTACATGGACAAAAAAATGTGAAATTGAATACGATAGGCTATTCCTCGTAATTCAATACGATTGTCAGCCATCCTGTGGATGGAAGATGATTGTGTGTGTGAATTAGTTTATTATGTGTAAGCTGTTGCACTTCAGAAAGCACAGAGACTTGATAGATCAAACCCAAAGTCCCGATGGCAAATGTCCCGATGATTTTCCATAATGATCAGCATATTTACAGTATTTCGTTAGACAGAGTTTTATATAGTTGTATGTTTTTATTGCTTAATAGTGCTATACGAATTTACCATAAGCAACATATAATATAAGCTACTAAAAAATATTAATTCAAATATAACATGGTTTAAAAGTAAAACCAAACTGAAAGTGAATCCTCCAGAATTCGAACCTTGAGTTCTAGCTTGTTTAGTGTGAACAAGCTAGAACTCTAGTGTTAGAACATAGCCACCGACATTGGAATTGTATACACTTTGCAATTGTATGTGTATATTACGGAGGCTAATGTTAGACCATAGCCACCGATATTGGGATTGCATATATTGTCTTTTGCAAGTGTGTGTGTATTTTATATAATAGAAAACAAAATAAAATGATTAGGGAGGAATGTGAACTTAAAGTTATTGTATTAAACAAGATAAAGAAGAGCATTCTGAGATGACCTGGCCACATAGAACAAATGAGTGAACAAAGATAAAAATAACAAATATACAGTGGAAACGTGAGTAAAAAGTTTGTTAGAAGATTAACAAAATAAGTGTGTTTAGGTCGAGTGAATGATATTTTGAATGAAAAAATCATAGGTATGAAAAGTCTGTATAGAGGAAACTAAAAATGTGTGTCGCGATGTTAATGTCTGGCGCTCTCTCGTTTTTGCCGACTCCGATATAAAAACGGCGTGATGTATGGTGGCCAATATTGATGTAAATATACTATTTTAGGGATCAAAGCCATCAAGTTTTTGTTATTACCACAAAAAAATATGTCTTTAGTCACATTACTACTTTTGATAAATAATAGTGTTGTACTATAAGTGGCTAAAATTAAAACTACAGGATTCTTACGCTCGAGAGTTTCAGGTTGATACTCGATAGAACCCAAAAAAAAGGGTACCAGACTGGTAACAATACTACACTTAAAGCTGAATGTGTTACATAATTTATCGGAAGATCTAAAGTTTCTTTGTTCATTAATTCGTCTTCCTTGGTATTTCTCCTAAGGTTGTCTTACCAAATATTTTTTTTTCTAAATTCATGCCGATGTGAAAAAACATCTTTTCGATTTAATAGCATCCACCATCTTCTTATCCTTAAACTAAACTTTTTGTAACATTTTTAATCTGTTGGTAAAAGTGGGTCCTGGATTAGAACACCCTTAAGGAGAGTCTGCGCTCTGAAGGATGGTATTGAAATTGTCAATTTAATATTTTTATTTATATACAAAGAGGGTTTGTAAACCTAGTAAATTTAAGAAAAGCTAACATATGGTCGCGTATATTCAATAAGGAATTAACCCACAAATAATTTGTGTCTAAAAATAACAAGTCAGTAAAAGTTGTACTACAAGAATAAATTCCAGGTTATTTGATTCCTTAAAAAGCTAATACAAAGCGATATAGTATTGTATTTCTCTAAATGTATCCAAATAGACGTTGATGGTACAAAAAATATTAGAAATTTAATTAGGGAAGTGAAACTGTTAATAAATTATATTCCAAAAGAAAATACTTGAACTAATTTTAAAACAATTTAAGTTCTTGAGCGCGCTTATCTATTCCATTTAGAGCACGAATTAAATTAAACTTATCTGTTAAGTTCGAGAAATGTTGGCAGTCAACCTTATTTCACTTTCATAAATCGAAATCGAACATTTTTTTGTGGAAAAAACAAAGTTGACAAACAGTTCGCTAATTGTTCTATACTTTTATAAACTATTCTTTTATAAGTTCATAAACATCATTTTCTAACGCCATTCGAGACTGAAATTACTCCGAGTTATTCGAATTACTGAATTAGTAACTCAATAACCGGTAACTTAAAAGATTTTTAAAGCACTTCAAGGATTCAGGTCTCTTTTACTCCAGATGAAGTATATTCCAGATGATATAAATAGATGACTTTCATAATAAAATATCAACCCCTAAGAAGAAATATTAGATTTGTAATAAATGTATTTACAGGAAAGAATACTGTTAGCCAACATCGTAGCTTAATTGTAAGCATTCATCTAGGGTTACCAGGCTCGATTTCTGGCGAGTCTGGAACTGGTTTTACCTTCAGATATATTTTCAACTAAACATTTTTTTGTACTTGGGCTTATCAGACTCTGATTGAAAGGTGTAACAAAACCACTATATAAGTCATTAAGTACTTTTATGTACACTTCGTATTAATACTATCAATTATTTTATTTATTACGAGTACTTCAAATGATATATCTGGTGAGTTTATTCATTCCCAAAGATTTATTGCGGTCAACGTTAAAGTATTTTTTTGTATTTGGTGTACATGACAAATTTGAGAAATAAAATGTAAAACTTAATTCTAAGAACAAGAAAATTACATATCTCCAAATAACAATCGCGAGGCTATAGGATATATCATATATCTTGAAGGAATAAAGATGGATGAGTTGAAGAAAAATAAGGTAACAGGGGTATTTTGAGTGGTAATGTTGGTAAGCACGAATGCGGAATGAACTCCTAGGAACTATCATAATATAACATATGCACTATCCTTAACGACCTTCAAGAGATAATTCAAAATAAAGTATCATTAAAAATTCCCATTTATTCTTATTTTCTTTCCTTGTGTCTATATTTTTTTTCATTCCGTTTTTTTTTAAGATATATATTTTTTTAACGCTTATTGAAAACCACAATGGCTATAAAGTTTGTCATGGATTACATACATATATATCATCCCGCCGTGTCCCTTGTAGAGTAGGTAGAGAAAAAAGTTCTCCAAAATGTTATATTTAAGCACACAACTTTCGTTTCCTCCACATTCATACATCTCGTCATCCACAATCATCAATTATTCATACTTCTCATTTCACCTTTATTCAGAATCTGGTCCACTTGGTCCGGCCACGTTTTAATGGGCCCACTTCTTCCACGCACACTTTACACTTGTCATTAAAAAGGGATAACATTTTTTCCATAGTTTCTTAAACACCATTTAGGATTGTTCACTCTGATATATCTTGATAGTTCATTCTTGTAATGCCAAATGGACTGCAAATTAAGTAAAATGTTTTGTTATCATACAAAATCTCGTCTGCGGGCTGAAAAGAATATCGGTGCTTTAAAAAAAAATTGGAATTATTCGAGAAGATATTTGGGAAAATTGAGAGCATACAAGTATAAATAATTAACATATTTTTTCTTTTCCACACTTGATCCACTAGCGGCTGGCCACCATGAACGTACCATATTAATGGCTGATTTATTTAGGAATTCGATTTATCCTCATAACATTTCCATGCCTGAAAATTTTCCTTAGGCATCCTTAAATATGAAGAAATCCATTTTTCAGGAAAGCCCAAAATACGTTATTTTTTTTAATTTACTGTAACATAGTCACAATTCCAGATTTCTCAATGCGCATCAAAATATCCTCATTTAGGGCTCTATCTATCTATCCATCCAATGTAAACATATTGAATTATTTTATTTGTATGTTATGTTAATAGAAAGTGGCCTTGCCTCAGCATGTTACAAAAGAACTAAGATTATGTAACATCTACCATGAACATAAAAAAATCGCAATTAGATTATTGATCAAAAAATTCACTTTATAATTCTTCTAGTTGCATCACTCTCCATCGCACTTGTTTCTACCTGCTATCTCAAGGCTCTCTTCAGGCAAAATAATTCCAGTTTGTTATGAAAACAATACTTAAGTTAAAATGGTGTCATATTTCATCGGAAGTGCGTGTAGTGTCTTGATTTAAAGATTATTTTTAACGAGGGATGATTTGTTGATAATTATTACTGATTTATTTTGGCTTATGTATTGTGTATCAAATATTTCCAAAAATATTTTTACATAACTTTTGTGATACGTGTAAAATTTTAACTGTTTTTTTTCTAAAACATATACCCGTAGGGCATATAAATTTCTATCACCACAAACCGAGATGATTCCGCCCAAAGATAATTGATAATTGATATTTCGTTCAAAGATAATTGATAATTGATGGATTAAGATAATTGACATTTCACTAATTAGGGAAATTTACACATTGAAATAGAAGGTATAAATTTCACTAATTAGTTTAATAACACAGTATTTTATTATTAAATATTGTAATGTAAAGTTCTACAAACTTAAAGCCGAAAGCTTTGATGAAAGATTGGTTATTAATTTAAACCTTTTAATTATACATTGATAAATTGTGACCCTAAAAAAAGATTAGTTTAAACTTTATTATTATACAATGATAGTATGTTCCCAAAATATTTTCTCACCGTGCTCCGTCTACTGTAGAATACAAATAACAATAGAAGTAAACTACATAAGTGCGATAGTATGTAACAATAGTGGGACAATAATGCATACATTTAGCATAGCATCTCGACTACTCGCGGCGACATCACAGGTGATTGATGCGCAAGACCCGCGCTGGCTGATGAACAATTCTTGTGATGCGGAAGGCGGCCTATTCCACTTCCAGAAGATAACGTTTAACTTATGGGGGGAATTAATTTGAATCAATTACGTTAAAAGTGGTACGATTTATTTATTTTCGCTTTGAATAGAAGCCATTTTCTGTCACTTTTCACCACGTTTCCTTGAGTCAATTTCGTTAATTTAAAAAAAATCTCATTTTATTATATCATTTTAAAATCGTTTTCGTTAAATAATAATGCAAATTCAACACTGTTTTTTTTTCTACTAACCACTGTTTTATTTATCGCTTTTATTACTTGTTTCAAAAATCTATGTCTTCTATGCCAGGCTATAAGGAACTAAATTACTATGCATAAAAATTATATATATATATATTATATATATATATATATATATATATATATATATATATATATATATATATATATATATATATATATATATATATATATATATATATATATATATATATATATATATATATATATATATATATATATATATATATATATATATATATATATATATATATATATATATATATATATATATATATATATATATATATATATATATATATATATATATATATTAGGGTGTCCCTTATTTTGTCAAACACAAAAAAATTGCGATTTTTTGCTTTCATCCCCTAAATATTTCTTATTTGGTTTGATTTACTCAAAAACAAATTTTTATCTCAATAGGATGACGTTAACCCGTGCTAAGTTGTGTGCCAAATTTGAATGTTAGTAATTATTGGTTTATTAGTTCTAAGTCAATGTAAAAAGTATTGATGAGTGTATCATCTAATATCTATTTTTTTTTTATTTAAGTAAATAGTACTTCAAACCATAGTGCACTCTAAAGAGTAAAAATGTATTCAATTACTGACTTAGTACTAAAAAACCTATAATTCCAAACATCAAAATTTGGCGCTCAAGTCGGCACGGGTTAACGTCATCCTATTGTAATAAAATTTTGTTTTTGGGTAAATCAAACCAAATGGAAAATATTTAGGGGGTTGAAAAAAAACAGGTTTTTAACAAAATAAGGGACACTCTAATATATATATATATATATATATATATATATATATATATATATATATATATATATATATATATATATATATATATATATATATATATATATATATATATATATATATATATATATATATATATATATATATATATATATATATATATATATATATATATATATATATATATATATATATATATATATATATATATATATATATATATATATATATATATATATATATATATGTCAGTTTTTTTTACCAACGACCACTAACAAATATATTTAATTTAATAACATGTAATTTAGTTCTTCAATACCTGGCAGATAGAGAATAAGACAGACGTCATTGAAAACAGCAATCAGAATAGACTTTTGTCTTATTTTTCCTTACTTAGATCTAAACTATACATATTTTCTAATCTTATATTTTTCATTTGGTAAATTAAAATTTTATAATTTACAATAACTCTTAATTATTTTCAAAATACTACTGTTTTGAATGAAAACGGGTTTGTTGTCAGAAATTTGCATCATGTAGAACCGTGTACGTTGAAGTAAAAATTAATAAAATATGAAGTTGACATAAATTCAATGAAGCAGTAAGTAAGACTTTATGATCCTATAAACTTTATGAATGTTAAATACACCATTCTAGGTGCATACTTCTCTCGTAGACATATTGAAAATATTTCAGTCCTTATTTCAAAAACAGACTAAGTCTTGTAAATATATTTTTTTAAATTAGTTTTTAGAGTTTTGAAAGATAACATCAATGGTACTTATATGTCAACAGAACATGGCCAAATTATTATACATAATATTATGTCAACGAATACTTACGATACCTACTAGATAATATGAATAAAAAAACATTAATCATCTTTTTCTGACTTTACTTTGTGTATGTTAAGTTCATACTCATAAGATTTCCTTTTAAAATTGAACTTACATGATATTATTCTCGCGTCAAGTTTCAAACTTCTACTTCGATTTCGTAGTCAGGTTTACCAGAGAAGAGCTGGGAAAAGGGTCTACAACTCGAGTGACAAGAATATCGTAGTAGTGAAAATTACAAACAAATCTTATTATTTTTTTTATTTAACACATATGTAATATAAGTCAACATTAGACTGGTTAAGCTATCTTTTTTTTTACACATTATATTTGAATTAAAGTTCCCATAGAATTTGAACCTGTATAAGATTCAAACCTCCATAAAACTGACCGCAAACTCGACGTTAAACTACATCTAACGTCTCATTTTTCACGCACCTGATCATTTATCGATTCAGGTGCGTAATTGTTGCCAATAGAGGTAAAAAGCAGTTCATTTTTTTCTTAGAATGGTACATTGTTTGTTCTTACCATTAAAAAAAACATTTTACAGTTGTGAGAAATCTAGTTCAAGAAATACGTGATTTATATAAAGAGGTTTAATTTAAAATATCCTGCCCTAAAAAACACAACGTTAAAGAAATTATGTCAATTACCGTTATATAAAATGAAAACTATATCTTATAGGTTTTGGATGAATAAGAGTTTATGTTATTTTCTCAATTATCTTTATAAAATTTATATTACAACGAAAAGAAATCTCTTGAATCAACTTACTATTTTATTTAACAAAAAATAGTCTGCTTAAGGTATAAGAAATAAAGGGGTTGAAATTAATTTATCTCAGGGTACTTTAGAAAAATAAATTGAGAATAAGGGTGAACGTTAAAAAAGGCAAAGAATATTTTTACACTTCTCATAGCGATTATTTATATTTAAAGAAAATATTGAAAACACTCTCGTGAAAAACCACTTTAACTAAATTGGTGTAGTTTTTTTTATATACGAGTACATCGCTTTACTGAACTTAATAAAATCGCTATCAATTTTATTCGACGCGTAAATCTGTTATTACAAAAAAAAGAATCGTTACAAATGGAAATGACTCATAGACATTGAAAAAATCAGTTCTTTATTAATTGTATAGTATTATATATAAGATAATATGCAGAGAGTGTTTAAACAAAATAAATACTAGACATGTAACTTTTCTAAAATAAATACTAAAACATGTAACTTTTACAAAATAAATACACTATATTTTGTACAAAACAAGTAAAAGGCGTGTAGATTTACAAAAATACACTAATAAGCCACTAAATTTTGTACAAAACAAGTAAAAGGCGAGTGTAGATTTACAAAAAAAAAACTAAAGCACGTTATTGAAAAAATAGTACTGATAATATCAATATGCATAATCGATCAATTTCTACGCGTGAAAGTAAACCAAGAAGAAATAAAAGTGTCTATCGCCTATACCGCCATGGACATATAATAGAGCAATCGTTGTATGCATTTGTATGTAGCAGGCGACTTGTTGACAATACTACATTTGTAATGTGCTGTCTTAGACATAGGCAATTTGAACTAACCTGAGTTGAAATACTATTATCCATTAAATTTCAACCAGTTCTCTCGCTTAATTTATCATTAATTTAATCACAACTTTATTTTTTTCTCAAAATATTTTATAAACATCAGGCCACTCAACCAAAATTGTTTATAAATAATCATTCAATGTTTTGCTTTCTTTCTTCTCTTTTATGATTGGCACAAAATGTTCTTATATAATATAAATCGTATGGTTTCCTTGAAATATATTTTTAATCAAAATTTATTTTGTTTTTCGTATTGTAAAATAAGTATGGTCGTGAATTGAGTACTACGGCTAATATACTTATGAGGTGCATGGTCGCGCTGTAACGTACTGGACTTCCGTGCGGAAGGTCACCGGTTCGGACTTCACTCTATACTACTCCCCTCGAATGACACAGACATTTTTTCCGCCTAGTATTCGGGGGAATAAGGATACCTAAAACTTCGGTCCTATATACTTTCAGAAAAAGGAGAAAGAACAAGCCAGTGTGCTCTGATCGTCTTACTTCGGTGTGCCTCGGATCCAATACAGCGGTGGTGCCGGTGAGTTTGCTGGTGTACAATAGCTTACTCACTTAAAACAGGATAAAAAAGGGAGAAAAAAGGATAAAACTTCACGGCACAGATTAATTTTTCGACTGAATTGACGTGTTATTGACGAGGGGACCCTCGACTACGAAATCCAGCAACGATGACTGACTCAAGATTTTCGATTGGACTTATACTCCCATGTTATTATGACTTTGTAATATATGTTCAAACATCAGAGGTAATGTTGTCAGAAATGAAATACCCTCATGGGATGCTCTTTTAATCTAAAATGAAATAAATTTCCATTTTTGTTATGGAATTAAAAAATATTTATGATTTTTTTTTGCTCTTTAAATATATTCTTTTGGTCGTTTTGTTTGATAATTTTTTTTTATTTCATTTTGTTTCAACGGTTAAGTAAACTGATTGATACAAAAGATAAAAAAAAACAGCAATTTTTTTAATGAAACATTGACGTATAAGCAGTGTTATACGAGTACAATAGAAAAAACAGTAACGGAACAACGCAACAACAAAAATCTATATAATTTAATCAATTCATCCCGACAAGAACACTTTCTCAAATTTACTCCTGTAAGTAGTCAGTTACATGAAAGTCCATACAGTTCACATATTGATTGCCTTATCAATGCAATCGTGTTGTGCAATAATTGTACAAATAATTAGTTACTCCGCTTCACTATGGAACAAAACATTTAGCCAAGTGGGCTTACAAGGAATGTGTAACATGACAAGCTGAATTAGTTCCGGACTATTGAAATACGAACTGACAATCTTAAATAATGTTGTAAGGTCCAATATTTTTCTTCAATCTGGCAAGATTATATGACTCATCACTTCCAATAGATCATAATCCAACTCAGTTATACAAAAAATAAATTAATCAATACATTTTCTGAAATAATCAATATATGCAGTCTCTATGTCTTGAAAGGAGTTAAATAGAACTGATTGACGATAACGTCACATGAAATAAATCGGTATCTTCATAATAATTGATTTCACTATTTGCTCATATATCAAAACGCATAAGCATCAAAGAAACTATGACGGTAAGGGAAAGCTCTCTCTAGTTTTGCACATCTAGATTTGATAGAGAAATCAAGGTCTGCAATATAAAACGGATCAACTCGCTTGCAATGGAGGCCGATCGGGTCAGAAGACTAAATTCAGTACGAGGGTAAAGATATAAGTAAAGTCAACATTTAAATAAGCAATAAATTACTTTTATTAAAATGTATAGATCAAGTAAACATACCAACTCATATTGGATTAATTACTTCTATTAAAATGTATAGATCAAGTAAACGTACCAACTCATATTGGATTAATATTTTCTTGTATACATTACACACTGGTAGTTTTATGGGTATATAACAATCTTTAAACCAATCAGAAAAATGTTTAAGAGGCATGAAATGGAAACCAAAAAAAATAGTCCCAACGGGAATCGAACTCGCGAGCTAGAAACCAGACGTCGTACCAATTAGACTACGGAGATCGTTATCATACTCGTATGTTGATACAAAAACAATAATTAAAATACACAGTGTATACCAAACATTACTGAATTGAATTATTTTATATATTTTGGCTGTGCGACCCGGAGTTCATGGATTCGATTTCCTTTGATACCCATTTTTTTAATGAATTCCAGTCTTCCTGATTAGTTGTAAGAAATTGCCACATGGTAATGATCCTGCCTGGTTGTACTATATACAACAAAAGTGTAATATAATAGTAGACAGCTCATATGCAGCACTAAATAAATTTGGATTTTATAAGTTCAGAAAGTTCGATGTAAAACTAATAAGTCAATTATTAATGACAAATCTTCTTTCCATCAGACAATGGAGACTGGCGATACTGTATCAGACTTTTGAACAGATATCAAGATGAACTGAGCCTTGAGATAGGAGATGAAAACATATGGAGCGGGGATTAATGTAATTTTTGGAATAACAAAGTAACTCATTGTTAAATGTTCTAATATGGAGTTGCACAAAGTTAATTCAAAACCTTTGATAAAATAAGATATCAAGATTCTTACAATTAAATAATGATGCAGCATGATTTTTTCTATGCAAGATATATGTTAGATTCTCAAGAAAAACATAATGATGTGAAACATGGTATTGCTAATTATATTTGGTATGTCCAGGATGCAACAAACTAGGTTCATACTTTCTTGAATACCCTTGTATCAAGATTTTTCGTTTCAATTTATGGTCTCACTCAGTGCAAAATGTGTATGACCACCCAAATCAATCCATAAACAACTTTTTATGGGACTGTAAGGAAAGTATTCTCTCAAAATGTGGAGAAGCTTCATTCAGCTACGCTCCATACAGCTTACCTTCGGCCCAATTGTCTACATTGACCTTCTGGCAACCAGGGTTGGTTTTACGGCTTTCTCCAATTTTTGTGAAAAAAAATTTGACTTCCTAATCTTTGATGGTTTTCTGTTTAACTCGAGTATAATTTTTTATTTGTTATTTTCTTTCATTTCATTTAAATTTCATCTGTCTGTGGTATCTTACGTCCTATCGGTACCACTGTTATCCTTTTTAAACTCCAATGTGTGAAGAACTCCCCACCGGGGAGTGTAACTTAATCCAGTTTTAGGAGTATATGCTCACACTATAAGGGAACATATATAAGGGAACTATATTTCTTGAAGTATTGTGGGTGGAGGAATAACAAGTGCATGTCGTTGTTAAAAAATGTGCAAATTATTTCTATGAAGCCCTTTTAGAAGGCTTCAACTCAATTTTGAAGAGCGTCTGCCTCTTATTAGTGACGAAAGGTATAAAATAACCATAAAATTAACTGTTCTACACTGAAGATAGAACAACATTTCCCTATTAATCAAATGCAACGCTCTGACAATAACAAAACCCTCATTTATTTGCGAGTCAAATGAGGTGTTAAAGCTTGTAGTGTATTAGCAGCAACATCCGTGACATGTTACGACTCGATTATTAATTAACCATAATGTTCACACGAGTAGCTGAATGCAGCAGGAAGTAAGGCGCTGTACTGCGCTGCGGTCAGCCCATACGAGTACCTATTTTGTCTTTATCTCAGCTCGACATTGTGGGAGACGCGACTGCGGCGCGGCGATCATAACATATCGGAATGTGTTGTCGTAAAAACACAGTTATGTCGATCATTATTAGTAACAAACGCATTTTTATAATGCGCTTACTAAAAACTGCACGCCAACAATAGAGAAAAATAATGATTTCTAAAGATTTCAAAACAATTTAATTATATTTTATTATAGATTATTAAGGATTATGTGCCTATTCTTGGAGAATTTTCAGCAGTTAATATATTATGTCTTAAAAAACAATGAATGAAAATTATCTACACATAAAAAATGTAACGTTAGAACTATAATCCTGACGAGAAAGGTTCTGATAAACGCCACAGTGACAAGAATAGGCATTTATTAATTTATTTATTTTTAAATCATAACTTTTAAGTAACTATTTCAAAGCACACTTATAAAACAAAATACAAACTTACTTTGGAATTCTAGAAAGTGTTTGTTTTATTTGAGAGCGAAAAAATCTTGTGTTAATGAATATTAAATTGGCTTATAAGATATGAACTTAACATACTTGTTTAACCTATCAAACATAGTTTGATTTTACCCAATTGGTAAAATCAAACTATGTTTGAAATAGTTGATTGAAAACAAAATGTTAACCTGAAGCATATCTTAAGTAAGTTTATTATTTTACTTTTTTTGTTTACTGTTTTGATTATTATTCTTTTGTAATGCATTGCTTGTGTTATATTAAATTTCCCTGTATATCGAAATTAATTACGAGTAAGATACACAATAAACTATTTTAGTAGAAAAATATTTTTTTAAGATCGTAATTAAGTAAACAAAATAAAAAATACACAATATTTCACTTGAATGAAAATAAAATTGTTACTAATAAAGAATTAAAACATTTATTTCATTTTCAATAAGAAATTAATTCGAATGTAAAAGCGATTCGTACATGTATTCAGTAATTCCATGGCAAATTAGCCAAGTATCATTTCCTTTTGAATATCATTAAAATACTCCGTGAGCAAGAATTGAATATAATGATGCCGTTGCCTTCATCAACTTGTTCAGATTCATCTCATATGGATACTATTTAAGAATGTGTTCTTAATCAGTGTGTGAAATTCAGAAGTACTAAATGAGTTTGAAATAATTTTATAAAAGGTACCCGGCAGTTTAGGGGAACCCTGTTAAATATTGAAAAAGCTTGTTTGTGAACTCATCTCACGTAGCAAAATTTATCTAGCATTTCAATTCTTAAAATGTTTAACTCAATAAAAAGTGTATTTGGATTAACCATGTTCTTCAATTATGAGGGTTCTATTGTCTTCCTATTACAACGGATCATTTGGAGATCTACTGTAAATAATTGTTAGTTCAGGAAAAAATATATCTTCTGATGTTAAAACCTTCTGAATTGTTTTCTATTAAAATAAAGCCTGTGGTTTTAATAGGGATATAATAAAACAGGACCTTTTGAAATTAATTTATTAGGATTTTATATGTCGCTGTTTATCACAATCATAATAATTGGAATTTTATATTAGTCATGCATTTTTGCCGAATTATAAAGTATTTTTTATTTGATATTTATGAATTTTTCAAATTTTATTTTGGAAGATGAAAATATGTTTTATATGTGTATTGGTACGGTATTAAGATAAGATTCAATAATCATTTTCTTAAATAAATAAAAAACACTAACATAAATTTTACAAACTTTATTTTACTCTTCAGGATTACCGTTTCAGCAACAGTTGAGAAGGATCGAAAAAGCAGTTATCCTGAGAGTTTAAATAAAGTTGATAAAACATATAAAATGTTTTTGATTATTGAAAAATTAATAAGGGGAAATGGTAGTGAGTGGAAAATAAACATAACTTCTGAAATCAAAAATTATATTATCATGGATATTTGAATACCTGAGCATTTAATACTATCGCAAAAATGCAATGAAGCTGCAAGTGTTCACATATTCCCACGATAGAGAACGGTTAGCAATATAAACATGGGTATTAATTATCCGATCATGGATGGATGGAAAATGTTATAATCTGATTTTCTCGATAAAGTTAACCTTGTTTTGTGGTTAGCGGCACATTGCATCTCAGCTTTGAAACATTTTAAAATTTGAACGGTTTATCGTCATAGTGGCCGTTTTACATTGACTCAAAATATTGTAAATTCATCATATCAAATTTATCGCTGGGGATTCGTTACTCTCAAATGGTGGAGAAAAGTCAAACGAAAAAAAAATTAGATGACGCTTCTTACGTGAGTGAGGTTTCTACCTGTGGTTCAATTCTACAAGGATCCTTCTAGGTATGTTGTGAAACTACCATCTAAACGTGAGGAGGGATGTGAGGATCTCTTTATACCTATATATATATTTAAGTTTCTGATAGGAGCAACATCTAATCTAACTATGTTGGAAAATATAGTATGTAATATTCCTTACAACTATTCGAGGTACAGATAACTTGATCTATTTAAAATAGCCATGCGTAGAACTAACTTGTCATGTGCTCATTCTTATCTTCACGGGGTGTCACTTTTGAATAGGGGCTCGGATATTGACGTATTCAACATTTTAGAAAATATTTTCAACCTACTTATTAATGGAAATTAGTTGTTTCGGTTTAAAAATTATTTCTTATTTATAACTTTTTATTCTTTGTTACTATAGTATATATTTATCTTGAATATTTGTATGTAATTGGGTTTATCTTGAAGATTTTTATGTAATTGGGTTTATCTTGAAGATTTATGTAATTGGGTATAACTTGTGTATGCAAAATTTATAAAAAAAATAATTAATTGCCAGTTTTTGGTGTATTTATATATTTTTTCTGCAGGTATATATTTCTTTACTTATAATAAATATTATGCGTATTTATTTGATGGAAAAATAAAAAAAAAACCGGAGATCAATAGTTTGCACATTAAAATTTCAAACTAAGTACGCATAAAAGTTCCGATGATGTACATTTTCTTACATAATCTTTATTTACCCCAATTTTGCCCTTAATTATTTTATAGAAGATATGAATATTTTACAAAACTACTTAATTCCCCTTGACCAAACCGGTTAAGCTTTACATTGAGATTAGCGCTAAGTACACGGTACTCGTAGCTAGCTGGAGAGCAATGCAGCGGGTAGCTGGCGTACTCGTATAACTGGAGCGCTCACTGTGACAGGTGTTCGCGTAAACTGTCTATTAGAGCGTGTGTCAAGATAGCAATAATTATTGTTATCACGGGAGGTGGCACGCGCCAGAGGATATGCGAGGCGCGACAGTCTCTTGGTCTTGGGGACATGAGTACCATGGTATTATACGACGCGCACTCTCTACAAGATTGACATTCTTGCGTGCACTAATTGTCCATTCAAGCAAATTGAGGCGTTTAGACTATCAATGATTATTACATATATAGTTTATTTTTTTATTAATATTTCGAGTTGTACATCTTTTATTGTAATATTGATAACTATAATTTATAATAAAATTGAAACTAACATATGTTTTTTTTATAAATACCAAATTAAAGGTGCCTGCCTATTCGATAAACCTTATGGCAGTTAATAAACAAAAATATATACATTTAATGTGTATTGCCCTACAAATCACATGTACTGTAATGGTTAGGCGCTCAAGTGAGGTCTGAATCGGTGCAAAAACAATTGTTATTGTCTTTTTCGAAAATAAGTACACATATTATAACAGGGACTAAACGAGCAAAAATCATTTCATAAAAAATAACGTCTTAAAGAAAAATATGTAAAAATTTTAATAAACTGCTTAACTTTGTTGGTAACACGCTTATCTTACGCCCCCTGGAGTTTCGGGTTTGATCTTCATTGATAAACATAGGAACCAGACCTGTTTTTATCAATCATTGTGTTACCTTTATTGTTTATTGGAAAAAATCCTCAAGCCACAGAGATTTTACTGTATTCAAAGGAAGTGTAATTTAATAAATTTTCACAATAAAAAGCATTCTAACTATCAAACCAAGAATATAATTAGTAATAGAGGATGATACTTAAATTATGCAAATAAACCAATTGAAGGTCCTTTATATTCCGTTTGAAATATTTAGATACTCGTAGATGCCAGAAAACTTTTCCTGATCAGTCGGCAGCCCAGCACTCCACATGATTCACGTAGGGGTAAGACAAAAAAGATTTCCTGACTGTTATTCATTGGGAGGATTGTGCCACTGTTATTCTTTCAAAGCGGAGATTTATGTAGAAAATATGGATGACATTAACTAGTGTGTCTTATTTGATCTTAACTAATTCAATTCCATCTACTTCTACAAAACTCAACATTAAACATATATGTTACACTATACTCCACTTAAAGCCGAATGTGTTACTACTTATCACATAGAAAATCTACATAGGTTTATATGTAGTTCGTTTTCTTTTGGTGAGTATTCAGTAGTTGTTTTTACCAAATATGTTTACTAAACATATGCAAATACGGGAAAATACTTAATCTAATGACTGCAGCCACCACCTTTCTATCATTTTACTAAACTTTTTTTTGTATGTCAAAAAGGGTGTATTCGATTCCCGAGTTAAAGCGAGCTTGAGGAGAGTCTGCTCTCTAAACGGCGCTATATAAATGATCACATTATTATTGTTATTATGAAATCTCAAGTCAGTCGAGGTATCTACAGCCAGTCCAAAATATATACCTAAGTTAAACTAAATATAGTACATATACTCGTATAACGATAAATAGACGGCTTAAAATATTTTGCATACGCATTTCTTTAAATTAATTAAATAGTTTTAGTTAAATAAACGGATGACATAAAAAAATACTTCAGTGTTTTTATAATTACCTTTGTAGCAATAGGACAATTAAATTTTTGCAATAATGTATGAAACCTTTGTTTGAAAAAAGGGCTAATTTAAAATATATTATTATAATAATTGAGTCTAGATTACCTGAGCACGAGCGTTTGCAAAAGCTTAATACATAGATTATTCATAAATGCTAACAGAAAAATAAATTACTATTTCCATATAACAGTCACTCAAGAATATGTATGTAAACTATTTATTTAATAACTTTCTTAAAAGGGTATACTGAACTAAAAGATTATGCTAAAAAATTAAATGAATTTTTATTTTTATTTTAGTGCCAATATTATATTAATGAAAGATCAATATTTTAGTGCCTATTGTATTTCATGAATTTTTAAATAGTGATCACAAAGAATTTAAAAAATGTTTTTATTTAAGAACAACCTCCGTAGTCAAGTTGTAACATTCTCGAATTGCACCCAGGAGTTTTGCGTTCAATCCCCGATGACGCAAAAAAAGTATGCCAGTCTGGTAAAAGAGTTCGTCATTTGTTTAATGATGAACAGCGAGTTCTGTGCCAACTCCAGAGGCTCTAAACACGAAGCCTCGCTTATTGGCGCCGAAAACAACTCGGCCACTCTCTTCAATATATCCGAAACACTAATTCGAATATATTGAAGGGTACCGTATTAAAAAATGGTAATCTCGAGAATTTATCAATTTATTTATTTTACATTTTATACAGATTTATAATTATATTATATTATAAACCAAATACAATAGACGAAATAAGAAGAAAAAAAATGAACAAAACTCTAAATAGGAAAATGAAACTCTGGCTTTGATCTGAAATTGTTAAGTTATGCTAAAAAGTTTGTTAAGGATTTCAATTCTCCATGAAATGGAAGATATCAAAATCGGAAAAGTCATTCGACACGGTCATATCGTGTGCCAGTGGTGACGCTCTTGACAGTTCAAATCGTGAATATGCCACAGATTTATTTCTATTAAAAAAATGTTGATTTTCAGTTAAGGGGAAAACACATGTTTTTTAATAACTTTTTATCAACAGTTCCTTATAGATTATTTTTTCGCTTTTTTATTATTAAGTTATTGAATTATAAATGCATTTATTTCTTAATGGTTTTATTTTAAATCCAGAAATGATTTAGTTGACAACATAATGTAATCAATTCAACATATTTTCAGAAAATTATTCACATTGATGAAAGTGTGTTTATGGGAACGTTAAATTTTAATGAATGATATTAAGAAATTTTATCACTCAAAATTTATTTCCTTGATTTTGGTGTCATCTTCGATTTGAGAATTTTATTTATGTGTTAAGTGGCCTGCCGAAAGATTGTAAAAAAACTGTCGGTCTCGGGTATTTATTCTTGCAATCGACGCATTTTATTTGGGTTCGGATCTTCACTAATGGAGAAATTATTGTATGTTAACAAAAAATAAACGTTATTTTCTTATCAACAAACCGTCAAGCGTAACATCAATAGATATTTGTTTTTGTCAAAGTAATAACTCAAATGTTTCGTTATTC
Organism: Odontocerum albicorne; assembly: GCA_949825065.1. Taxonomy (NCBI): domain Eukaryota; kingdom Metazoa; phylum Arthropoda; class Insecta; order Trichoptera; family Odontoceridae; genus Odontocerum; species Odontocerum albicorne. Next base: position 13,687,938 of record OX463850.1, read on the forward strand.
CACACTGTATTGTATTGTATTGCACTTTCGTTGTACAGTACAATCTAGCCGTCTTATGACGTGTGGCAATATCTTTCAACCAACCAGAAATATGTTCAAGAAGTCTTAAGGGAGAACCGGACTGAAGTGCTTATTTCGTAATCTGATTTCGAATGGTAATTGTTAATTTCCAATTCCAATGGTAACAGGCGTCTTACAAACTAGGTCATGATGGTCATCAATGTTCATTTACAAAAATATTTATCAAATCTTCTTTTAATTTTCAAAGTTTATTCGAATTATTGATTCATTGAAATTATTTCTCAAATTATTTACCACGACAGTTTTTGTTATTTCGCAATGATTTTGTGTTAATTTTACTGCCCGGCACATTTATATATAGAAAATTAAATGATGTTTCTGGTTTGTTCATTCCATTAATTATTAAGAAATCCCAAAAACAATTCAATAAAGAAGTAAACACAAACAATAATCCAATTACAAAAATAACAGCACGTGTACCACAACAATAATCTCACAAGAACGGTTAGCGTGAACTGACGTATCAGTGCATGCGTGTGCCGTGAAGCGAGTGGGGTTGTCGCCTCGGGCGCCACAAGACTCCCCAATAAACAATTCGTGGCCCCAGGATAAGAATCGCTACTATAGGAGATATACATTAATATTATGATATGTCGTATTGTTAACGTATATTAGTCGAAAAAATTCAAGCGTCATTCTGTTTACCCAATATTATCAATGACCTTAGAAGCCTTGATAAGACAATTTTGAATAGTACGCAAAATATATAATGGTCCTTGTATTATCCGTTACTTCTCAACCCATCTCTAAAAATTGAATATCCAGTGTTGTGGTATTAGAGAAAGACAAAAAAAGAATAAAACTCAATACTATATTTAATTCATTACAATAATGAAATAAGGATTAAATCAACATATTTCTTCCTTTATTTAAATAAGTCCTGAAGGGTTTTCTATTTTTTGACCAGTATATAAATAAAGAGTTTCTTGAAATTTAATAAAATATCGAATTTAAAAAAAAACATTGATTGTTCATAAAACTATTTGCGTGACAAAGTGTTTTCATCTTTTTTGAATTTGAAACAAGATTTAAGTTGAATGTATTAAAAAATTTCTTACATAAATTAAAGTTAAAAGATAAGTAAATATTATTCCATGAAATAAATTGTACTTCTAGTCTATGCATAACATATTACCGGTCAGGTTTGTGTTTAACTCTAGACGATGTCACTAGAATACCTCCACATTTGCTCAAAGAGTTATGTCAAATGCTAATTGTGGTCGCATCCATACGCCAGTAAGTTGTTTGATTTGTATAAATTATGTTTACCTTCTCAACTTTATGTAAATAGATCTCAGTTGACCGTTAGCTTAGAGAAACGCAGTTATTTTTTATGTATGTTTTAATATATAATGTGATGAAATGTGTGATTGTGCGATGACAATACACGCATTCTGTTATTTTTCTAAAAATGTTAATAAATTCTTATGTTTTTATTATAAGCAGCTTTTAAAATGTTGAAGCTTTAACAATTAAAATAAAACATGTTTTGAATCACTATAAAGAAGCTCGTCAGTTTTGAAAAAAATCTAATGTTTAAATTTTACTACCTCTTTTCGTGGCTTGTTCCATCATAACGTGAACTCGTGATAAAAAAATCTAAATGTTTTCACGTTTTTTTACAAATCCTTTCTTTTTTTGTATAATTTAAAATAATATTTTGATTGATTCGAGAAAATGTATTGAAATGATTTGCAAGAACTTATTTTTTTTTATTTATTTATTAGGAACATATAATTAAATAAATTTAAAAATATATTTGAAGCTAAATTAACAAAAAGAAACAGAACGACATGTTGAACCCATTAGTTTCAGATATCATCAAATTGTAATATATTGTATTAATATATTATACTATCGTTTTATATACTACAACCTAATGAGTTTATTACCATGTAGCAATATTTTCCAATCTACAAGAAATATGTTACAGATGTTGAATGTGAAAATCTGGAACACATTTTAAAAAATCGGGTATCAACGGATATCGATCTCGCAACCACCGAGTTGAAATACAGGTGTCTTAATGACTACGCCACGTGGGTTTATGTGCTATTATTAAAAAGTTAGATATTTTATTTTATTAAATACAATAATAAGGAAGGTAAAAATTTAAAACAAAATAATTTAAATATAACCAAAAAAAAATATTTTAACATCAAATATATATACAAAACGGATCAAACATACATACAGAACGGTACTCGAAATTATGTTTAAAAAAATGAAAATATATGACCTTTATTATGCACTCCTTAACAAAGCCTAGGAAATGAATTTGTAAATAAATGATTCCTATTATCGTACCTCTAGTTCAATTTCCTGCAGAATTTTTCAAAAGTGCAAATTAACTTCGTAAAACTCCATATTTCTACAAAATCTTAATGTTTTTTTTTCATTTCCATTGGCATTCGTCGAATACCTTATTACATAAAAAGTGTCCGAGCTTTCAGAACTAAGTCTAGTAATATGAACGTTTGTTTACTTCAAAACAACAATGCAGTCACCCCCGTCAACACTATATAAAAATACGTTATCTAGAAGTAATCGCATGTCTACAAAGGGTTCAAATTGAGGTCACATATATCGATTAAAAGCACTCAATTCGTCAAATATAAATCTGATACATAGGATTTCAACTCTAGCATCTGAATTCCAAAACACTACATGTACCATGAAAAATATCCAGGTATGTATAATTGTATATTGGTAAAAGGTATTGTAACCCTTAAAATAAATCTTAATATTTTGTTGTTGTACATCATTTACAAAATGAAAAAACTGCATGAATATCCAAAACAAAATTATTTAACTTATATTCGAAATAAAATATTTAACCCGTTCAGTATCACAATGCCACGCATGCAACTTGTTAAGGTTCTGCGTGTTTCCTACCGTTTAAATCTTCTCAGTTAATTAAAATAACTCGCGACCTGACCCCGTGCTCTATGCTTAGGTTATGAAACTGGGTACAGATAGAAATATAATGTAATCGAAATCAAGTTGAAAAAACTAGGATTTTATTAAGTGCCATTTTGTAGTACCTACTACCCCCTGGAGCCGTCTTGGTATCTCTAAAAAATACCTTATGCGATACTAGGCACCACTACAACAATAAAGTTAGAAGAAAAAAGGCCTAAAATTTAAAGCAGTTCAAGACACTTTCGTAATCCCGCCGTGATATTTGGACGCTGGACTGTACTGTCAACTAGACGACGGCGCCGATAAACGATTAACTAAAGTTTGATTCGTTAGCCTTTTCTGTCCATACGCAGCCTTCTCGTTCCCATTTCCGTTCCGTATTATTCTAATAACATGCGATCTTTGAATCTTATTAATTAACACGCCTTTTTCTTGTTTTTTTATAATAACTTACTGCGAATATTTTTTTAAATTTCATTTCAGATTCACATCTAAGCCACACAAACCTCGATTCCTTACAATAATTGCAGTAAAAACAGCATTACACTTAAACGCATGAAATTTATTTGACTCACCAGAAATATGAGAAAGGCTAAACAAGTCCCCGCTAGATACTTCCTAAAGAAGATGCACGGGCCCCTGTCCGCCATTTTTATCCTCGCCCGCCTCATGGTGCGGCCAGGGTAACTGCGATCCTGAAAAAAAAACACATTATTAGTAAAACATTTGAAAAAATAAAAAATGAATATACAAAAACTTACACAAAGTATTTTATGACGCTGGACTGGTTCCACAAAAAAAAATAAGAGAAAAAACGTATTTTTTTTATTAAAAATTATATATGCAAGTTGATTTGACATACACACACGTAACATATGCTATATACAAAAGGGTGTCATCCTAATATAATAGTGATAATACCCACACATGTCAACGATTTCTTATATTCAACCAAAATATATTTTTTCGATATAAAGTGATGTGATCATATTTTCTGATGTTGAATATGTATCGCTAACATACATTTTGCGCTCGTTGAGGTTTGTCAAGTTGTAAGTTGTCAAATATCATAAGGCACAAAATAAATATGCGTTTATTAACATCGGCATATTTATCAAATTTCATTTTAAACAAATGGTTTTAATTAAATCAACAAAGCGTATACTAGACAACGCAAATTAATTGCTATTCTAGAATTGTAAATAGCTTGTCGTAGTATTCGAGAAATGATATGTTAGTGGGAAGAAACTAAATATTCTCATTACTTTTATTTGTACATTTTCATCTCTTCGTTTAGTTGTAAAATAGTTTTTTTAATATGAAAAATTCATGAATGTTTTAAAAAATAAAACACAAAAACTAACGATTTTTAATCTCTTCAATCTTTCAAATTGTAGTAAGAAGACAGTACATTTAAAATATAATACATGGTCGCTAATTTGCCACGTTTATACGTTAATTTTTAGCCCATTCGTATTCTCCTCCGCCAATTTACTTATTGCATGTTAATGATTATTTATCAACGTGCACCACCGCTCCACTCCACTGGGAACAAGTATTTTGCGAAAATTAACGGTGATTAATGGTTAATTAGGGAATATTGCGAATAGTCTCGTTGACGGATGAACAAGTATTAATCAGCCTGTTATTGATGAACCAAAAAGAAAACTGGTTACATATTATATTTTAGTTTTACCAAACGATACTAGAATACAGGGTAGGAACAGAAGATTCAAGGGACAAAAAGCGTGTGTTATTTGAAAGTGGGCCAAAATATATAAAATCTTCGTATTCTCAAATTTTGCTATAGAATCTTAATAAATATATTTAATTTAATTGTTACTACTTGAGTTTATATTGTGGTATCTTCATAAAAGTGAGGGATCAAATAAAAATATACACAACACAAACCAAAGTAAATTATTTTTTCCTACTCTATCTCTAACTGCAAAAAAGTCTTAGAATAAACATATTTTTTAGTTTCCTATGATATTGCACAATATCGGTTTTGACAGACATTTAAAATTTTCATTAAAAATGTATATTACAACAAATTAACTAACTTTAAACACCTCGTCATTATTATAAATAGTTTCATTCAAATCAAAATAATTAGATTATCATCTCCGTTATTATTCATTACTGTTGATCGTAATCTATGGGATGCTGGTAATACAAATTGCGTCAATATCTTTACACTCCTCTCGATATCTTGCCGTTTGCATGGTAGAGTACAGACTTCGCCACAGTCAACTCCTTCATCTGATTACTCAATTTTACTGGCGTTCTTCCTCTTCTTACGGGCACGCATCATATGACCATCAATCCCTCCAGGTTATTGAGCTTACGTTTGGAAATGTGCCCAAAAATCACAGTATACGCTGAGACCATATTGAGAACAGTTATACCGTCACTTTAAACTTCTGGAGTACCAACACCATAACTCAAAGGAATAGATTCCAGGGATTTCATTGTCCATGTTTATGAGAGTTCAGACTAGTTTTGTTTTGATATTTACATAAATATGCCACTCATTTTTACTGATGAGCAGATAATAAAATTTAAGAAACAACAAAAAAATATTTTAAATTTAAGTCAAAAGTCAGTTTAATCAAAGATAAAGAAGTGAAGTTGAAAATGAAGTGGAACTTGATAACATCTCACAAAACACGTGAATAATAGGGATTTGAATTGAGTATTCAAAACCATGCACTAAGTATTGATGCGTTTCTTTTATAGAATACGTCATTTTTCTTTCATAACACAAACCATTAACTACTATATCTAAAGGTATTTTTCTCACACTGACTTAGTAAGAAACGGCCCTGAAAAGATAAATTTATTTAATTATATTATTTTCAATCAATGTAACCTTTTTCAAGATTAACATGTGAGATATCTAGATTTATGTCGTATAGTGCCGTGTTGTACATGTGACAAATGAAAACAGATTAAGTGTTAAGATAAAGTTGTCGATTTATCGATGTTGAACTTTTCTCATAGCGCCCATAATTGAACCGATAAAAAAAGCTGGAGAGCAAAAATTTAATACAATTAAAAGCGGGCGATTATCATCTAGGCAAACGATACAAGATTTTTAGTAAAAAGAAACAGTTTATCATTTTCTCTAAACATGTTCTATATTTCTCATAAAATTGATTGCAAAGTTATCACAATTCTACTATCAATAATCCCTAATTATTACTTCTTCTTTTCTAATATTCATTCCAAGTAGAGTTATAAGACTACATGTCGGTATCTACTACAAACGATAAGTAATAATGGCATTTTTTCAAATAAGTTTAACCACTGGACTGTTTAACCATAGATTTATGAAATGGTAATTTATCAAACCAAATGACAAGGAGGAACCTGGGTAAAATGAATTATTGAATTATATATACCCTTAAGGTTGCTATAGCAATTTTTATCTATTTATTTATTTTATTTTATTTATGGGTAAAATGAATTATTGAATTATATATACCCTTAAGAATCTAAAATGTATGTAAAATCAATCTGATAAGTCACATTTGTACTTATTTTTATATTAAATATCTTAGTGGGAAGGAATCTAATTTACCCGACCCTTACAATTTAATGTACTCGTATCTGAAGAACAAAATATGTTTCTTTTACTTTTAATTTATCATGTAGAGGTTTTTATTTATTTGAAAATTATTTAGATAAAAACTTTTGTAATCAATAACTTAAAAAAAACGACGCTCCAAGAAAGGGAACAAATGAGTATATAATATTTTCACAAAATTCACAAGTCATTGTAAATAATAAGTTTAAAATCGTTGGAAAAATCTCACTTATGTTATGTTCTGTTTATAAGTCTTTGAGTAAGAATTTTCAAGCATAAAATTGATTTTAACTGTTAGTTTAAACATAAGCTGAGCCAACATTATTTATTTGATATATGGAATACTCTACGGACAAACAGAGAGCCATCAAAAAGGCTAATAAATAAACATAACTGATAACGTTACTCGGACACGCATTCTTGAAGGTTCTTACTTCCTAGACGCGCGTGCATTTAGTAATGTGGGTGCGTCTCAGTCTGACCCGCACCTTGACCTGTGTTCTGGACCCTGGGGGTCAAATGAACCTGTATTTCCTCTCAGCACCTATCCCCTCTTCTCTACTTTGTGGCTGCCTCCTCATTTCCTCTTTCCCTGACCCTCCCGCTTTGGGTGGCACTAAAGTACCGTATGGATGCACTTACTATAAATGGTTGCATCACCTTCATCATTGCGTTGAAACGCGTGACACAAATATTTTGAATAACTTTTAAATTGGTAAGGCACACAAAATGCTGAAGCGAATTGAAATAACTATGACACATAATCTCCATCAATTTCACACAGTATATTTCCATTACGATAATATATGATCGCTGTCTCATATTTTTAAATCACTCATTTGAGAGTTTATGTGAAAATTTTCATTGCATAAAATTATAATTTTTGGTATTTGCGTATATTCTCCATTTTGTGTTAAAAATATCAATTTCTCAGTTAAAAGTGACATAAACTGCTTAGTTATTTTTTAGTTGATTTAATACATATAATATTTTTTGGTGTTTAAATATATGTAAATATCACTTTATTTGATATTTTAATTTTATTTCAAGGAGTGGCATTTAAACTTTAGAGCTACACAAATATTTATTTTGTATCCCAGAGACCATGTCAATTTTGCTAATTTGAATTAAGACAAAATTAAGTAGTGCTAATATTTATCTTTAGAATATTTTGATAGCGAAAGACATTTTATGCTTTTCTTCTGTTATTTATTTCTTCAAAAATATGTATAAACATTATAATACTATAATATTAAAATCTAAAAATTTGGTTTCGATGAAAATGGATATGACGTCTTATGCCTCCGTAGAACAGAATTATAAATCATAAACATTGTTGTTACAAGTTTTACCCATCAATTTCCGTGTCCAGCCCATCAACTGTTTATTATGCCGCGTGTTTCCGATATAAGGCAACATCGATTACTCTACTATTCCCATCCATCAGGTATTGCCCCGGACATGAAGTTCCGAATTTTGGACAAATAAGCATACGTTGTGAGTCCCCCGTACAGCCCCATAATAACATTCAATGCTACTTTCGTCCAAGAAACCCAATCTTTGCTCATCCACCTTGCATCTACTGACCCCTACTCGAAGTATATTTAGGGATCTCTTTTCTGTGAGTTCTACCCACTTCTCAGATGTTTTTTTTTCATTTCAGAAGAATCAATTATATTTATGATAAAGTGTTATTTTATTCGTCAAGATGACAGTTACAACAAATAAAATGCTTATCAATAGTTGACAAGTGCCTAATGTACTCGTATCTTCGCAAATACTCTTTTCTTTATGGTTCTGGTTTCCCATATCACGTATACTAGTCACATTAACACTTGGTATTTGTTAAGTCAAGTTTTCATCATTCATCATTTAGACATTGCAGTTGAACAGTCTTAAAAGCATCACGTATTTCAATTAGACCCTGTGTAGTCACGAGGGCAAATATTTAATATTTAAGCGCGTTTTAAGTAAAACTTTAAGCTCGCCTGGTACAGTCGTATGTTACCGTTGCGTAAAAACGACATTCTTGCATGCATTCATATATTTTACAAACCAAAAGATGTACTTTTGACCCCGAAAATTATAAAATTTCTTTAGTTGTTTTCACAAACAACTATTTGCCTGGGAATCATTTATGTAAATATTATATCCACCTTTACGTTGATTAATAATTATTATCAGACATCTTATTATACTAATAAATATTTATTAAACATATTAATATATTTAAAAAATATTATCACATCTTATTGTATGATAATATTATCAAAAAACGTTTTAAAATACTAAGATTGATATAATTTATGTATGTAGGACAATTTTACATACGGAAAAAATCACACGTATTGTATAAAATCACACAAAAAGGAGTAGAACTTTGACGTCTATTTCGTCTTTATTGAATAAATTGATTGTATCGAATCAATCCAATAGGGCGCGGTATTAAGACAGGGCATTAACCGTTGCTAGTCCTGTGACATAGAATTACTTTCCTCTAAATGTTAGGAATGCGAGTTGTTTGTACAATTTTAGAAAGCACTTTAAGACAGCCCTTTTTGGCAGGTCTTATCAAAATGTATGATTGTGTAGAAACACCGTACACATACACTGCATTACATCTAAAGCCGAATATGTTACGATCATATCGCCTGTTGAGAATCATAGTGCTCCAAAACATAATTTTTCGTAAGTAGCGAAAGTATATTTCAACTCCTTGCCGCTTCAAGGAGTTGAAATATATTTTCGCCACTTATGCACGTAAAAAATGAATAATTTTAGCGCCATTTGGAAATCTTAAATCGAATATTATTTTTTGGAGTTTCGCCACTATGATTCTCAACAGGCGATATATCAGAAGATCTACAATGTTTTTTGAAAGTCGTCTTCCCTTTGTATATTTTCTGCGGTTTTCTTACCAAATACGTTTTTCTAAACATATTAAGATGCGGGGAAGTTCTTAATCCAATGGCCGCGCCCCCCACCAGACTTTCCTTACACTCAACTTATATAAGTTTATTTTGAAATTATTTTTATCTGTCAATAATAATGGATTCAAATCCTGAGCTTAAACATATTTCAGATACAGCTTCAAAAGGTACAATGGAGACATCCCATAAAGGGACTTTAATACAAAGAAACAATGTTTGAAATCAATCCGTTCGTGACATTTGAGCAAATGTAGTATTTTCAGAAGCGGACTAATGTAACAATATTTATGACAACCACATTTAAATTTAACAGTAGCGTTGAATACAGACTGAAGTCTAGAAGGTTTTGAATCAGGCAGATCAGAGTAAATAGTATAACAAAAATCTGGGTGCGATACAACAAATGAATTAATAAGATTTTGAATTTCCCTCGCTGGAAGGCATCGACGAAAGAATATTAACTCTAAGACTATGGAAGCCCGAAGAAACCGTATAACTTGTTCGTTTATTGAAAGAGAGCTTACTATAAGAAAATCACCCATGACTGATAACCCATCCCTTCAAAAAGATGTAATGTTAGATCTCATATGTCCATAAACATTTAAACTCGTGTACTGGGCATTTAATCATAGAATCGTATCCAGTGTATGAGGTAGGTCACTGAAATACATACATCACTCACATCCTCCATTTTCCGCCCCGCCTATCAATTCACTAGTACAATAAATTCACATGATCGCCTCTTTTCAAAGCTGTCTCAAGCTTTGGTCTCATGATATTCGTGATCAAGATACATCACGTGTAATTATTCAGTTGCTCACAATTCTCACAATTATACGTATTAGTGTAGTTTTGTTAGACAGATGTGCTATTACTGCAGACAATCGCCACATGTATAGCATAACAACGATACACGGGGATTGCCTTGGAGGAATATATAATAATTACATGCAGATTTTCTCATAGCCGAGATCGCTGGGTGACGTCTGCTGACTGAGGTGATGGCCAACTTTGAAAGCTTAATACACCAGCTATTTATGATATATATATTAGCTGTTGAATTAGATATATTACAATTGGTTTACACCAAATGAACTTAAATACATTCATACACACATACATAGGCAGAGGGGATAGAGTGAGAGACATAACTATCTCGATACATATTATTCGCCTCTTTTTCGTGCATACACCTTCTTATATAACTCTTACGATTTCTCCTCACATTTCCTTCTTTCAAAATATTCATCTGATTCAACCATACTTTTCTTCGTCTTCCTCTACCGTGCCTTCTACTCTACATATGCACTGTTTATTGGTTTTGTTAGGTTTTCATCATCCATTCGTTCTACATGCCCAAACCATCAGATGCAATACATCAGTCTTAAGTTAACTTCATCCCTAGTTACCCTGCGTATTATTCTCGGTGTGTGTATTTCTACAGCATCAATCCGAATTATTTCAGTATTTTTTCTCATCCACATTTTACTCTCATACATCAAAGTTGGCACTAAAATACTATTGTGAACTATATTCATAATAGATTTTGACACTATGTTTTAGTGCCCAAATTGGTGTTTTCTATCGCCACACGTCGTTCAGTATCTCTTGTATCCCTTCCGCTAACTGAGAAATTACTATTCAAAAGCAGAATTCCTCAACTTGATCCAATCTTTCGTTGTTCACCTCTATATATCTTGAACACTCTACTCTCGAAAAACATATGTGGCTTTTTCACGACGTCAGAAACGCGAAAACATTAAAGTCAATATAAATCTGAAACAAGTCTTCAAGGAAAACTTTATCAACGATTTAAATTGAACAACAGTAATGTTTATACACAAAACATCGTGTATAAAGAGATTTTTAAGAATTAAATAATTCATCAATCAAGATGTACCTTTTTTTATTTTAAACTTTAAACATTAATGAACCCAAAAAACTTTAAGCTGATCTTGCTCCATTCGGTATTTCAAAAATGTTGAATTTTTTTTACTTCCGTGAATATTTCACGGGTTGCAACTAGATGTTATTTATTCTAAAATTAAAAATTTACGCTAATTCGTTGTGCTAGTATCGATGTTTCCTTTTTGAATTGTCATAATGATTAAGAGATTCATCTATATTATCGTAATACCTTAAGTTTAATGTCGCATATTCTCTAGTTACGTATTTACAGATATAACATATAATAAACACTGGATAAAGTGAGAGAAGATTAATGATTTAAAGGGGCTTATTTGCCAAATATCAATATTATATAAATGACATGAAAATGTTGCCAGATTTAAAAATTTGTCACTTACACAAAATAAAACATCAAACAAAAGAGAACGTTTTTTTTTTTTTTAAAAAAGAACCCTCGTTGTCACTTAACCTTTTGACTAAAATAATGTCTACAAAATTACACATTAAGTAAATAATATGCTATAAACTTGTAATAAATGGCAACTAATAAACGTTGTCATAATTTGTCATTCAGGCTTTACTTGTAGCTCGGATCTGCAACGATTTTCAACCAGTTTTATAAACATTTTTTAGTGTTGTTTATTGCCACATTATTGTAAGACTATCGAAAAAAAAATCTATCATGTACTCGTTTAAAGATTAAAATTGGTAACTTCAACCTTTACAACACGTAATTTCAATATATTTTACTATATTTTCTCCTCAAGTATTCCATGGAATAGTGTATAAATATTTCTCACAGTAGTTATCCTACATGTGACAGATGCCCGTCAATCATACACTCGTTCACAACAGAGGGTCTATTTGGTACACGGAATTTAGAACAGTTCGCGTGTTTCGATGGCAGCACGAAACGATAATTTGGACCTTATTCTGAAACAGTACCCGTAGCAGTAGTAACATGAACTTCTCACTTAAAATCAAGTCAGATCACTCGAAAATACGAGGATCACTGTCACGCGATATTACTTATACAAACTCCGGCTGAACACGTGGGGCTACTGAGTTAATTTTTTATGACGTTTTCACGGTAAACAATTTTTACCTTTTGCCGTGGAAATTTTTAACTATATAAAATAAACTTATACGAGTACGCATATTATTTATTCCAGATCAAATTAAGAGTGTGCTTAACATGCAAAGGTAAAACAACTTATTTCATGACTATAAAAAATCTATAATATTCATCGTTTTAGGCAAATCATTATTAGTTTTTTTTTTACTATTCAAAACAATTATTATGGACTTATGGAATATATAACAAATTAAAACTGTCTTTGTCAAGTATAGAGGAGATGAATTAATTATTCTTTTAATTTTGTGAGAGAAACTTTTTGATAACTTAAGGGTGAACAGAATCTCAATGAAATAAAAGGAAATAAAAAAAATCCGACATAAAATATTCACCAACGGATTAAAAATTTATCTCTAGTCTAATATGTTTTCAGGCTTTCGCGGTTCTTCCTATCAGTTGTATCGTATCGTATCAGTTGTAATGTCTTTCGTAGTGTTAGACCTCGTGGTTTGGCTTATGATGCCGACGTTTCGAAAATATTGCAGTTTTCATCACCAGTGTTGTTATCGCAGAGTTGATTGGTCATGGCGAAGTTGACTACAAATAAACTCTGAAAATGAAAACTGGAATGTTTTCGAAACATCAGCATCATAAGTCAGACCATGTTCATAAGACATAACACGACTGTTATCTAAAGTCTGTTTTCAATGAATATAGATAACATTTAACGCAAATGTATAATTCTTCTTCAGCACAATATTTATTTATTAGAAAATCCAGGAAATTGAGATTGTTATTTTATTTCTAAAATATTTTTCTTCTAGATGGGTGTATCAAGGAAACAAGCCTCATATTCCAAAGATGACAGAAGTCATAGTTACAAAAAGTTTAACTGAAAGTGTGAAAAATGACAGATATCTCAAAAATGATCCTGAATAAAACAGAAGATCATGGACAAAAGTTCTTTTAGTTTAATAAGATTTTATGAAACAAACCAAACATTTATTTAATAGATCACTTTTTATAACGTTTTATTCCGGCAGTTACAATACATGCAGTTAAGATATTGTGTCTTCAAACAAAATCCCACTTGATTCGTTCAAGATCGTTTTATGATAATAAAATTAACCGTTCCTTTATAAGGTGCAAAAATTCCTTTTAAATTATGATGCGATTTTGATTATGATTAAGAATTTTGTATATTTATTTATGGGCTCAGTGCTTTGATCATATAACTCATTTTTTAAGTCACGACATACCATTATAATAAAAGGGTTTTGCGAAACGTTACTTAAGGTAAGCGAAAACATGAGAAGGAAAAACATTGGACAGCGAATTTATTTTACAAAAATAAAACAACTCGTTGAAATGTTCAATTTCCAAATCCAAATAAAAAAATTGCTAATTTTTTACAGTTTGTTATTTAAAATAACCCATACGTTAAATGTTTTCTATTTTCTTGCATATATAAGTAGTATACATATGAGAAATATTTATACTAATAAATATGAGAAACAGGCAGAACTCTTAGACATCGGATCAGAAATGAGACGATAAGGTCTATATGTGGTGTTGAAGACATAATGAGGTGGGGAAGAAGCAGAAGACGCTTCTGGAGGGATCATGTGGACCGCATGGAGGATATAAAACTGGCAAAAATCGCTAAGACTGAAAACCCTAATAGCAAGATATTACCAGGAAGGCCGCCGAAAAGGTGAAAGGACAGCTGGACGTCATCATCCCAGGACAGCCCACCGTCACATACAGGTCATACGACCTAAACCAAAAGAAAGAAGAAGAAGAAAACGATATGAGAAAAATGTATTCATGTTGTTCAGTTAATAATATCTTCGTTTAGTTTTTGTAGCATGCGCTAGTTACTGACATTTTTAAATTTACATCAGTAATACATGTCAATTATGACGCACTAAAGCAAGAACAATAATTTAAGTAATATTTGGATCATTGGCAGAAACAGGTAAAAAAATGTAAATGATTGATAATTTATTACCAAACAGTTGAAAAACTGGTGAAAGTAAGATTTACGAGTACAAATAGAGGACATTTTAAATTAAAAACTTCCTAACTTTTTGAAAAACTAATAAAATCAATAATAATATTATTTTCTCATTTACGTTTTCTTTAAGTTTGCTCACTAGATATGTTAAACGCATTTGCAAGTACCTTATTTTATTTTAAATGTTATATTTTTATACGAGTATATTATTTTTAACATATTTTTAACGTCATCATTGTTCGTTTTACAACAAAATTTATATTTTTCTGTAAGTTATCATAAAGTTGTATAGCTTTTTAAAGCAACGTGAGAAAGAGCTATTTAAAAAAGTTTACTTAACGAAAGGCTGTAGCAAATTAAACCAAATGTTATGGAACTTGGATATTCTTGTCATCGGACCTTTGGGTTTGAGCTATCAAAACTGTGTGCTTGCTGAAGTGCAACAACTCACACACTATAAACCAACACACTCACAAGCGCCTGCCATTTACAAGATGACTGACAATCAAACTCGATCACAAGTTTGATTGTTTGTCTATGAATTGTTCTTCTTATTAAAAGAAATATAGTATAGAATACATTTTGAAAACTTGGAATCAAGTTAAGTTAAATACATTGTTTAAAAAATTATCCAATAAATATCAGTATGTATTATTTGTAAAAACAGAAATGAGGAGTGTTTAAAATAATGTATTTATTATTAAATGTATGATATCAGCTCTATTAAAATCTGGCAGGCATCCTCTGAAAAATAGTTCAATGAATTTACTATTGAATCACGAACATCACAAAAAATATTTTGGATCGACTTAAAACGATTAGAACAGATACTTAACCTTATATTTTACTCGCCTAGCAAAAAATCTCACTTCAATATAGGGAAGTTAACAGGGCCGGAACTTAATAATATCTAAATTATGCGACGCACGTGGTTTAATCTAAATAAAATAAATAGCTTTGTTCGTAAATCTTATTAAATATTCGAAGATTTAAATAACTAGAAAGGATCTTAAAAATATGAGTACTATACGTAGAATAAAACTGGTTATCTTAAAATCTTACGCATGTTAGTGAAAATGAACTAATGCAAAACGATAATAATCGGAACACTATCACAATTTTTATTTCATGACGTAAAAGAAAAAAATCTTAGGACTTATACCGAACTATTTACTAATACTTACATGTATCTAACAGTGCATCTAGAATGCATGTTTAGCAGCTACAAAACGCTAGTACTCGTACAACAATGAAAAACGATCTAAAACTTTATTAGTCCAGGCCTTGCTAGGAATCGAACTTGGGAAGCCTAAATGATGAACAAGTATGATTACTATACGATAATTGATTTTTTGTGGAAAAGTAAATACACAAATTGAAGTATGGATGGCTACTTTATACCAAAAATACTTAATCTGCTAGATTATAATAAACCGTTTGTGCGTATCTTTAAAAAATTTAACAAATCATAATAATATTATTTTACCTACTCATCTCACAAAAATAAGAATGGTAATATAACAACTAATTAACCCATAATGCTTTCGATAGATATTTAAGAAATTAAGAAAATAATTATATAAATTTACAACAACGCGTTTTACTCATATAAGTCCTTAGGCGGCATAGACCCTAGCGACATATCTGAAAGGCAACGTAAAAACAGTAATTCATTTTTTTCCATTTTGCAAAAAAATACCACAGTCAAATAAATGATATAAGAAAATAACACATCTAGCAGATGCAGACAAACATCAAGTACTTCGGTTAATTCTTCAGATGGTTTGGTCTTTGTTCGTTGTAACACAATATTTTCTTCGTATTGTTCTTGTTCGTAGCTAACTACACACTTAGTCGATTTTGATAAAATCTACAATCCATTATAAAAGTACATTTCAGCTTAACTATAATCGCTTAATTAAAATCAACACTTGTTTCGTAATCCACGAATCTTGAACATTTACTTACGTAAGCACTTGTGATGAAGACGAGAAATATAACACTCGTAGTTGATTAACTCGAAGGAAGAAAAGTTTTAAATTTCGCCAAATAATATTATTTGATTGTTGAATATACATGTTAACATTTATGTTTGTTAATTTGTTATTTATTATTCGTGAATAGGTAACTAGATCAGTTTTTGTGATGAGCTACTTGCTCTAGGGTATAAAATCATATCTTCGTTTACGTTCTTTTTCTTTTCCTTCGGAAGTCGAATAATACTAAAGTCACATTAATACTTTTCAGTGAAAAAATATATTTATTGCTCGTAATGTAAGTACATATTATACATTTAGTTTTTTTTCAATAATTTACCTTGAATTATTGCAAGGCCAAGTAACGATAAATTTCAACAATATTAAAGACCGTTTAACGTAGCCTTACAAACCAATTTGATTTTTCTTAGTTAAAAAACGGTCGAATAATTCATGAATACCAATTTTACGTCATATTACTTAGAAACACGGGTTAGTATAATATTTTATTTATTTCAAGCGATAAATAGTTAAAACAATGTTATTAACGAAAATCTACCATGCACTATTTTATATACACTATGTGTCCAATGCGAAAGGTGACTGACGGGAAATGAAATACAAGATAATGTTTATTTTTAATTTATATTACATTTTATTCAAAATACACTCCTTGTTAGTAAATATAATACTGCTATGAGTTGTAAATTTTTTTGAAGCACTCCTGAAACTCATTCTACGAAATTGCCTTCAAAACTGCGGTCGAAGCCTCCGGCCGAAGCTCCATTGTTTCTTTTCCGACCGAGTCTCAGAAGTTACTATCAATTGTTACATCATTACGAATAAACCAGCGATGCCAGTGCTTTGAAACTTTACGAAAGATAGTCGAAATGTGTCGCTCGGTAATTCATTTATTCATCCACAGATAGCGCTAGTGGTTACGCGAAAATAAAAACAGTCACGTTTCCCATTGGACAGACTGTATATATCTTAATTTTATTTAACTTACACGTATAAATATAGTACATACTTAAATAATATATACTTAAACAGTAAGCTATAAATGAAATACGACTTTTGAAATAAAAATTAAAGAAAACATACAAATGTACAAGAAACAACTTTTACGTCGAAACAACTACTCGTTTCTCCCATTACTAAGAAACGTTATTATAGTTTGTACAAAACATTTTCCGAAATGTTGCAGATACCAATATCTGAAGCCCCTTCACGGGGGCATTCCTCGAAAAAAAAAGAACGCTTTCAAGTTTCTTTTACTTATTGCCAGGCTAAAGAGATTCACATTTATTTTTCCTAAAATATATCTGTATTCGCTATATTACATTATAAAATAAAAATACGTGTTCCTCTAATTCTTATAAAAAAAATCTAAATGGAGTCGACACCTTGATAAAAAGCAATGGGAACATCTCAACAAATGGATTTCTGAGACTTTAATGAGCCTTTTCTTTGTATTATTTACTATCACGTTAATTGAAACGTTCATTCGATTCAATCAAAAAGAGAAAATTCATTTCCGAAGACGTTTTGTCAGTTATTATTTTTGCTTGCGTGATCATAAAAATAACAATAGAACAATCAAAATCGCCTCCAGGACAAACTGAAGCATGGTTTTTTAATGATGTAATTTTAAAGTAGCATATCGTAATAATATTTAAATTTCTCTGTTCTATTAAGCTAGCGTTTTCTTAAAATACGTATTTTCATAACAAGTCACGCGTTCGTATCTTACCTGCGGCAACTGAAGGCGAGATTGTTTTCACTCGTTTTAATTTAATGTCATCAATATTATCAACTCCATACAGAACATACCGGATACAAATAAGAGATCCGTATCACATAGAATATTAGATTTATATTCTGTCTAATCCTAGATTCACTAGAATTATGTGTAGGAGAAAATATATAATAATACTCGTATATGACTTATAAGTTTTGCTTTGAATTATTATTAGAAATAAGTTGAACTACTCGTATTTTAGAATGTAGGATTAATATTTTCTGAAGTGACTTTTTATTCTAAGTATATACGAGTATATAAAGACTTACATCATTTGTTTATTGTTAGTTTATACGAGTATACTAACATACATATATACTATTATGTTTCCCTGTCAGCATAGGCCGAGAGGAAAGAGTGCCAAACTTTCCTATCGCGATACACATATTTCGCCGCCTTATTATTAGTTAGACATTTTCTTTAAAATTCTTTCTGAAATTTAAATCACACAGATGTATGATTTATTTAATTGTGAAATGGAGTGATTTAATTGCAATGTCATAATATCAGCTTATATCATTATTTATGAAAATATATATACTCACATATAGCCTTAAGTTTTTTTTTTTGGTAAGCAACATGACTACTTTAAATATTGTGGATTTTCTTTAAACGCTTAAATATTTATAAAACATTCAAATTAAATGTCTTCTTAATGTTATCTTTTTAAAGTATGTATTAAATTTCAGGTAAATTAAAACTCTACTTTCTGACTTAAAAAAAACTATAATATATTATTAGAAATTGACAAAATAATTACTAAAGATCACAGATATAACTTTTGATTCCCATTTCACTTTGTTTACATATTATTTTTTTACAAAACTACTAACAAAATATTACTAAATGGTAAGAAATAAAACGAATAGCTGAAAAATATGTATATCATATACGTTCATTGCATAACTTGTAATATCAATTAATTTAATAATACTGTGATCATTAAGCTTATTGAAATCAAAATTTTACTATTAAGTTTAAAATTTATTTTACAGTCGATAACTATAGCTGATTTACTCGGATAACTTAAGAAATATAAAAAAAGAAACTCGTTATTCATAAAAAAAAACATTTGCATTTGGGAATTTATTTATTTGATATTAAATTTTCTTAGAAATACTCTTGATTAAGCTGTCAACCTATAATGTTAAGCGTAAAAAAATAACGCTGGTTGTCTTGTTGTAACTAACGATGTGTACCGGGAAAAACGCTACTCGGGGAATCGATTTTTATAAGAGATTTCTCATCTCTCAGGGCATTCTCATTGTGCTGAGTAATGACATTATTGTCTTGTTGAGTGGACCTCTGTTGAGAGAGAGGTTATTTCTATGAGATTAGAAATGTTGTGCACGGCCATTATTGCAGTGTAATAGGAAATGCTTGAGTAAGCCCACACAGTCACTCATTCATCATCCACTTTTACAGTTTTATTTCCCTCAATACGCTCCTATTTGATTTTATTCAACTTTTTCAATATTGCATGGATTCCACTTATGCTGTGTAAACCGAGTGATACATATAACATGTGTTGTTTGTTTTGATTTATTATTGAACTAACTCCAAGTTATTTGCTACTCTAATGTATGGGAAATCATATTTTTTATTATCCACAATACAAAATGTATAATTTACGTCGCTTTGATGGAAAGGAAAACTATAGTACAAGTACACAACATATAAAAAAACGCCATTTTGTGAATATAGAAAACCCCTTAGCAACTAATAGACGAGGCCTGTGATAAAGAGGTCCCATTCTTTAATCACATATTTATGTGTAACTATATCATATATTTTTCCTTAATACTAAAACACTCTGCTTAAACATTCACACTCGAATGTGATAAATACTCATTATGCATAATTTTGAAATGACGGCTGCATTTATGATTATAATGAATTTGGAATTGTGTTGTGTATTTGTACTCCAATATTCGCGTTTTTGCATTTGTTTGTAATTTTATAAAAAATTTACTTTTGTGAGATACTATTCTGTAACGAAACAAAGCAATATAAATTATGTATTTATTATAATTATTCCTAAATAGTTCTCACAACAAACACCTGTCTCGAATGACCATACGATAAACGCTAAATTTATTTTTTAATATCTCGCTTATCGGTTCGAATCCGCACGTCTAAAAGTCTGCACCGTGCCGCTCGGTGTCAATCCTGCCGCGCCCGCCCAGAGAGGCAGCTCGCCCGCTTCTCACGATCCTCGGCCCGTTAATTTATCGCCTCTTTACACTCCGGCCCTGTAAGCTTAGAGACTTAGCTGACACACCTCCGCAGGAGTTCCATTTCGATAAAGAAAGTATTTTTATTCGCATTATGTTTATTATAAATAACGTATTCCCAAAACCAACTAATATAAAATTTAAAAAATATGCGTGAACTAATACTAAAAAAATTCCAAGATATTCATATTTATGGTCAATAATGGAGAAAAATTATCAATAATATGCACACCGTATTGAACTTTTGACGGCATGTATAATAATTATAGAAATCTCGAAGTAAGAAGGCAAGAGTCCATCGTGTTATTCTTAATAAAGGTACCGCTATGTAATTTCAACTGTCCCACAATATTAAAGGCGCTTTAAGTTCCCATAGATAATTACAACTTTGCAATAAATCCTCTATCATCTGCACCAACTTGCAGAGCAAATATTATTGCTAAACACTCAGTGACACACAGTGTATTGTACCAATTGAGTGACAGTGATTCACAGCATCGCTCAGCAGTATGAGAAGAATCCTTCTTAGTATTCTTCCATTTAAATAAATAAATCAGACCCATATTGTGTAACAGGATAAATTTGTATCATGTGGAGTATAAATAAAATCTCCTAACGATGTTGAACTAAACATGAAGGCTGGAAGAAAGATACTGAGAAGACTCGCACCTTGGCAGCAAAACGTACCATCAAACCGACCAGGATTAACAAGTCTAAGTTTCCCTACAGTTTCCTACAGAAACTGAGGATGATCATCATCATGACTATCTTGAGCTATGATCAAATATATTGTACTACAATATAACCTGTTCTATAAATGTCTCAACTACGATATGACAATTCTTCCTAAACTTCATCTACCCTTATCAATTGTATGGCCTCATATTTTCCTCCTCGCATTATATATAATATTATGTATATGTAAAAACACTCAAGCTTTATCTTTTTCGTTGTAAATAATACATATCTATCTTGATGAAACGTAAAATTTGATCAACTCGTAAAATTCCCAACATTCTTAAGAAGTACAAAACTAAAAATATGATATATCTAGATTAATTTTGGAGGCTTAATAGAAACAGGCGAGGCTCTTAGAGGAATGATTAGAAAAATTGTGCATTTTATTATAAATAGGAGAAAGAGCGTTGATATTTAACTTGAACAGTATATACCATAATTACGCCCGGTCCGATGAAACCACGTTTATTCAATTTACTTCTTACTTTTAAGCATATAAACTAAATGTTAACAAACCATCATAGGATTTCTCGGTTAATATTAAAATAATGATTCAAAGTAACAACTTTTTTTTATTTAAAGTCCTTAGTATTAATAAAAGTTTATATTGAAGTTGACATAAACTCTAGTAATACCAATTATTTTATGTAGAGTAAAATCAACAATTAAACCAAACGAGATAAGAATATGTAGATAGATCGCAAGAGATTATTGGGTACTATTATTAAATCAAGGTTTCAATCAATCTTTTTAACAAAAACTTTTCAATGAATCGAATTTTCATTCGTGTATACAAAATATGATTCATTTATCCCCCTATACTGATTAACCCCCTATACCTCCATACTAATTTTAAAGTGATATACAAGAATAGGTAATAAAAAATTATTTGAAATTAAAATAAACATTGTTTTGAATTATCCTAAAATTGTTACACCATAGCAATAAATAATAGATAAAAAATAGCCACGTAAGTTACTGCCATGTCGTGCACGTGAGAGTTAAACATCTTAAAACTCATAGATTAAGCTTGTCAAATTGTTTTACAAACCATCTTCTGAGTTATCTCGCACGACTGCGAAGTAGGAAATATTGTACGAGTAGTTTAAATTTAAAAAAATCAGCAAGTAATATTTTTCTGAAAAAAAGTCAAATTTATACGTTTTTTATGCTATATGCCCAGGTCAAATTTAAAAAAAAATCATTATATTTTAATATAATGGGGTGAACTATATTTCAAAAATATTACACAAGCTCGTTAATAAGCTTAGTTTAGACTTTAAATTTTATCAATTTTTCCCAAACTTGAAACGTTGGAGTTTTGATACTATATATTCGTAATAAATCTGTAATGGGTTCGATCTAATACAATTTCAAGTTTAGTTGTTGTTGCTTGTATTGAACTCTATCGACTCTTTTAATATGTCGCATCAAGTACTCATCACCCCCGTATATTCATTTTCTTTAATTTTACTTATGAAATAGTCTATTGGTGAAACTATACAAGAATAAAAACAGTTAATATTACACGAAACGACATCTAGATACCCTTAAGTTGGATCACTCCCTCTAGATGGTACCCTTGGGTTGGCTAACCGTCACTAAACGGCTCCCTTAGATTGGCTTAACGTCAATAAACGAATCCCTTAAGTGGGATAACCGTCACTAAATGACGCCCGTGGGTAGGCTAACCGTCACTAAAAAGCATAAAGAATAGGTTATTGTCATAACATTTTTTTCCTTTGTGCAACGCGTATTTTTGACAGGAAATCTCTCAATCTTATTTTAAAAAGAGTATTGTCATCGATTATTTCTTGTTCAAATGGCTGGAAATTATACAGTTATATTGTAAATTGTTATATAATACAATAAATGACATGAGTAATATGTTACCAAAGCAGATATACATTTCAAATCCCACGCGATTCTTCGGGATGATCTAAGAATCGATAAAGGTATACAAAAAATAACGCCTGCGTGTTGGAAGTTACTTACAAAAAATAAAATTATGGTTTGAACGTGTTGAATGTACGTTTTTCTATAGAAACACTATAGTGTTCTTAAAATATTCATGTGATACCTCGGTCCAACAGTTTTATTCTTGAACGAATATAAATCTTCATAGAAGAGAGAAAAAAAAGTTTTCGACACTCAGAGAAAAACGATTCTCAATTAAATTTTGTTTAAGCGTCGTGGTTCTTGTGTAACACGTGTGTTGACTTTTTACACCTTCGTGTAAATGATACTCGACTCAAATGCAATAATCATTTATTCTTTTCTTTTCTTATTGTTTTTTAATGCTTTATAAGATCTACAATTTTTTTCGTTGTGCTATAATTTTAATTGGTAAAGATTTTTTCTTATTATAAAATAAGTCTCCATATTTATTCAAGTCAGTATTTTATTTATATTAGATATATCACTCATGTTTATTTTCTTTATTTCTTAAGTAAGACAAGGACATGTCTTAAAAAGTTTACAGAAAATAATTTCTAAAGCAGCCGTTGGAATTCATTGAACAGAATATACAACACCAGTAAATACTGCTAAAGCTAGTCACAAGTTCGATTATTTTTCTTTTCCTTCTTGACATTTAATGAATTTAATGCACTGTGCTAGCTTAGTTTCGATGGACTTGGTACATTTAACTAGATCGGTGAAATATATTGAATAGAATATTCGGTACTAGAAAACATTGCCAAATTGAGTCACAGCTTCAAGGGTTTTTCTTTTCCTTCCAGACATTCAGTTTGGATGTGCCTCGTACACTGCACGTATTATATATTAGCTCAAAATAAATATTGCACACTTAAGAAAATAAACGTTATACCAAGCTCGTTTTAATAATTTATGTTATATAGCTACTAAGTGCCTGGATTGGAATAAATTTAAAAAGAAAACTATGTAAAATAAAAGTCCTTGACCCGCCCAGAATCAACTTGAAATGTAATAGTAGAAAACGATTTATCACAGCAAGTAATATCATTGATAATTAGCTATAAATGGTAACTTATTATCGATCAAATAGCTAAAATATTTTCAGTGTAGTTTTTTATTGTTTAATTACTGGCAATTATTTTGACTATCATTTTCAGTTAAGATATGAGTTGCGATAGTTAAGAAAATCGCTAGCGAGTTGTAATAACAAATTGCGAGTTTCTAATGCACGAATTAGGGTTGGTTGGTTGAGGGTTGATAATGTAACTTTTAGGTTGGTGCATAATTAACTATAGTTTTATCGGTGCCCTTCGAATCTGTCAAATCTATAATTTTGTTTATTTTTTTACTTATATACTACACGTATGTCGATAACTACCTTCATATTCGTAAAATCTCAGTTAACGAAGCCTTAAAATAGTTTTGAGATTCTCTGATCATGTTATGTGCGATAGAAATCGATTATTTATCAATTTTATCATAAATACTTTACTATTTTTATCTCAAAAAAACAATGTATGGAGAGTGAAATAAATATATCTCAGAATTAATAAAAAAAAATTAAATTATATTATTTATGATAGTATTAATAAAAAAAAACCAAGCATGTCCTTAAAACCAAAATACACGTTAGTTACAAAGATAATATTCGAAAACTTAAAACAAAAAACGCTTCAATGAACAATTTAAAACTCAATGAATTTTTTTTTACTGATATTTAATGATTTGATGCAACAAACAAGTACGAGTATTTGGGCTCTGAATAATAGAAAGGCATTCGAGAAACCCAGTGTTACCGATAAATAGGTCAAAATATTATCACTTATCAGATCTCCTGCACGACAGATAACTGTTAGGATAAAGTACACACCATTCTTTCGTCCGCGCCGCTGTACTCGGTAAAATAATTTCAATAGTGAAAAGTGATTGATTTGCAAACTTTTGGTTTCTATTTGGTTACAAATTTTTCATTCCCTTTTATAAAGAGCGCTTTTGCTGACAAGACATTTAAGGTTGATACAGACCAGTTTTGATAACGTCTGTGAATACCACCTAGTTCGTGATCGTGATCAGGTGTCCTACATTTTGTTTGGTCTGCTTTGACACAATACTATGAAACAGCACGAAGATCTTTTATAAAAAAATCGATTCATCTTGATATCTTTTATAACAATATCTTTGTATTTTTGACTTCATTTTTACTCTTTTTAACAACTTTACTTGTATTTCAAAAGGTGATATTTTTACTTGCATTCAAATAAGACAGTGAACCAGAAACATCATAACTGGTATCAGGTCGTTCGGTATTTTATAAAAAGTATATTTTTCGCTCCATCACTAGGAAAAACGGTAATATAACTGTTATTCTCTTTTGATAAGTTGATATGTTTTACTGTTTATATAGTTTATACTATCTAAGATATACAGAATCCGTTAGTTGATAGTACAGCGGCTCTGTCAAGGTCCACGTATTACTGAACTTGGCCACGATTAACCTCCCACACCGAGTCTCGGCATATCTTAGTCACCGGAGGAATTTTATGAATTGGCTATCGGAGAATGTCAATTTCTCTCTTTTGGATTACTCATGTAATTGAGTGTAACTCGCAACACTTGAAAGGTATTTCTGATATGATTAAGAAATTTACTATTCATTTGAAAACATTTTGTTTATTTTATTCAATCTATTTTTTGGAGAATAACTAAATCAAATCAAACAAGACACAACATACGTTTTAAGGAAATAAAATACTTACTTGACAGTTTTTAATGAAGAAAACTTTTTTCTGTACTCATTTTTATATTTATGTTTTGATTAACAGAAACAAATATCACAGAAACTATTCTGTACAAAGTCACTACTTCTAATCTACAAAGTGATAAATAGGCATATATTTTTTAAATGCTAAACATGAACTAACATAAGTAGGAAAAATATTTAAATACTAAATGCAGGGATTTCAGAAATCCGGATTAATTAAAAAAAAAACAATTGAACACAAAATAAAAGAAAAACCTCTTTGGATTCTATACACATACATCATTACGTCCCGCCCCTTTTTGGGGTTGGCAGGGTGGACATCTCTCGCCTAGTCCACGTCCATACATCTTACCAAGTATGCTCTTATGTTTGCCATACTTCTTACGTTTCTCTTAGTTAAAAATACTCCAACTCTCTCCTTCCACCATTTTCTCAGTTGGACTATTCCTCGCCTTCCATTAATTTCAGACACATATATTTGTTTCGCAAGTCTTTCGCATCTCAAGATTATTTTCTAAATTCTACTTATATCTGTTTACTTAGGCAGCAGAGTATTCCAAGATGGCCGATCAAAGGCAGAAATAATAAGTAGGGGTCAACAGGCAAGAGTTGTTTTTAGCAAGAAATCCAAGATATTTGAATCTCCTAACATTGATATCAATGTTAGAAAGAATTTAGTGAAAACTCTTGTCTGGAGTGTGCTGCTGTGTGGCTGCAAAACGTGGGCAATCAGCCAGAGCGAGTCCGGGCGTCTGGCTGCCTTTGAGATGTGGTGCTACAGGCGCATGTCCAGGGTCCATTGGTCAGATCACATCAGAAACGACGAGGTATTGAGCGGGGTTGAAGAAACAAGGCAACTCCTAAATGGAGTTGCCCAACAACGATCCAGTTGGATAGGTTATAACATCAGGCACCCAGGCCTGCTCCTTACCATCGTCGAGAGAATGATTGAGAGCAATAAGCATAGAGGCCACCCTAGATATAGCTACATGGACCGGGTGATCCGGGATGTGCGCTGTGGCAGCTACCAGGAGATAAAGAGACTGGCGGATGACAGAGGTGAGTGGAGGGATCGAGTGCTTGGTGCAGACCAATCCTAGGATTGTAACCCAGAAAAAAAATTAAAACTTAAATTACCCGTCTGTAACGATTACCTTTTACCCGATCGTTTCTCACTTCGTCAATACTGAATTTTATCAAAATTCATAATTTTGTAAGATAACATTTGAGCAGGAACAACATTTTATTTGATCGTCTTTCCTTGGTTAGTTTTCTCCGACTATCCTTGCTAAGTTTTCTCCAACTTTCCTTAGTAAATTTTCTCCGATTTTCTTACCAAACATATTCAGATCACTACCTAATGAATCACCATAATTACCACATTTTTATCCTTATACTCAACTTATTTTATTGTGATCTGTAATATGGATTATGGATAAAAGTGGATTTGAATCCAGAGTTATAGCGCCTTAAGAAGAGCTTGCTTTCTAAACGGCGCTTTGTAAGTTTCTTTTTTATTATTATTTTTATACAAAATAATCAGAAAAATGCAAAGGTATAATTATTTAATAATCTAAGATGAAAAAGGCAGGACAGTATTTATGGTAAAAAAATGAGGACAATGGAATTCTGAATTTGTAATATTTTAAAAGTTTAAGTATTATATTTTTTGTATGTTTGACTTTAATCGAATTTCTATCAGAAATAGAAATAAATTAATCAACTAATATGGATATGCTATGTATGGTCCACTTTACTTTATTGTATTGAGATATGGACCATGGAAACCAGAATGCTAAATAAGCTGGAGAATATTCTGAATTTCTTAGTATCATCGTATTTTAAACACTGAGGTACGAACCGAGCACGTGTAGAACGATAGTTTTTAAACACCATGAAATGCCGAAAATTTGTCTATTTAGGTCATAATTTGATAGGAGAAAAATATCCTTTCCTAAAATTAATATTGATTAGCAAAATCGAGGACCGACGCGGAATTGATAGAAAGCGCGTGTTTGTGACAAAAGAGGAACTATTTCGTGCCACCAATAACAGAGATATTTTCTCAAAAGAAATTGCCGAAGTCAAGGGAACCGGACACGACATATAAAAAAAGAAATAACTAATGCATACGCTTTAATGCTCATTATTTTTCACGAATTTGGAATCTTCATTTACTTTACGACTTGATACATAACATACATTCCACGACAGCAATACATTTACTCGATTTCATTTTCACGTACGCTTTACATATTTACAGTATTGTTTTCTTTCGAAAATCAAATTATTTATTATTAAAGAGAACGGTAGTTTTTGCACTCTGTAATTTATACAGTCAAATATGTATGTGAAAATTTATATCTTGCGAAACGTCAGACAGCCTCTGTGGCCTAGTTGATAAGACGCCCGAGTTCCAGCCCGAAGGTTATGGGATCGACTCCCGTTGATAACTAGATTCTTTAAAAAGTGTTCCAATCTAATTTTCACTTAACGCTTATTTAACACCTTTCTGTTTGGTTGGAAGAGATCACCAGGTGATAAATTAACAATTATATACAACGAAAGTGTTACATAATACAATACAATAATACTGATCAATATTAACACTTGAAATACGTGGTAATGGATTAAAATATTTCAGTGGTGTCTATTTTATCTTAATGAAATTAACAATTTTCTATGGTTTACTTTACGTACAGATATATTATATACCTCATCTTTAAAAAAAATGTACTTAGTTGTAAATTTTTTAAAGCTATGAAACCAGTAGTAGAAAACCCCTATTACTCGTCCCGAGCCATGATCCAATGTTATTCAGGGATATTTTTCATATTTAGCCAGTAAATGCTGGATTGAGCTCCCATTTATTTTGAAAGACTAGGTGAATAATTGCACATTGAGGAATGCTTTGAAACATCACCATTTTTTTTTTAATTTTAATTCTTTTTAAAATTAAACAAAATGGGTTCGTGATGAAAGATGATTGCGAGTACCACAGTTCTGAAATAAACATTTCTCATCAATAGGGTATTCGCAGCTTAGTAGTTCATGACATACAACGAAATCGTAATACAATACAATCAGCCTTGAAATAATTTATTATCATCAAAATTGTTAAGGTTATAACCAAAAATTCAAATCATGAATCTCTTTCGGTTCGATAAGTGTGTATACTTGCCTAAGTGAACCAGCACTAACAAGGTCCATTGGTGGGGACACAAGGGGACATTGGCGTATTCTCCCTCTACTAAGGGAGTTCTCGGATATAAGATAAGAAAGAAATTGCCGCTTATTCCGTTATTTCGATCGATACCTCTTCTAAAATAGGGCATGTTACTGGCATCTAGCAAATATTTTTATAAACAATTCAACCTTTTAACGATAGTTTCCTGATTTCTGATTCCTGGTTTCTAACATGGATAGCAATACCCTTAATAATGAAAATGTGCATGAATTTATTTATGATATAAGTTCTGGTGTCGCGTCATCAGTGTACAATGAAGAGTCAGGTATTGAAGATCTGACTCTTCTTGAAGGCAAATAGATCTGGAGACCAACTAGTCTCCGGGTTCAATATATTAAGGAATTTACAGGATCCTCCAAACAGGTTATCAAAGACCATGTCTAAATATGTGTAACAAAAAAAACTACAGAACTTGCAAAGTATAAGCTAAGCAAAACCCGGTAGGTACATGCTTAAGGAATGTGATGTACGAGAAATTTCTCCACAAAGAGAATGTTGGCAAAATAACCATATTTAACTCAATTACTACAGTATTTTAAACAAATATATAGTTTCATTACAATAATTTCAATATTTACTTAGATATACTATAGCAATTTTAGTGAACCTTTCACAAAAATCAGAATTCCTCAAATATTATACTGGGAAGGGTTATGTTGATATGAATCAGGTCTTAAAGTGTTTAATTATTTTGATATTACTCATGTATTTAAGCTTAACACGTAAGTTTCATGTCTTTTTTTCTTAAAATATCATGACATGATATCATTTAATTTATTGGTGATTCGGATGCATTCGTATCGCAGATCGTGGCAGGGAAACAATATTGTTTTCGACCTCAATAATCAATCCTTCGGGTTAAGAACCACTAGAAGATACACAGAACTCACAAGTCATCATTGCACATGTTGGTTACACTGCAGCACGTGAATAGGCAACACTCTCACACTTACACTGTGGGTTCGAATATTGTTACCGGACGAACTTTTTTACCAGACTGAGACCCATTTTTGAGCGGAAGTAAGCCTTTACTTCCGCTACTTCCTTAAAAGGTTCCGGAGGTCGTTGTTTCGTAGTGTTCACTTCAGTGATTGAGTAAACCACCATAATATTTAAACCTGGATTGTTTGCATGCAATTCGATAATGGTTTGAGTTCATCAGATTTATCCACGAGGGCTAAATTATCTGTTGTCCGTTGAATTGTTAAATCTTAAGATTAAGCCAATATGGTTTACCGTAAAACGGCGAAACTCAAAGAAGGAAACCGGAAATTCAATAGGTGAATTTAATATATTCAATTTATTGAAGTTGACACAAATATGTAGTTTGTGGATTCCTTCATTTTCTAATGGAACCGGTTATGGAGATACTTTGTTTTCTCTGCGCACGATCATTTTGCGTTACTCCTTATTTTAAACTAGTTGCGCGCGTGTGATAACTAACGATTCATTAACAATTTCATTATCGGGGTAAAATACTAACATTTATCTACTTAATCAAAGCTCCTGAAGGCTTGACACCTTAAATTAGATTTGAGATCAAGATGAATGGGATTAGGTCACTAGATAAACCAAGATTATGGTTAAATGACTATTCTTGTATATCCCAGTCACAATTGTAAAATACGTTTTTGTAATTTTTTCTATCCCTGTGTATTGTAAAATATTTAAGGTTGACTACTTGACGTTTTATACTGAAAACACAGTAAACACCGTTGATTTCGCCTGATTTATAATTCAGAATACTGTATTTTCTAATAATATTGTAACTAAAAATGCATGCATTTGCATGAATCACTGTATGGCATAGTCACCTCAAATGATATGCAAAGTAGACATTAATATTGAACAAATTTCACTTGTTACGTCCAGTTGCTTTTCAAATATCATCCACTTATAATTACAAACTCATCATTTAAGACTGGAACGAGAAGCCAATATTATTAACAAATAAGGTAAAAGTAGTGCACTTTGTCTTAAGAATAGCTGTAAAGTAACGCCGTTAAAACTTAAGAATAGCTGTAAAGTAACGCCTTTACAACTTAAGAATAGCTGTAAAGTAACGCCGATACAACATGAGAATAGCTGTAAAGTAACGCCGTCACAACTTAAGAATAGCTGTAAAGTAACGCCGTTACAATTTAAGAATAAATATCATAATCTACAGAAAATGTTTGTTAAACGATTGAAATCCGACTGCAGTGCATTATAAATTAACGCATTACAATTTTTACTCAAACGAATATTTTACATAATTTAAGCGAGTAAATAAGGGTACGTTTATTAAAATAAATAAGGGTTTCTATAAATCATGAATATTGGGAAGATTTGCTGTATAAAAAATTAGTGGAGCCCAACCAAGAGATCAAATCTTTGGGTTTAAACGTCATTGCAACTACGACCAACCAACCTTATTATCTTTACAGTGCCCGAAATATTTATTTGCATTGAGAAAACTTGTATAGATACCAATATTTGAGAATCTCAGTGTTTGGGCGTTTTATATGTTGCGGTAAATGACTCAAAAACGTCCATTCACGCGGTGCATTTCCATGAATCACTGCATGGCATAGTCACCTCAAATGATATGCAAAGTAGACATTAATCTTGAACAAATTTCACTTGTTACGTCCAGTTCCTTTTCAGAATAATAGAAAGTCTACCAACAGTTAAATTGATGATCTGAGTATACTCGTAAAAGCAAATTCAAGCCAATATTTAGCAAATTGTCGTTTTAATTTTCTATGTAAATGAAGATGTCAAATATCGTTTTATTTAAACTGCATTTATGCAGTTTCTTTTAAAATCCACTTATAATTCATGCACCTATGATTTTCAAATTAAAATATAAAATGAATTGTAAAGTAATAGTTTAATACATATTAAATTATTTATTTTTATATAATAATTTGCATGAATGCCAGAAACTCATTTTTCGTACTGAAGTTTTTAATTTCATATTGTATTGTATTGTATTACGTTTTATACTGGTGGGCTTACTACCGTGCAACACTCTTACTACCAAGCGGAAAGGTGTATTAGAAGCTTTTATACTGGTGGGCTTACTACCATGCAACACTCTTACAACCAAGCGGAAAGGTGTATAAGAAGCTTTTATACTGGTGGACTTAATACAATGCAACACTCTTACAACCAAGCGGAAAGGTGTATAAGAAGTTTTATACTTGTGGGCTTACTACCATGCAACACTCTTACAACTAAGCGGAAAGGTGTATAAGAAGTTTTATACTGGTGGGCTTACTACCATGCAACACTCTTACAACCAAGCGGAAAGGTGTATAAGAAGCTTTTATACTGGTGGGCTTACTACCATGCAACACTCTTACAACCAAGCGGAAAGGTGTTTAAGAAGTTTTATACTGGTGGGCTTACTACCATGCAACACTCTTACAACCAAGCGCAAAGGTGTATAAGAAGCTTTTAGTGGAAAACAGACTAACATAATTTAAAAAAAAAAATTTGGATACCATCGAAAATAAGACTCGCAACCTCAAAGTCGGAAGACAGGTGTTTTACTAAGGCCAAAAATCGTCCATCATCGTTTTTCGAACTTGACTATAAAATAAGATTAAGTTCAGAATATTCTAAGCACCAAGTACTATTCACCCTCTATAAATGAAGTAATACACAATATAACAAAATATAAAGAGTGGATAGTATTTTTGTACACGTTCAATTACATGATTTTACTTTAAATCTATTAACCAATTATATTTATACCATATTTACTAATTTTGTGAATGTTAAAAGTTTACGTAATAACCTTTTGCTTATATTGAACCCCTTGCTTTTTATTACAACCTTCAATATGTCGCATGTGTAATGTGCTCAGAGACATAAACATTCATAGTAATAAATCCATCGATTATTCAGCAAGCGGCAGTATTATTGCCTATGCAAATCTCTAAATCTTAATAACATGATCATAAAGTTCGATGAATATTGATGATGATTCACAGAAACGAGAATATCCACCAATAAGTAGCTGTGAAGTCGGAATAAAATATTCGATTGAGTCCGCCGTGGTACGGTATCGCGCAGTGTGCACTGCGCTAGAACTCGGTCGAGGAAAGCGCAAAAGTGGATTTTCATGCCAATATTGAGTTGCATTATATTAATCATTGCACTACCCGTTCATTTATGCATCATGATCAATTAATAGCCTTGAAATTGTTAAACACATAAATAATAACTTTAATCATAACCCATTTTATATCTACATATAATACTAGGTTAGTCCAGAAAGTAAGTGTACTGAATTTTTGTAGGTTACAATTTTTATTATTTAAACAAAAAAAATACGTGGTTACCGTAGTACATATGTAAGCTATTTTTCGACATAGTCGCGATTCCTCTCAATGCAGGTGGTGAAGCGGGGTATCAACTTTTTGATGCCTTCCTCGAAGTAGTTTCCCGCCAACCCCTCCGTCTACTTCTCCACCTCCTCCTTTACCTCCTCGTCGGTTGAAAACCTTTTTCCACCCATGTGCAGCTTCAGGGAGGTAAAGAGATAGTAATCTGAAGGTGCTAGGTCAGGGGAATGCGCGGGATGGTTCAGGACATCCCATTTAAACGAGGCGAGCAGTTCCTTCGTGGAGTTGGCCGTGTGTGGTCTGGCATTGTCGTGCAGCAGGCAGGCTCCCTTTGTCAGCATGCCTCTCCTCTTGTTCTGAATCGCCCTCCGCAATTTTTTTAGGGTCTCACAGTATCTTGCAGAATTGATGGTCTCCCCTTGAGGCATATATTCAATTAAAATTATGCCTTGAAAGTCCCAAAACAATTTCGTCAATTTCGTCAGTCACAATTGAAGGTCTTCCGCTCTTCTGATCATCATGCACAGACGTACGACCGTTTTTAAACTCGCGACACCACTTGTACACACTCGTACGATTCATAGCTTTATCACCATATGCAGTTTTCACCTCATTATAAACCTCAACCGGAGGTTTTCCCTTTCAAACGAGATAACGGATTACGCCGCGTATTTTGCACTTGGCGGGAGACTGGATTGACATTTTTTACAAAACGTGTTATCGCGTCGACACTTCTCAACGTACTGACCTCGAACCTGTCTCGTTGCGGAGGGGAAGGGTCAGGCTACACGGAAGTGTAGCCAACAAATAAAATCCATCCGGTCGTGAGAGTCTCAGTACACTTACTTTCTGGATACGCCTCGTAGCTACGGAAATTCAAGCTAAGATATACGTATGCTGGAAAATGTTAAGAAAATCGTATTGCCTCGTACTATACGTGAATGTTATGTGTTATATTTAGTTCATTCACGACACAACAAATCAAACTTTCCGTAGAATATCTAATATTACAATGTTTGATCGAGTCCGATCTCACCACCATCCACGCTGTTTTGGGGAGACAAAATAAGTCCTCATCCCTCACGATCTACACAAGAAGATCGAAATGTATTTATTTATTATGAGCGCAGTCACTTGGACTAGGTTTAAACTAGCGCAATTTACGTGCGTAATTAAGTTACCTATGCTTTCATACAAAATTACATTTTGCGCTATTTTACTGCGTAAATTGACAACTCAGTCGCTTTTTACTCATACTCTTGATAGTTTTCGGAGTATCGGTTCGATTTAAAGACACCTTACTGCTCCATCGAATGAATGAAACTGAGGAGGTTATTTGATGTTGATTTTACTCCAACTTAGACACTTATTGAAAATAGTAGCGTATTTACAATTTACTTGACAAATTTCAATCGATTCGGATGTAGCACACGTATTCAAGTTTGAACATGTCAGACTGAAATAGGATACGCTAGTCTATGGTAAACACGTGCTTCTGATGATACAATTTCAAAATATTTTATCTAGAAAAATTGATTATTGAAGTGGAAGGACGATTATTATTGCTTCTATTTTTATCTTCTTCTAATGCGTCACATATACAATTTTTTTTCAAAGGAGCCATTGCGTCTAATAAACGAACGCTCTCTATCAAAACTGAGGTGCGACTGATTGTGTAGGGGGACCATTACGCATTTTAACGTAAACTCTATTGAGTCGCGTAATTTCAACTGGTTATTTACGTCGGTCTAAACTCAATCTTAGTGATGAAAAAGGAACTTGCCAAAGGAACTCCTGCTTCAGTATGATTTATCTGTTGAAAAATCAAACTCTCATAAACGGCAGTCTTTTTATATAAAATAAAATTTAATAAGAACACGCCAATGTTTATAGGAAGAGTTAAAAAATGTAGGATAGCGCCTGCAGCCATTATATTGGGTTATTTTCAACATCTGCATGTTGTTCCAGATATAAACTTGTATTCGAATTATTCGATTAAAAGACAATCATTTTTATCCACTTGTTGGTTAGTTTACTGACTGCTAAGTCAATTATTTTTATATGTTGTAATATCAGAAATTAAGGATACATGGGTTTTCGAATACGGAGATTTAAACAAACCTGAACATTCATCATCTTTTAAACCAGCACTCACTGTTATTATTATAAATATGAAAGAATTAAAGTAACCTTGCAAAAAAAAAAAGGAAAGAATTACCGCTTTGTCGAATGCATTTTTTGCGTGATCCATCGAGCATCGAACTCGGGGTCTCACCAGTTAGTTACCTTTCTACACTTGACAATGCTCTTGAACTTGTAACTTGATCTTACTGAATACAGCTTTACCGTATGTTACCCATACATTTTGATCGAGAGCAATTTAAAAAAATTCCTATACACATACCTACATATTAATGAACAGGTCAATTGCAAATATTAAAACGAGACTTCTTGGGTTTTAACAAAGAGTGGATCGAGTCAAAAAAATATTTATTATCATTAAATTTATTAAAATAAAATCCATATCCCAGTTAGTTTTTCACGCATAGGCCTTTGATGTTTTTTTATTCTTAAGATAAAATAAATGATCAGATAATAGATAGCCTGCCAGGTTGTACTTTTTACCCTGAAAGTGTAATACAATACTTGCATCTAACCTATAATATCGACATCTTTAACATTTCAGGATTTGTTTTTAAAAGAAATTATATTGAGTTTTATTTAGTAATAGGAGTTATTTCAACATAACAGTTTTTCTTATTTAATTGTTTTATACTGTGTATTTCATTTTTTTTAGATTTGGATGTTATTTGGTTTAATCAGTATAAGCAAGCTTTATAAAATAATTAAATAAGTACAATTTATTTGTAGTTTAAAGTAAATATTTACAAAGTATGCATAATATTTTAATCGTTTGACTTAAATCCCTGCAATAGTCGTGCTAATACAAGCGCTTTGTTATTAAAAAACGTAAAATTAACTGCATTTGAACTTTAACAAAAAATAATGCATAAAACTACAAATAATACTTATAGTTCAAATACAATATATAAATGCGAATTTTGACCTGTTGACTAAAGATATCATACACTAGTAATCTGTCACATTTATATAAATAAAAATACGTTAAATTATTATACAAGTCTTTATAAGTCAGTATTTTTACAGTTTTTGTATAAAAAATACTCGTACTTAATAAATTTATACTGTCACCGATAAAAGCTCTAAAACAGTAACGTGGAAAATAAGTTGAAAATATTGTAGAAAAAGTCTCCGTCTCTGAAAATAGTATTGTGGTCTAAAACAATCGTTTGATCTTTCATTCCTTTCTGTAATATGTATTTTAATGGTGCTTAGATTAGTTAATTTCTAAAATATTTTAGGATTAATTTTCTATTTGTTTAAACGCGCACGCTATATAATAATTTATTGAGGCATTTCATCCTTAATGTGGAAAATTCGCGCTAGTGACAATTTAAAAGAGAAGAAAATGTGTAAAATATATGGTTTTAAAACTATTGTAGTTTTAACTATTTAAGAAGTTTTAAACCATAAATCAGATATGTACTAATCAAAGAAGGATTAAGTGCTAGTAGGTGGGATATGTTGAACGTCATATGACAGGCAAACATGACACTAAAAAAACATAAATATTAAGCCACTTTATAAGAAAAAAAAATCTGCGCTGCGAGTTATTTTTCTTCTTCCGTAATGTCGGGCATTTAGTCCGTCGTCATCACTATTCTTTTCACACTCAGGTTTGTCACCACCGGAGAAGGAGCCCCTTTGGGCAATTCTTCCTTCGTCACTACGTGACGTCGCACTCATAAGAAAAATAAAGAAGATTTCGATATTCTAGTTTAGATCACGCTGGATGAGGGCTTATTTTTCCCCCATAACAGCGTGGGTGGTAGTGGGATCAAATTGAACTGAATTTTAAATTTTAAAAACGTTCGAAGGAAAAATGGATGGTTTCACATTATGATTCGAAGCAATTTTGAATATGAAATGTCTATAGAAATTTGTCCTGTCTAAATAGTCCTTCTTTAAGTAGTAACATCATAAATCAGTTTTCTTGAGTATCCATTACATTCCATTAATAAAGCAACCAAAGTTTAATCATCTATCAATCTTTAAATTAAATTTGAATACGGATTCATTAATTATTATCGCCTTTTTTTACGATTTTAAAATTATAAACTTACTCCACTTGTACTGCGGGCCGATATACAATTTATCTGTATGATATTGTTTTTATCTGTGTGTGTCGGTCACCAACACAAGTGTGTACTCAACAAAATGGGATGAACGTATTAATGATTTAAACTGAGAAGGCTATCTCGTTTACTCTTACAAAACGTAAGCCGAAGAAAGATAATGAGACAGCGTGATCAGCTCCGTTTTTCATATCATTGCTTCAGGCGAAACACACGCCGCCACTGAAGGAATGTTCTCACGAAAGACGAAATTTGACGGAATAAAAAAAGCGCACATAAATCTGACTACCACAATACAGCCACTAAATAAAAAGCAACACTTTCTTCACGTGGACCAATTTTTAAATTCATCCCACCGTGCATCTTTCTTTTGACAACCACATTGCTGAAATAAATATTTTTGGTCAATTTTACTGATACTCGATTAAGATACAAAATACAATTTGTAATGTTAAATTGATGCAGAGAGTAAAAAGGAAAAGCTCATTTGGTCCATTTAGTTATATAATGCTATAAATAATAAAGATATTGTTTCACAAGACTTTTATTGTGGTTAGTAGGCGGGAACGGCAGTTGGCGAATTTTCGCTGATTGCTCCCGAATATCTGCTGAAAAATTTATCGCATTAAATAGTTATGCTACCATTCTTGAACGAATTTTCTATGTATAATATTTTATCTATT
This sequence comes from Odontocerum albicorne, assembly GCA_949825065.1. NCBI lineage: Eukaryota > Metazoa > Arthropoda > Insecta > Trichoptera > Odontoceridae > Odontocerum > Odontocerum albicorne. The sequence continues at coordinate 13,726,389 of OX463850.1, forward strand.
AGTTCATCGATATTTTCATACATCAAACCGTAACACCGTGTTCCTATCAATATTAAAAATAGAGTGCTACCTACCTATGAACTCAATAAAACATTTTGAAGATTTGAAATAGAGTGCTACCTACCTATGAACTCAATTAAACATTTTGAAAACATCTTGTCCTTCAAATAGTTCCTCTCTTTTAAAAAAATAGCTTACTTATTTTAATCTGTTTTTAGATGATGACGTCTATTTTTGATAAAAATTGGTTCTTAATTACGTTAAAAAATGACGTATTACGAATGATAACACGTGTTGTGGCTCAGAATTATTTCTAACTTATTTCATTTCCTGAACTCTTATAATAAAATTTTACCGAGTAACAAACAACTCATACACGAAATACGGTTCTGAAAGTGAAAACAAATATTGTTCGAACGTTTTTTTTAAACTTTAATACATGAATAAATCAATCAAATACGACCCCCATTGCTTAGTTGATAAGACACCTGTTTCCCAACCCGGAGGTTACGGGTTCGATTCCCGTTGACCCCCATTTAAAAAAAGAAGTTTCAGTCTGGTTAATACTAAGGCCTCTTTAACACCTTTGTAGTTTGTTGGACGAGTTTGTCATATTTCAATGGACCCTCCAAGTTGTAAAATATACCGTATACAATATAATGAAGTGTATGCAATACAACACATGAGTGCAAAATTTGTCATTTTAACACTACTTATGACTAAATTAAACTGTGAAATAAACTTATTATTAACTTAATAATTTCCCACCTTGAAGTATATTTATTCGACATTTGAACATAACCGAAATATAGTCTTATTAAGGTTATGTCGTTTTAGCATACTATATTCTCATATGTACGCGTATAGTATACCGTAAGAAATAAAGTTTCAAACATTTTAAAAAGCTTATACTGAATTGATTTCATAAAATTTATAAAAACTTGTTTTATAACTTTATAAAATACTTGATTTCATATTTTTTAAATTTTATGAAAGAAATGTTATAAAGTTTACCTAGACTTAATACATAATGAACCGACCCATTGAGTGAGAAAATTGGTTACCGATATCGATTGTATTGTTTTACACTTTCGTTGTACTCATGTATAGTACTACATAGCATGCTTATTTCCATGTGAAAATCGCTTTCAGCCAACTAGAAAGATGTTAAAATTAATACCAGACTGTTTTTTTTTAATAAAAATCTAGGCTCCAACGCAAATCAAACCCGCAACCCTCGGGATGGAAAACGGACGTTTTGTCAGAAAACCACAGAGCTTGTTGATTGAAATTGTAAAATTACCATGTTTTTTTTTAAATTTAATTCATTTTAAATATTTTTCATTTAACTTTCATGTATACATATCATTGTATGCATATGAGGACATGTCTACATATCATTGTTTGCATATGAGGACATGTCTACATATCATTGTATACATATGAGGACATGTCTACATATCATTGTATGCATATGAGGACATGTCTACATATCATTGTATGCATATGAGGACATGTCTACATATCATTGTATGCATATGATGACATGTCTACATATCATTGTATGCATATGAGGACATGTCTACATATCATTGTATGCATATGAGGACATGTCTATATATCATTGTATGCATATGAGGACATGTCTACATATCATTGTATGTATATGAGGACATGTCTACATATCATTATATGCATATTAGGACATGTCTACATATCATTGTATACATATGAGGGCATGTCTACATGTCATTGTATGTATATGAGGACATGTCTACATATCATTGTATGCATATGAGGACATGTCTACATATCATTATATGCATATGAGGACATGTCTACATATCATTGTATGCATATGAGGACATGTCTACATATCATTGTATGCATATGAGGACATGTCTACATATCATTATATGCATATGAGGACATGTCTACATATCATTATATGCATATGAGGACATGTCTACATGTCATTGTATGCATATGAGGACATGTCTGCATATCATTCTATGCATATGAGGACATGTCTACATATCATTATATGCATATGAGGACATGTCTACATATATTTGTATGCATATAAGGATATGTCTACATATCATTGTATGCATATGAGGACATGTCTACATATCATTGTATGCATATGAGGGCATGTCTACATATCATTATATGCATATGAGGACATGTCTACATGTCATTGTATGCATATGAGGACATGTCTGCATATCATTGTATGCATATGAGGACATGTCTACATATCATTATATGCATATGAGGACATGTCTACATATCTTTGTATGCATATAAGGATATGTCTACATATCATTGTATGCATATAAGGATATGTCTACATATCATTATATGCATATGAGGACATGTCTACATATCTTTGTATGCATATAAGGATATGTCTACATATCATTGTATGCATATGAGGACATGTATACATATCATTGAATGCATATGAGGACATGTCTACATATATATATATTTTTTTTAACCACTTTGCACGGATTTCTCCTGTTACACAAAGACGGTTTGCTTCTAGCGTTAGCTTATTCGTTAGGAATAATATCAGCCAGGATTCTTCTCATACTGCTAGACGGTACCGAGAATATATCAACCGTGGCATTCAGTTGGCTCAATATCTCTATACCATGCGTGACTGAGTGTTTAGCCATGATATTCGTCCTGTAAGTTGGTATGTAGAACAGAGGGTGATTTCTTGCATATCATTGTATGCATATGAGGACATGTCTACATATCATTGTATGTATATGAGAACATGTCTACATATCATTGTATGCATTTGAGGACATTTCTACATGTCCTTGTATGCATATGAGGATATGTCTACATATCATTGTATGCATATGAGGACATGTCTACATATCATTGTATGCATATGATGACATGTCTACATATCATTGTATGCATATGAGGACATGTCTACATATCATTGTATGCATATGAGGACATGTCTATATATCATTGTATGCATGTATACATATGAGGACATGTCTATATATGAGGACAAATAATAACAAAATAACTCTGAACTAATTCACATCGACATGATTTCGTTATTATTTGTTAAACGTGAGAAATTAATGTCATCAAAATGGTTAATTACACATATTTTAGCATAATAGGCGATTATGTTTTCAAAACAGTTGTCTGTTAAGAAACAACAATCTTATTTTAATTCACGCCCGGAAAATAGTTCCCAAATTAAAAGCTAACAATATGATAGACATGGTTTAATTATTTAATCTCAATTTAAATCATGAAAACTGTGTTGCATTTTATAAATGTTTTCTTTATCCAATTATTGTTTTAAAACAAGACCTAAAAGTTCGGATTTAATGAAAAAGAACACTATTTTTGACAGTTTATTTTGTGGTAGATTGAAGATCGTGATATCAGAGTAATTTTAGTAAGAACTTAAACATTTCCATACAAATACTCGCACCATAATGGATGCGATGTACTTTATTACCAATAAAAGGCTTCACGAGGATACAGGCCTCCCTACTATCCGGGTATTCACGGTCTCTCTGGCTAAAGGTTTTGCGGTTCACTTTCAAACCACCCCAACCCTCTGATAAGCTCACTTTCAGACTACGACGTGAACATCAATCTTGTTCATCCCAGGCCCAAAACAATTTTCAAAGCAATCGTAGGATTGTATGAGAAGGTTTATGGATGTTGAAGATGTGTGATGTGTGTCGAGATAGGAAAATCTGATGATCTACCCTCACTGTCTACCCCGATAAGGAAATAAAATGAAAGAATAATAAAATGACAAAATATATTGCGCCGTTTAGAGAATACACTCTCTTTAAGGGCGCTCTAACTCGGGATCCAAACCCACTGTTATTTACAGATTAAAAATTGATAAAAAATCATGCCCCAGCCAGCTTTACTTTTACAATATATTTGTGCACATTTTTTCATTTAATACTATTTTCTTTTTCTTGTTTACCTCAGTTATGCCAGATTGGTTGTGGTTACGATGAATGACAATTATCTTGGCTCAGAACTGTTCGTATTACATGTCTCCATTTATCCCAGTCTTCGGCGTCCTTGGAGCATTTCATAGACGAACAATTTTTAAATTTTTACTATATATCTCACAATATGTTAACAACCAGCCCCGCTATATGTGTTTTTTTAAATTTCCTTGCACGATATATACATTCATACACAACATCACGCGATTTCCCTATTTAGATAGGTAGAGAAGATAAAGCGTCAATCTTTTTTATCACGATATTCTTCTTTTATCATACATCTTTCGACACAGCTCCTTATATTTATTTTACTCCTTATCTTTCATTCTTTAAATTTTTATTCACTTGTTCCAACCAAAAGTTTCTCAATCATCCTCTCCGATGACTTGTACGATGAGTCCCTAAATTAAATTTTCTCTCTTGCTAACGTAGACTTGATATCGTAAAACTCGCATCTGATGAAAGCCGTTATTTAATAATCAATATTGATAGTGTTGAATTATTTATTGATAGTAATGTCCACGGAATTTCGTTTAACACTATCTTAAATAAATATTTTTGTATCAGCAGCACATTGTGGAAGAACACTTGTCAACGAAGAAAGGGAACGTCCAATGTCTGCCGGGAGCTTTGACCACCTGCCTTCAGGCCCAACTTGCAGAAGAGCGGGGAGTGGCTAATCACCGCCGGTTTTTGCGCCGCGCGCCAGCCTGTCTGATTTCACGTTTCCGACTTTGACGAGAAGATGATTTATGTTCCGCGCCTAATACTTCCCAGGCTTGCCTAGGCCATCTGGTACTGGCACGTTTCAGAACCTTATTGGAGGCTCTATCATTTCTGAGCTCAGATGTATGTATTCACAGACAGTGAAGTAGTCCACATTAGTTAACCGAATAACAAGACACTTGGTAGGAAGATCATATACACCATCAAGACATTTCTATATCTGGGTAGGTAAAGAGGACAGAGTGTTACAAAATTCGATGGATATATAGATCTTTCGCTTCATGGACATCAATTTTTTTTCTAAAACAGCTCCTTCAGTTTACATAACTAGTCTATATTTTAGGACTAATTTTATTGTATTACACCTTTGTGGAGTACAGTACAACCTGGCGAGTTTATTACCATGTGGCAATCTCTTCCAACAAACCTGACAAATGTTAAAGAGGCCTTAAATGAAAAACGGACCGGAATACAGTTTAAAAAAATCTTGGTTCCAGCCGGATTTGAACCCACAACCTCTGGGTTCAGAGACAGGAGTCTTACCAACCAGGCCACCTAGATCATCTTTTGATAGTATTAGAGACTTATATAGTCAATAGTTTGTTGTATATTCGTTCGATGCACCCAAAGTATCTCAGAATGCTATGTTTTATACTACTTTCATCCTTAATAAACGTATTTCTAATTCTATAAAACGTTGTAATGAATTATAAAATGTGGTCAACATGATTCTCAAGCAGAAAAGCGCAGGTAATGTGCATATGCAATGCAGTGATTAAGTCATTAAATGCCTACTTAGTGTATGATACTTAGGTATGAGAATCGTGCATAGTAGACATTTAGAAGTGCAACAGATTCATCTTAGTAACAACATAATCATCATCGTAACCCTATACGACATGTAACTCGCTTGCATGATAACAGACTCTCAAAAAATATCCCCTTTGGAGTGCTAACGGAGGTCAGAATAATACACGGTAGGCAGTGCAGGTACGTACTACATAACACACTCAAAAACATAAATACTCATCACAACTTAGAACCGACAGCAGAAGATCTAACCATATGGCGAAAAACTTTTGCTAGCTATCTGACTCCGAATATTTGCTTGTCCTATATGCAACAGCATGGACCTATTACAAATTGACTTACATATTCCCATCCAGTTGCACAAATAACACATTCCCTAATCCCCCTTTGTACTGTGCCTTGTATTCAAATCGTTACGAGTAATGGATATTCGTTCATTCATATGTTAGGTTCATTCATTTTCGTATTGTAGATACATACGAGTACCATCACGCAGTTTCCCTGTCGTGGTAGGCAGAGAGTGCAAGGATCAGGACTTTCCTATCATATTTGTTCTGCGTTTCTGCGTTTTCTTTCTAAATATCATTCACTCATGTTTACATTGTATATTTGTATTGTTAGTTTTTATTCATTTATTCTTTCTCCATGTCCAAATCATCTCAGATTGATCTTTGTCATCTTACTTAATGCATCAATCTTAAGGTCACATCCGTTTCTTATCACATAATCCGTATTATGATGTACATTGTTATCCCATGTATTCTTCTCAGTGCAAACATTGAATGTTATATTTTCATATTGTGTTACTACCAAAAAATTCTTAAGAAAAAACCTTTTTTTTCTACGCTATCAATAAAAATCAGACATGAATAAAATAGGTTCACATTTAATATTGTACAACTTTATTATTTTTTTGTAAACTTGAACACGTTCATAAATATATATCCAAGTACATTAATGTTAAGTATTTTAAGCGCGGTTTTATTATAATAAAGGCCGGGCCGTAAAGAATTATTTTTTTATGTTTCTCGCAATAATTATGTAACATCAAAATGTTAATTTTATTGGAGATGAAACAATAATATTTTAGTACCCGACTACAAGTGATGCATTTTGAGGGAATTTCTCCGAATACGAGAGCACACGACTGGAGCCCGACATGTGACCGATCTGAGCCGCACTTTTGGTACTAAATATTTAGCTGGAAGCATCCAGATTTCATAATCTTGTCTTCATATCGTTAAAGATACCCTAGAAAGCAGTGGCGTGCTTTAACGAAATTAAAGAATAGTTCTAAAAAAACATTAATTTTTAATCAAGAACATGTTAAATACATAACTATGCACTTTACAAAGGGTAGACACATATATGCCAAATAATTATGTTCCAATGACCAATGTTCAGATGTAATGTTTAAGATTTTCATTCTTAACCTGAAACTTAAAGTGAAAATAGGTAAAAGGCGGACCATATTCATAATCGCCATTCATGTAATTAAAAAAACAGCCTTTATGAAAACAGACAGCAAAGATGAAATATGAGTTAACCACAAACTTGCCAAAGAACTTTGCTAATGCGAAAAAATTTAAAGACAACTACCCCTATTACTATTGATAATTTTACGTGTAACTACGAGTACTATTGATAATTTTACGTGTTACTACGAGTACTGTTGATAATTTTACGTGTAACTTCGAGTACTGTTGATAATTTTACGTATAACTACGAGTACTGTTGATAACTTTACGTGTAACTACGAGTACTGTTGATAATTTTACGTGTAACTACGAGTACTGTTGATAATTTTACATGAAACATTGTAAAGGACGCTACAGTTTTTATATCAGGCCGATTCAGGGAAACCATTTACTTTAAAACAGTATTAAAGTAAATTCGAAGGCTGCAGACAGGATATGGAAGCTGAGAAGAGGAACATGAAAAATATTGGGAATGTAACGTCAAGTTAATTTTTTGGTTGAGTTTTTAACTCAAATTAATGTACCATTATACATTTTCTTATTAAATTTATTGTTATTAACTAACCAAAGCCTTTCATTGAAGAGGCATAATTAAGGTTCTTAATAAATGGTTTAATTAAGCTTAATTTATCTTCTAAAATATATTATTTATGTGACTTACTTCAACATTTCCGTTTCTTGTCTTAATAAACCAATTAAAAATGAAATGGTAATATAATAAAGTATGTCTCCAATAAAAAAAGTGAACGGTTCTTTTAATTTAATTTAAAAATATAAAATGGTTTCAAAATTATTACGTTTAAGAGTTCATCGAGATTATTGTCGCCTTTCAGCCCGGGTAGTATTGCCAAGACATATTCTAACTACAGTGGTTTTAATCTGGATCTTAAGGCTCAATTCACAATTTGAGAACAGTGTTATTTGTCTCTTAGCCTCGCCTTCAACGTGTCCACATCACTATATACGAGAATCAAACGAGTGAAATAAATTATAAACTAAATTTATTCAAAATTTCACATCCATAGTTAACTTTCATTTTTTAAATGAGTGTAAATGTATGTAATATCCAATAAATCTTTTTATCCAATAACATTTTTTAGTTGAATCAATTTACGATATATCTTGTTTCTCTTTTCTACATTAACAACCATCTTAATCCAAATACTAAACTAGCGATGAAAATAATCACCGTTATTCTTCTCCAAACGAGGGAACATAAGTCAAATCTGTATTTAAAACTCTTTAACTCTCACTTGTAAAATTCAGTCATCAGTCATGAACAAACATTTAAATATTTGAAAATATTTAATATATAGTTAACAAATGTTTGGCAAAATTACAGTTAAAAACGTATACTTTTCTCCGAACCCGGAGTATATCATAGATTATTTCGTTACGGTATTATTTCGGATGATCAACGATTATTTTCTCCACTGCGTTATCTTTCATTTCCTCATTAATTTTAACTGATTCTTAAACGGAGTAAAACATTCACAATGCTTGCTTAGTTATATTTTGTTTTGTCTATGATCATTTTCCGTAATATTCTGTTATTATTTTTGATGGTACAGGATTAATTTTTTTAACGTTTTGATCTGCAATTTTCCACGTTTTTTTCCTCTTAGAGGATATATAGATGACCTCAGTGGCCTATTTAATAAGATTTGTCCCATTGGAATATATATTTTTTTATATAAAAGGTTCTAGTCTAGTTTCCATATAAGACTTTCTAAACATCTTTCTGGTTGATTGGACGAAATTGATTCATGGCAATAAAACCACCAGATTTTACTGTATTCAGCAAAACTGTAATATAATACAATATATTGAAATTATTATCCGACTGGTTTCGATATAACTATTATGTTCGAAGAACACCAATTAAAGGAAATCCTTTGAAAATTATAGCAATATCGAAATAATTTTAATACACTGTATTATATAACATTTTCGTTGTACATAGTACAACCTGACAGATTTACTACCATATTGCAATATCTTCCAATCAACTAGAAAGATGTTTAACAAGCCTTATATGAAGACCAGACCGGAACCCTTATTTAAAAAAATCTGGGTGCTAACTGAAATCAATCCGCAATCGGGAAGACCGGATTGTTTTAGTAGATTGACTATGATGGTCGTCTTTTACTTTTTCTTCTATCAAAATTTCATTCACTTGGTCCAACCATACTTTTCTCGTTCGTCCTCGACCACGACTCACACTCACGTTTGAAAAATAGACTTGTTCAATCACTCTTTCGTTAATAAACATGTTCTAACTTTAACTATGACCTAATAATAAGCAATTATCTGATTAGCTTGAAACTGCTAATGATATTCATTTATATTTTCTAGTATTATAATAACAGTAGTTTTCTCAAATTCTCTACATGCATTATTGTAGGCATTAAAGATGTTTTTCCCAATAAGTGCATAAATTATTTCCAATGAATTTTAATAATTTTCTCCCGTATGTTATTATAATTATTTATTTGTGTGTATTACATGCCTACTTAGAAACTGGGCTAGCTATTCTTAATGTTTGCTCCAAGCGTAACGTTTCGTGCTCACCAAAACGATTGAAGCGTGCATCCATTGATCTCTTGCAGTTCAGTTGGGTGCAATTCATTTCATATTCTTCCCAAGATTTTCAAACTTGTGCAGTGTTTCTCAATTTTTTGTGAATTACGTTTTATAATAATAGTAATTAAACAACAATTTGTATAGCTCCGTTCAGAGAGCAGACTCTCTTCAAGAGCGATCCAACTTAGGATTCGAAACCACTTTTTTTTGGCAGATTAAAAATATAACAAAAAACAGGTTGAATGAAAAGATAGGCAGGTGGTGACTTCGTCTATTTGATTTGAAACTTCCCTTGATCTGCGTAACTATTAAACATATTTAGTAAGAAAACCACAGCATCGAAATACGAACTACAAAGACTCCTTTGTAGTTCTTGCGATATGTGATAGTAACAAGTTCCACTAAAAGTGGTATGTAGTGATACATGAAGTTTTCATTTTGCGACCTAAGTAAAAGTTAATAAATACACTTACAGACAAAAAATCTATGAATCATTGCGAATTTTGAATACCATTGTCTAGTTGATAGTATTCCTACCATCAGATTGCGGATTTGTATCCCATTTTAATCTTTATTTAAAAAAAATAATTCAGGCCGGTTATCACTTAACGCTTGTTGAATAACTTTTTGGTTGGTTGAGAGAAATTGCCACATCGCAATAAACCCGCCAGGTTGTAATATGTTCATCGGAAGTGTAATTCAATACAATACCGAGAATCTGTTACATTCAACGCGCTGTGATTTAAAAGGTTTTTTAGAAGAGTTTTGCACATTTGTAATTTGTTGTATGTTATTAAAATATTGTTATTTTTTTAAATATTTCGAGGCCCTTTTAAAATAAAAACAGATCCAATTTTGGGTTGTGACCCATAGATCGCGAAACTTTATCTAGAGAATGGTGAAAATTTACATTTGACTCAAGATGCCTTTTTAAAAAAGCCACAGATCCAATTTTGTGTTGTGACGCATAGATCACGAAACTTTATCTAGAGGATGGTGAAAATTTACATTTGACTCAAGATGCCTTTTTAAAATAGCAACAGATCCAATTTTTGGTTGTGACCCATAGATCACGAAACTTTATCTAGAGAATGGTGAAAACTAACATTTGACTCAAGATAGATGCCTTTTTAAAATAGCAACAGATCCAATTTTGGGTTGTGACCCATAGATCACGAAAATGTATCTAGAGAATGGTGAAAATTTACATTTGACTTAATATTTAACATGACGTCAGAGTCTCTTTATATATTTATTTATTGCTTTATTGTACTGTGTACCACATAGTACAATAAAGTAATAAATAATTTGGCATTGCTAAGTACCAATCCCTTTCAAACTACCATACAACTACTTTATGTTATTTTACGTTAAAGTTGACCGCTCTTATTTTTTCATTTCGTTTTTAACTATCCATGCAATGAGGAATCGTTAGCCAACTAATGTTAAACTCACTTCCCTATTTACATGTTTTAAAATTCAATTGAAAAAACATCCAAATATTTTATATCTAACCGTTGCGTTCAACTCACAGTAAAATTATTGCATTTTTTACTTGTTTCATTATAAAACCTTTCCGTTTTATGGCTGTAGAGATCCGCTTCACAATTTCATACATTTGTCACAAATTAAATATGTTTGTTCTGAATAATAAAACACTCAGCTGAAATATTCACACATTGCATTCGCATCCTTACTGACTGCCATTCAGCACTGTGGTTTCCAAGAACTGAATCATCCCCAGTATATGGTAGTCCCAATTTGGTCCTTAGTGATATTGTCTTATTTTCAAAACTGAAATACGATTTGAATGGAAAAAAATATAAAAAAATATGAAAAAGTTGTCTCCGTAGCTTTATAATATTTAGAGAAAAAAAACTTAAGAATTTTTTTTCAGTGTACCTAATTGAAAAATGTATTAATCGTTCTAAAAAATGTATTAAGGGTGACTACATTGATTTTTTTTTTCAAATGTTTCGTTATTTCACCTATTTTTTATCTTTGGCCAGATTTTTTTTAATTTTCCTACGTATAATACAAATCCTGTCATTGCGCTAGTTCTTAAAAATAGCTCGCCATGTTTTCACCTATAGATGGCAACCCTAGACTACAGAATAAAGAAAAACCAACAAGAGTCGGATCAATGTGAGATCAGTGGCGGTGTTACTCGCCGTGACGATATTAATAATTCAATTATGATCCATATTTAAGTGCGCGTTGCGTGACAAATTAGTTTAATTGATAAACAGAGTACGGCGGCCAACTGGAGTGTGACTTTGGCCGCATTTGCGGCTCATTTTTTTCTGTATCCTATCTACGATATGAAAATTATGAAAGTATCTCTAGTTAACTCTATAATCTGTATATATTCGTGCGTTTCCGTGAGGCTTTAATTACATGAGCGCTCATCACTAGATATTGTCTATGATATAAACGTGTTTATTTAGAATCGTATTGTTTGCTACGCGTTAATTTGATCTTTTTTTTTGTCAAAATTTATTAAATAAGCTTTACAGTGTATTAACGACTTTGGTCAATCAATCATATAGATTCAAATTGAAATGTACAATTTAGAGTACGCATCAGTACAAAATAATATTTTTACTAAAGTACATAACTATAAACAACGTTTTTATGACTTATACAAAACTATAATCAATTAAGATTTAATAATATTATATATGTAAAAAAAAATTAAAACTGTCTTAATAAAATATTAAATCCTTTAATTTAAATATATAAAACAAAATATCAAATCAAAAAATATGTTTTATTTGCTTTAAATTAAGATGTTTCAATTTATGATTTATTTACAAATGAACACATATTTCAATTACGATCTCCAACAAAAATACTATTGAAAAGAAATCTTTGCTTTTTCTTTATGAATTTATAGCAATTAAACTGAACTGGATGTAGATATTAACAGCATTAATGCTGCCTAGCTATAATAATAATACCAAAAATAAAATGTATTGAACTATAAGTGAAGGTATATCTTCTATCCTCAGTCAATTATAACGACCTAAATGACCTATTTCATAAGACGTGTCTTACAACTCGGGCGTACCTGGTTCGGTTCCCGTTGGTACCCAAATTGTTAAGAGAGCACCAGTCTGGTTTTCACTTAAGGTCTATTCGAAATATTTCTGGTTGGTTGGAAGAGATTGTCATATGGCAATAAGTCAACCAGTTTGTACTGTATACAATGAAAGAGTTATACAAGACGATTATGAAATTGAAATATGTGTTCAGCTGAAACATGGTAAATGGTTATGATGCAAAAATAAACGAAGAAACGCCAGACTGCGCAGACTGACTTGATCTGTTGTTGCGGTGGATAAAATCCGGCGAAGCAGCATTAACCGGGTTAAGCGGCCGGCCGCCCCTGCCGGCCGGCTCTGCCAGCCGCCCCTGCCAGCTACCGCAGAGTATCCGCCGCTAACGGCGCACCACTCGGCTCGGCTCGTCTTCGCTCGCGTGGCCCGCCGTATCCAGCCCGCGTAGCGGAACTCGCGTGATAATGAATAATGCAAGCAAAAATCTTTCCGGGTAAGACATCATGGCCCGTTCTTCTTTCGGCCAACGAAAGTCTCAAACGGACCGTTATCGAAACGGGTGATGGCTTTAATTAGGCATTTGTTACAATTATCTCGTGCGGGGCTCGCGGACCGGCGCGTAACCAGACTACCGAATGTAACACCACTTTAGCAACTCATCGAAACCTGGTGATCGACCTGAAATTATTTGATACACCTACTCATATTCCACATATTAACGATATTATCATATTCACTTGTCGATTCACTGACAACTTTACGAGGGCAAAGTGTTTGCTCTTAATATATAATACTGACATAAACGATGATTAAATTATATTTACTAATCACAGCAATAATTATAAAACATAAAATAACGTATCAATAGCTTCTAACATAACTAACCATTCATGATACATACATCATTCAAAATATAATGGATGTAAATACCAATGTATAATATAAGAGGAAAGTATAAAATTATCAAATACGAGTACAATTCATTTAATTCAATCACAGTATACGAGTACAATTCATTTAATTCAATCACAGTATACGACTTGAGTAGGAAAATAAAAATATATCACAAGAGCAACCAGAATAGTAAATAATAATACGCTAAATTACAAAAAAAATAGTAAAGAAAAAAATTATAAAGTCAATTTGAGGGAATACCGGGGAAAGACCCTCATGAACTCAACAATAGCTAAATTTAAAATATCCACCAAGCCAGACATGGAATTGCCTAATTGTTGCATTCTCGTGATAAATCAATCTTGCTACTGTTGTTAGAAAATTACTATGACGCATTTGAATTGTAAAAGATTCCGTATGTTTCTAGAAAGAGTGTGAAAATCAATTTGAACCAATATATTGTATTGTGCTGTATTTCGTTTTATACAGCACAAACAGGCGGGTTTATTGTCATGCGGTAATATCTTCCAGCCACCCAGAAAGATATTACAGAGTGTTCAATTGAAAACCAGACAGGAAACCTGTTTAAAAGAAATCTGGGTGCCAACGGGAATCAAACCCGCGACCTCCGGATTGTGGGACAAGCGTCTTATCAACCTTATTGGAGGTCGTCCAATATATTAGAAATATCCAAGATAAAGTGTGAATAACCTTATACAGAAACATCAAATCGAACAAAATACATTAAATGTAAGCTTAAAGTTTCTATACTGAACTGTTCACGTACTGAGAACAATTATAACTAATAAGCGAGGTCACTGAATTTCAGTTTATATTCTCAAAAAACTTAGGTCTGGCCTTACACCGTAAAAAAATCATTTATCCAAGATTTACCCACATTGAAACACATTGAAATATCTGTAAAAACTTCTTTATAGTTTAAAATGTAAATAAAAACTATAAATAAGAATTACAGATATTCCGATACGTGATGGTTCCTTTGGATTTTTTTTGTAGGTCTGATTACCAAATATGAATTTATAAATACAACTTTTTTTTTCGAAATTTCTAAACAATGCTACGGTCATCACCTTTCTAGCTTTGCACTTAAATAAATATATTTTTATTAGAATTGTTTATTTTTTTATTAAAACTATATTTTTTTTACAAATAACATAGTTAAACATTTTGGGACCCAGATTTGATTCCCAATTATGTACAGCCATAATTTAGTTTAAAAGCCATTTAGATGAGGTCACTCCCATGAAAGCATCTTATAAATTTCATTTTTGCAAGGCACCCTTAATATTTTCGAGGAAAAGTTTTCTTTAGAGTTACAAGATTATTATTAGTCCATAACTATGGAAATCAAAACGTTATTTTTGTATTAAAACATTTGGAACTAGTTTTATTGTATTGTTAGTGGAAATATATAAAAAAATAAGAGAGTATTTGACTTTAAGATATCAAGTTACTCAATAACATATTTTAAAATTGATAATCCAAAAGATGCATTCTGCCTCTAAATAATCTACTGTAAATCAATTAATACGGCAATTAATTAAGAATTGTAACCACAGGTCTCATATATTCACCAAAGTTGCATATATGGGAAGGATATAAGTTGGAATGGACTATAGCTAAATGGGAAGGATATAAGCTGGGATGGACTATAGCTAAATGGGAAGGATATAAGTTGGGATGGACTATAGCTAAATGAGAAGGGTATAAGTTGGAATGGAGTATAGCTAAATGGGAAGGATATAAGTTAGGATGGACTATAGCTAAATGGGAAGGATATAAGTTGGGATGGACTATAGCTAAATGGGAAGGATATAAGTTGGAATGGACTATAGCTAAATGGGAAGGATATAAGTTAGGATGGACTATAGCTAAATGGGAAGGATATAAGTTGGGATGGACTATAGCTAAATGGGAAGGATATAAGTTGGAATGGACTATAGCTAAAAAGCCTAGAACCTATGAGTGGATTTTAACGAATTCGTTAAACACAATCTTCGATATTCATATAATAACTTTGACAGTAGGAAATATTTTTGATATTTGAAAATTATTATACATTTCGACTTATCCTCATCATTATCATTTGTCCATCATCCATTCTAAAAACTCCTTATTCGGGTAGGCAGAAAAAACAAATTTCAACTTCATTCTTCTACTCTGACATATCATATATATTTCCCGTCTGTTAAACTCATACAGTTGTATTTAATAGTCTCATAATTTTAAAACTATTCTCTTTTACAGAATTTGACTCATTTGGTAGTGAGGCGTTTAACTTACAATGCTAAAGATATTTTGTTTCCTTGTAACTTTACTCTTTGCTGATTAACAATTTGCTTTTGAATCTATATTGGCTTTAAAGTAGGTAAAAGATAATAAATAAAACATGAAGAGTACATTATATTAAAGCTCTTTGAGAGTTATACAACCATTGAATAGAAATACGAGTATGGAGGCAGTAAATTTTACTTTTCAAATGTCAAGTAGACTTCACAATGACGCAATAAGAAAACCATTGTAACATTCCAGAAAGTTTATAAATTACTCGAAAGTAGTATGTACGAATAATTACTTCCAGCCACTTGAAACTACCAATAAACATTTTGTTATTGTACACGACAAAGATCATAATTTAAAGCATTTCACAAAGAAATGTTTCCATAATTTACCACTTTCGTTGTAAATTGTGTTTGTATCGTAAATTAAACCAACTGTATTATAGTACCTTCTTTCTACTTGCATAAAATATTAATTATTAACCGTGTATGTAGTTTCTAAGAACATTAAAGCCATAATGTTCGAGAATTTTCATCTGCCGGACAACATAACTTTAATTTCAAATGACAATAAATAACTGATTTATTTTATTTGTTTTATACTATCCACAATATAACATTTACAATTTACGCCGTTTAAATGGAAAGGTAAACCATACACTTACATAACTATGTAAAAAACCCTCCTTTTTATGAACTCCAAACATGACGGAGGGGGTCTTATTTCTTTGTCATAAATTTCATATATTTTTATTTAACACTAAAACACTCGAGTGAAACATTCACACTCTTTATCTGCATCCTTACTTATAGTTAAATTTCGAGATATCCCATATATAATTCCAACCGCATCATAATCCCAACAACCATGCCATAATTATGTCCAACAACCCCTCATTATACTATATGCTATACATTCGCATCAGTCATTCACTCACATGACTATGTGGAGACCTCCAAAAGCGCCTCACTTCTCGGTCTAGCCCTGTTAATGAGGAACCTAGTTCCATACTTTTATTATTTGAAAGTAGTGACGTTAAAAACATAAGTATCACCCCTAAAAAATGTGTTATGAATTTTTGTATAAGGAACTGCATATTTCTTGCGCAAAATTATGTATGAGCGGAGTCATAGAACAACCAGATGCAGTGCGTCGTCTCTTGTTCTATGACTGGCGCTCTAACGTATTTATTGGAGGATGGTTAGTGTAATATATAATCAATGATGTAAAAATATTTGACGGAGATCGAGCACATCAAATTCCTTGAAAAGAACAATAATATTTATTATTAATTGTTTCATTGAATCGGTATAAATATTGTTGAATTTCATTTTTGACTCGATTATTTTTAACAAAATTATTAATACAATTACACAATCAACTTAAAATAAGTGACAAACTTGTTTCGGTCTATAAAAACATGTTTAAAGTGTGCCCAATATTTCGTGTTTTCAACTCCGTGTAATTCAAACTAAATCAAACTAAAAACAAAATATTCCGATCATCCTGATATGTTACAAGTTTCAGGACAACTACGATTAAGAAACTGATATATTATATTACAAGTTTCAGGACAGCTACGGTTAAGAAACTCAAGATGTAATGATAATTATTTGTCAACGTAATGCTATTTTATTATAAGGTGTATTTTTTAGTATCTTAATTTTTAGCAATAAACATATAGTGAAGATAAAATTGAATAAAAAAGTAAACGAGACGAATTGTTGCAATATTTTTCAGTAAAACTGCTATTTTAGAAATATTATGCAAACAAATCGTTCCTCCCAAAAGAATGTTTTTGTATAAACTTATATTTCATTAAATAAATCGAAATTTTAGCAAGTGATTAGATATTTTTTACGTTATATTTTGAACGCTATTATGTCTATTTATTTTAATAAAAAAAAACATGGTTTAAACCTCGGAAAAAAAGACTTCAGCAAGGTATATTTTTAATTTACCGATTATTGAAATGAACTTCAGGTGATTAAAAAGGCAAATAGGATGGAAAAAACTTGCCTCCTAATTATAATTCATTTGACTACTAAAACCGAGTTAAAATAAAATATTATGAATTCTTAGGTAAAAAAATATTGTAAGACATAGATCAGAAAATGAAATTGGATTACCATGGTTTGAGGCAAAATGGGGTTAATTTAATAATTTACAAGAAAACCAAATTATTAAATAAACTTGGTATCCAATTTAAAAACTATGGATTCACAAAGAGAGCGAAGTCATAAAAGAAAATTAGCTTAATAAAAAACATCTTACCTTGTACTGCTTTTTTGGTGGATCAATATCCCCGAGACGAGAATATCTTGATGGTGTCCATATAAAAACGTTACAAATTATAATTTTGGTGGATCAATATCCCCGAGACGAGAATATCTTGATGGTGTCCATATAAAAACGTTACAAATTATAATTTTGACCAAACATCAACTGTTTTTATTCCATAGTTTTTGTTTGGCTAACACTTTTTTTAGTCCGAAAACACATTCACTTAGTCATTCAAATAATTGTGTCGTTATTTTAAATCATTGAACATGTAAGCACTAACAGTTCTTCAATGAGATGGACGTGTCCAATATTTTGTAGCACTTAAGTCAGTTATAATAATTGCATTGGAGACTCGAGATTCAGGATGTGGTGTCAACCTAATGGTGCGTAAAGTTTAATGGTTGTTTATTATTTCTTTTGCGTTTATTCTTAAAATAGAATTATAATAGACGACTATATTTCATATAAATCTTCCCTTGTTACACGTGAGTATTAGAAATATAGTCGTATATTGTAAAGCGCAAACTAGCAAAGTTAATGTAATTTTAATATTGTCTATAAATTTCAATATTTGTCGTCAAATAATATACGATTCTGAGGCGAGATTGTGACTGCCTTGGTTAAAATTACTGACAAAAGCGGAGAATAGAGTCAGCTCTGCGTTGAAGCCCCGACCCATTCAGGATAAGGGTGTAGAAGGTGATTGAATTAATGAGAAATTAAATAGATATTAACAAAGTTTTCTTTAATAGTATAATAAAGTTAAGAGATAAACCAGTTTGCGCCTTGCACGACAATACGTACTGTGAAAATAAGCAACAAAGGTAAAGGTAAAAAATTACGACCAAGCTCTTAACCCCTTTAAATAAGTATAAAGAATGGAATTGCTTAAGCGCCTCCCATGAAATAAAACGTACTCGTATTTTATGATATCGCGAAACGTCTGTAATAAAATGATGGGTGTCAATATGTTGTGTTCTTTGTGTATTTTAAATACCATGAGAAAGTAAAACGTTGAATTATTCAAAGATTTCTCGGGTATTCCAAACAACATAAACGGAACTCAATAAAAGTTTTTTTAATTCCTGTGATTGTTTTAAAACAGAATAACTAGTATTTATATACAATAAAGGAAGAAACTAAAAACTATTTATTTGAACGCAGAACTAAAGATAAATAAATCACTAGTGTGAAGGAAGAAAGTCGAAAAGAATTCTGTAGAAAGACAGACAGAATAAGGGGCAAGTCTAGAAGGTAGCCAAGAACCATTCTGAGTTAGAGTGCTAATTGTAGATAAAAATAAACTAAAAACAGACGTTGAATGTACGAGTAGATTAAAATAACATTAATTGGGCAGCTCTGAAAATGGTAATCTTATAACTGTCATAAATTATTTACATTATTTAAAATGGAATAGGGTAATTTTAAAAGACCAATAAAAAAATGTATTCATTGAATAAGATGCTATTTTTTTTCAGTTTTCATAAATGATGATTAATAAGTAGTTATTACGCAAATTTAAACAGAAAAATATTTCAATAAATATCTTTAAAATGTATCTCAAGATCAAATTTACGAGTCCAAAAAAATTAAACAAGGAAATGTATTCCATTCCACAATATTTTAAAAAAATGTAACGAGAATAAACCGTTTTAATATATAGTATGTCTAGAACGTAAGAAGCTTCGCATCAATATTCTGTAACAACGCTTTTTTTTCTTAAACTTTAGAATATTTAATGTTATTTATTTTTAATGACATAAGGTTTTTTTGTAGAATGCTATAAAGAATTGCAAAGCATTATCAAGAAAGGACAAATTTATCACAAAGATTTTAGTATCTCTCGCAGCGTCTTTGATGTTTCATTTCCCGTTGAGTTTATTTTGTTGCACATTTTGACTATATTATGGGATTATTAAATATGCGTTTTTATGAAACGTGATTTATTTAAGCTCAACGTAAGACAAAAAAAATTTGGTTGATTTAAAACAATCAGTTGATAATTTAATTGTATTATTATTTTTCAATGTGCCCATTGGTTTCAAAGTTTTTTGTTTTGCACCTAGACCACTATTTACTTTTTTTTCTTCTCGGATTCTTATCAATAATTGAATCTGATTCAAATATTTTAAAAAATTCTATAAAAAACCTTGGTTTACTAAACACATGAAATTAGGCAAGTACTCATCGAGGATGAGGACAATTTACATAACCAATTCAATATTATCAAACCAATTAACATCGAGGATTTATTTTAGCTAAAACTATACATTGTTACTAGAATTAACGTAAATTCATTACAAATATCTCAGTACATCGTGAAATAAAATGGGTTTACTTTTAATTTTCTAACGTCGAATACACAAAAATAGTATACTATATATTAGGTGTTAACATAAGTTGTGTCCGTTTTTTTTTTCAAATTTAAAAATGAGCACCAAAAGTAAAACAAAATGGTAAATGTTATACGTCATTCGAAAGAAAATTTTCTGCTCTACAAGATATTGTGTTTGCTTTTACGTTACATATATTGTTTTATTTTATTACAAGCCTTCAAAATGGAATGTCAAGTAGACGAAAGTGAGCATAAATCAATTGTCGAACATTGATTTTTGTTGTTTTCTCTCAAAACATGTGGAACCCAAGCGCCGAACTTCTGGACTTTTCCCATTGATTTAAGATGACGGTAAACAGTTATGGGACTACAATTCATCTGCTCAGCCAATTCTACGGTGGTTTGAAGGGTATCTTCATGAATAATATGGTTTAAGCGGTCTTCATCGAAGTCCACTGGTCGTCCGGAACGCTCCATATCTTTCAGGTCGAAATTACCGTCTTTTAAACGCAAAAACCATCAACGAGCTGTCGTTTTATTCGTAGCATCTTCACCGTACACTTCGCAAATATCGCAAGCAGCTTTGGCAGCTTTATTTCCTCGATTGAACGCGAACAGAAGGAGGTGTCAAAAATGCTCACTTTCATCTACTCGACATTATATTTTGAAATCAAATAAAATAATAAATCAAATAAAATAATATATGTAACGTAAAAGCAAACACAATATCTTGTAGAGCAGAAAATTTTGTTTCGAATGACGTATAGCTTTTATCATTTTGCTTTACTTTTGGTGCTCATTTTTAAATTTGGAAAAAACGGACTCAATTTATGTTAACACCCAATATTTATCTACATATTTTCAATGAAATTGGAATATTATCATTCTTTTAAAATATAGAGAATTTTTCAACAAATAAAGAATAAATCAACAAGCAATAATAAAACAAGAATTTTAGTTAATTTCTCTCTATGCATGCAACTTTTTAATGTGATTTTTTAAAACTGAAAATACTGTCGGCACCGAATAATATTTGGCTAGACAATTTATAAGATTTTTTGCCTCATGAAAATGTTTTATAAACAGGTTTACTCACTATTACAAATATTAAAATACATTTTGCACTCACACACTTGCAGAAAGTAAGTGGTACACACGCACGAGACATAGGGTCACTATCACTTTTTGTCAAAACAGGAAAAGAAATTTTTGACGAAAACTGAAATATGATTTAATATTCTACAATACACATACACTCAAATAAATAACCTTAATAATACAATCGTAATATTCTTTACAATTAGTTATTAATTTCATATGAAAATATTCTGCACTAGAATAATAACCAGTTGTGATATAATAGTCAATGATTACTGAACGAAAGTCCAATCATAATTATTTATCTTAAAATTGGATCCCACGTTTATTTAATCATTGAGTTAACAGTATCTTAGGCTAGATTTTTTTATTTGAGTAATAAATAGAAATGTTTTTAAAATAAAAAATCAATAATCAATAACCGAGGTTAAGAACACTAATAGGTAGACTAAGAGCTGGATTCTAACAGTTAGAAGCTTTAGAATATTGGCATGGAAGAGAATCCTGTTAAGATTTGTAATTAATTATGCTAACAGTTAAGATGGTTTGAGACGATCCCATCATCAATAATCGTTTTCCAAATTACTATTCCAGAGATATAGTATACATATATACGAGTATGGATACATTTTAAAAAGAAAAACAAAAAACGCTATAATAAATTTGTTGGCTTTACTCACTGTTCATAATTGTTATTTCATGAATAACAAAATAAGGAAAAAGGTCTTTTGATTTTTTACGTTTCATAATATTATTTTGATTAAGATCAATTTGATTTTAATTCTTTTAGAATTCACAAAACTTTTCCCGTTAAATTTAAATGTGTTACTAACGAGAATTCATGGAAAATACAAAAAAAATGTAATCCTTTTACAAGTAACACGAAGAATGATTATTTCAAATAAATAAGTCATATCGTTATTTAAATCTAATTACGCTGTAAAAACTATGCACTTGTTATTTATATTCATCATTTCAAAAACTTAAGTAAAAACCTCTCAATAGAAAACAAATTTTTGGAACACAGGATAACATATATTGTAAAAGAATGAAAATATTATTTCTATACTAAATATTCTAATGTCCATGATATTACACACAACGTATGGAGAGTCTACATTACGGCATAATGATTTAACTGGAAATTACCCGCAGGTATGTCGTTTCGGAAGCGAAAATTAGGCAGTGGAAAGGATGAGTTGATTAAAAAAATCACAACTCGTATTTTAACATATAAATTTCCTCCGATATCCAATTGAAACCTAAATTACAATGCATCGGATTCAAGCAAATCTCGCTTCGCACCATAATGCCAGGTTGTAGGTCAGCATTAGCTTTTTCTGTAACGCTTTCAGTTTAATTTGATGCTACGTTATACCTATATTATTTCTACATATCCTTTCTATCAAATTTGTTTTGAGATATTTCTAGTGGTTAAATATGTTAATTTTATCGTTGCACCGTTACGTTACGTTCACAGTTTTTAGTACAACGCCTATGAATTTTGTAGTTGGGCGTATACCCGTCAACTAGGTTTACCACAAAGTTTTTTTTCAATACCCAACATTTATCATTATTAACTAATTTAACTCTATAAAGTGTATTATTCAATTTAAAAAAACTACAATATCTAAATTTTAAATTAATTGATTTACATCTATCATTTTACTCTACATCCGAGAACTTATATTTACAACTTTACTCGATTTTTTTTTCACTTCAACAATACTTATGTGTTTCCTTACCACATTAAACACACACATACAATGAAAAACTCAGTTGCTCTCGAATTCTTTATAACTTCTTGTCATTTTGTTAAAAAATTAAGGCTTTTCAGTTTAAGTAATGTTATTTTGGTTTTTGGAAACCACAAGTCTTCGCGACTTTAAAATATATAAAAATCAAACAAAGTTAATATATGTGTACTTGATACAAACAGTACATGACTACTTCCGTGGTATAATTGACGAGATGCGATCTTCTTGCGAGGGTTTCGAGTTCGATCCCTAATCGTACTAAAGATCGTATTTTTTTTCACTTATTCAACTTTAAACGTTTTTCTTCTTGATTAGGAGAAATGCCGTATGTTAATGATTCTGCCAAATTCGTACTATATACATCTAAAGTATACAATACCATTATTTCAAACAGTAATTATTGAAAAACTTACCAAAATATAACAATAAATTATTTTTCGAAATGTTAACGAGTAAGCGTGCATTTAATTTTAAATATCACTTTTACGTAAAATATCAAGATAAGTTCGAATTACTTTTTTCGACTAATCGTTACTCACTTTGATTCTAAGAAATCCCGCCTGTGCTTATATGTCAAACTTCAATCCAATTTATCAACCTCAATCCAATCTAATGTACCGTCCCGATATCAACCTCAATCCAATCTAATATACCGTCCCGATATCTACCTCAATCCAATTTAATATACCGTTCTGATATTAACTTCAATCCAATCTAATATGTTATACCGTCCCGAAATCAACCTCAATCCAATCTAATATACCGTCCCGATATCAACCTCAATCCAATCTAATATACCGTCCCGATATCAACCTCAATCCAATCTAATGTACCGTCCCGATATCAACCTCAATCCAATCTAACATACCATCCCGATATCAATCTTAATCCAATCTAATATACCGTCCCGATATCAACCATAAAATGTTAAAAAGGTATTTTAAGAGCATTTACTATAGCCGATCTAATTGCATAATTCTGGTGATTGGAAAATAATGCTTAATTGAGGCGAGTAAAAAACAGTATGAAAAACCGCAAGTTCGTTGCTCGCATCTCTCGAGCGTCACTAATTCCATCAGGTTGCAATGTGGAGCAACTCTGCGCGCAGCACGTCGGTTGCCGGGCTCACTGTATCGTATTTGTTTGAACAAATCCAGACATTTTCTTCAATTAATATTTATGAACAAATATAAGGCAAAAATCGCGAATCATCACTTTGGGAGAAGGAACGGAATAAAACCGCTATCTCTGGTTATCGATTATTTATGATAAATTATAAACCTATATTTTTGTATAGCAGTCCATCTACAAATATAATAATTTGTGGCGTTCTATAAAAGATGAACCATATACAATACAATATTGTTAATGATTAAAAAAAAATACTTATGGTAGTAATACAATGAAGGCGTTGAAGAATAAAGCTGTGAGAAATATTATCTTTGGCCCCAATATTCGAATCTTTGGGTAAAGAACCACTGAAATAGTTACATAGCTTGCTATCGCACGTGTTAAAATACTTTTGTACGTTAACAGGCAATAACTCTCGCACACATGTAGTGCGTACGAAAATAGTAAGCGCAAAACCAAAACATTTTTATGCATAGAATTTTATATGGACGCAGGCGTCGGGTCAAGTTGTCCAATAAGTTATCCAATAAATTGTTTCTTGTGACTGCAGGTGTTCTTCAGGGTGGAACAATTATTTTTTCTGACTGCAGGTGTTCTTCAGGGTGCAATAATTATTTTTTTCTGACTGCAGGTGTTCTTCAGGGTGGAATAATTGTTTATTCTGACTGCAGGTGTTCTTCAGGGTGGAATAATTGTTTATTCTGACTGCAGGTGTTCTTCAGGGTGGAATAATTGTTTATTCTGACTGCAGGTGTTCTTCAGGGTGGAATAATTGTTTCTTCTGACCGCAGGTGTTCTTCAGGGTGGAATAATTTCATTATTTTTCTTTGTAATGTTTATAAATTCAACTACTAAAATGCAAGTTCTACTTTTTTACTTATGATCTGCAACTATACGAGTACACAAGTTTTTGCTCCATAATCGCGATATTAACAGTTTCACACAGTGGTCTAGGAAAAACGTCTTCCTCGTTGATATTAAACTCAAGAACTATTATATATCTATTTCTTTACTTCCATACAATTTGTATCCTTATCGCCATTTTCCTTGAATATTTATCTTTAATTTTAATTGTTGTTAGTTTTTCTCAAATATTATTTGCTATTAAACTCTACATTAAAGACACAGTCAACGATACCAATAAATATTATGGAACAATAGTTGGTTGATTGAAATAAATTGCACTAAAACAATAAATCTGACAGATTTATTTGCGTAAAAGCGTTAAATAAATAAAAAGAAAAAAATAATAGAATCTTATCAATTGATAGGAAACAAAATATTTCGTTACAAAGAGAGAAGGTCTATGGTTTTGGAATCAGGATAAACATGTAAATTCATTGAAGAGAGATAAAATATGTTTCAAGCAAACAATGGCGCGAGTCTAGCATTAGTTGGTTACTCGTTCCAGAACCTAATAGCATAATTTATATTGGTTGATAGGCAATCCCTCGTGATCGAGTATAATTGTTAGATGTTACATGTGAGTGTATTATTTTAATGCGTAATGTTGATGTTGCATTTCAGCAAGTACACTCTATATGGCAGATAAAGCCTAAAGTTCCGATGGTAAGGAAATTCAAGTTCAAAGGCGTTTTAGATTTTTTCTAGTACTATTTTTGTGTTACTTTGTAGGAGTATTGCTATATATGATAGTAATAAGAAGAAAAGGAAAAATTATGTAGCGCTTTTTAGAGATCAAACTCTCCTCAAAGACCTCTAGCTCGAGACTTAAACCCACCACTACATAGAGACTAAAATAAATATAAATATACACATACACACACACACACATATACACACACACACACACATACACACACATATTCAAACATATATACATACATACAAGAAGATGGTTCTTATATTGAGTAACTTAAGAATATAAATTAAGATTTTATAATAAATGTGTGGAAGGTAACTAGCCTGAGATCGAACCAAGGGCTACAGTTTATTTAGCGTTAATACTAACCATTAGACCATGGCTGCCGACATCAGATATATTTAATAATTCTTAAAGTTCAAGTGCAACAAATTGATAAACTTAATAAAAATATTTTCAATAAATGAACTATGGAAAAACCGTCATAAATCAGTCACGGTTAAATGATGAAACATTACAATAAAGATTCAACTCCGAACACCTGAACACCTGTGCGCTGGCCACTGCCCGCGAGATGTACGGAATGGGAAGATCTCTTTTTCACACATGTATTCACTTGCAGGTAGTTCTCGTCTTGCTGATGCCTGAATGGAACATATGAAACAGAATGGGCCGTTACACTGTCGTTTGATTTTACATGAGTAAATTGCCAATTCTTGAATGGAACATACGTAATGTAATACGCCTTTTTACTTAATATACTCGTATTTGATTTTAAATTAGAACATTACAAATTCCTGAATGGAAGATACCTAACGAAACAAGCTTGTTCACTTCATTTATTTGATTTTATTTGAACAAATTGCTGATTCGTGAGTGAAATATACATCAAGGAAAAGGCTTGTATTATATTATACATTTGAAAAAATTTTAAATGAGCAAATCGAAAATTCATCATTATTTAGAGCTGAGTCGTGCCAAAATATAAAAAAATCGATAAATACACGCCAGTTAAACATAAGAAAGAAGATATACTACCCTTATAAGTATAATGAATAGGACAATTTATACATCGCCGTTTACAGAACAGACTACTCAAAGGCGTTTCATCTCGGTAATCCAATCCATTAATATTGAAAGATTATAAAAATATTTAAAAAAAAGTAAAGATAGTAAAGTGGTGCCTGCGGTCATTATATTGGGTACTTCTCCATATCTGTACATGTAAACAAAAATACATAAAATCTTATTGAAGTATTATATTTTACGCTATGTCCCTTTTGGGTTGATCAGAGAGGACAGATCTCAACACATTTTTAATCACGCACACAGCCTTTGCCACTTTCACATTAATTTCTTTTTGACATGCGTGCTATTATATTTGGCACATTTCCACTTTAATAATAATAAAATAAAAATTTATATAGCACCGTTTAGAGAGCAAACTCTCATTTGTTAAAGTTTTCCCATTTAAATCATTTTATTCCTTGTTCGGACTATCTCTTCTTCGCTCTTCATTTATTTCAGACATTTCATTGCTTTCAGAGTCTTGACAATTCATTCTCTCAACAATTTCATATTATTTTTTTAATTATACTTCTAACATTCGTCCCTAACACACATTTTTTATCAGATTATTTCTTGCTGTATGATACTTTTTTACTAAGTTTATATTTATACCACATTGGTTCTCATCTTTTTATTCTTTTAAATTAATAATGCTTTATTAGGTATATTAGAAAGATCACTTTCATTGAGAATAAAAATATTTCACAATGTTACCTATGCGTTATTAAAAAATTATAGATACCATTGAATAAAAGATTTACTCTTACCCGAAAGAAAGTTTTGAATTCTAAGTATAAATGTATTGTTTTATTTCCATCGTTTTTTTAAGTGAGGCATTGGAGAAAAATTATCTATTTTTGTGTGAAAATGTGTCCTTAATGCTTGCCGTACAGATAAAATATTATTTCGACACAAATTCATTTGTAAATACGATACTGATAATATAATATATCTTTGAATGAGAAATTAATAAAATACTCGTAAGACGAAGAACCTATTCGTAAGGCGTATGGGTAATTACGATAAAGTATTTCACGTTCTTAATTAAGTATAATTTATAGACACGTTGCACGCTGGCCGCATCCATTGATGACTTAGCAGCCGTCCAATATTTTTATGTGTGCTTTATTAATTATTGCTACTCTGGACTGCGTTTCCTACTACACCCTACCCCTAAATTTTAATAAAACAGTTTATCAAATAATTAAATTGTAGATGAATCATACATTTCACCTAAAATTTCTTAAACAGATTTAATGATATATAAATATGGATATTATTTTATGCTATATTTAACGGTTAACATTTATACTAAGAAAACGGGTGCCTTGGGTTCGATTAATGGTGGATTCACTTCCAAATTAGTTTTACTACATTATATATTTATTGTTGTTATTGTAATTCGACAGGATTTTGAGTACTTGAGCTTTCAGGATGAATGACGAGTGGGAAAGATTTGTGTGAGCTCGTGAGTGTGGGTTTCTTCTTGTTTTCATTTTGATTGTTTTTGTATTTGTGTTTCTGTGTATTTTTTGTTTTAAATTTAATTTTTATTCTTATGATTGTGTGCGGTATATTGTGGGATGAATATTTTTGGTATTTCTGGAGTGATGATGTGTGAGGAGTTGAATTTCGCAAGATGTTTCT
This sequence comes from Odontocerum albicorne, assembly GCA_949825065.1. Taxonomy (NCBI): domain Eukaryota; kingdom Metazoa; phylum Arthropoda; class Insecta; order Trichoptera; family Odontoceridae; genus Odontocerum; species Odontocerum albicorne. The sequence goes on from OX463850.1 coordinate 13,755,178, forward strand.
AGTTGTAATTGAGTGTCACTGTTTTTCAGGTTGATGAGAGCGTGCAACGGGGTTTTGTTTTTGTGTAATCAAAAATCGGAAAGAAGTATCGATTTATTTTTTTCATGCTAAATATCCTTAGTGAGATACAGGCAAAAGCCTAGTTTACTGGGGATACGACAAATGAAAGGCAACAAACCCAGATACATTAAAATTGTATGTCCAAATCAAATTACCTGTTGTTTTTTCGCAAATTGTGTATATTTCTTGTCATGTGTAATAATAAATAAATAAATAAATAAAATATATGAATTAATGTGTTTTATATCTTAAATACTACTGATCATAAATCCTTAGAGTGCTATTAAACAATATAAAAATGACACTTTATAAATCTGCCAAATGAGGGGCTGCAACATATATAACCCATCATGAAACTTGGATCCCTTCATCATAAAAACTGTGGATTTGATCTGATCTGAAGTATTTGGTGAAGTTCCACAGCGTAAACACAGTTAACCGATACATCCATAGTCGTTTTATACCTTCAGAATAGTAAACAATCATACTCAATCATGAGGACAACCTATTCATGCACATTTTGATTGCTTGTTAGGTTTTTATCATTGTTCTCAAAATAAAAAAAATGGAATAAGTTTTCGATGATGCATTCCATATTTTTTTAGATAATTTGAAAAAGCATTGTTTCCCGGCCATAACGATAACTTCAAGAGCGTTTCATAACTATCTCAACCTATCAAAGAAATACGAGAGATCGAGATTCCAATGTTTCTAATAAAAGCGTCCTCTGAATTCTTAAATTAAGATATAAAATAGTCTATGAGTAAAAACAGTCTGAAAGTGAGTCCACAAGGAATCAAACCTTGAGCGTCCGCTTCTTAGCGTAAATGCAAACCGTTAGGCTACGGCTATCGACAATATTTGAGTACAACAATTAATAAAAATGGGTGTCTCGGGAAGTAGTGGCCTGTTAGGTTAGTGCTGGCGATGCCTTTGATAGTAAGAAAACTAAATTGGATTCGTCACCGTTTAGTCTGAAGGCGAAGTGTATTCTGAATCCTGGATATTTTAATTTTCAGCTCTGAATCTTGACATACTCGTACCAAGACTCAAGGCAGACAATTTCTTAGTTTTGAGAACAGATCCCTGAAAAAGATGATGGGTATCAAAGTGGTACGACTACGTAACTAATGTTACGGTTCAAAAAGCAGGAACATATAACGACCACAATAAATGAAAGTCAGTGGAGTTCGTTGATTTACTTATCAAGGGTGCTGCATGGTAGCTGGTTAAGGTCTACATTATTTTATCGCCCACAATGGACTTGATGAAACCAACCCCCGTTCTAAACTATAAACCAATGTTGTGATAGAGAGTTGAGGAATTGACCGTTCTTAGAGTTTAACACCGAGGTTTGGTTGGATGGCTCATCCTGGAGTCTTATTGGCCAATATCGGGGTCTTCCTAAAAAAAACTACCTGATAACTACGGGTTTAGATGCTGATTGTCAAAAGGTATCTATAAAGTATTTTAAATTAAAATAGATTTGTTTTTCGTAGAAATAATAACACTGTTTTAAAAATCGTAAATTAAAATTGTTTAAACAATGCTCAAAAGAAGTACGTACTTTCGAAAAAGGCTGTGTTTACACATACAGGTGGCGTGTAATTATACACAGTGATTCATTATGAATGTTGGGAAGTATATTTTAACCAATAACCATAAAACGAAATTGTGGCTGGTCAAATATAGATCCGAAGCAAAAAATCTCAATCAAAATTTTGATTTGAAATGAATGAATAGGTCGCTTTGTTAGCTGTTAGTTCTCTCCAACACGCACGCAAATACTTAATTCATAAAATATAATGTGAAATATTTCCTTTTACAAATTAATGACTGCTTTGCATTAACGTACCAATTTCTACTCTTCAAATGCCTTGTAAACATTGTTATTCATTCTTCAATTAATTTAACTGAATACCATAAATAAGGTACATTTTTCTCGATTATAACGTCGTATTATAATAAGAAAAAAATACATTTTACTCAATTATAAGTCGGAATCAAACGTTTATACTTATAAATTCAATACTTTATTGTACAGTGTAAATTTAACGGGTTTATTGCCAATTGGCAATATTTTACAACTAACCATACAATTGTTTAACAAAGTTTTAAGTAAAAGGTAGATATTTCACAATACTCCTAGCTGATTTTTTTAGGCACATAGCTTGATAGTTTTCATTTTGAAAGACGAATAAATTAAAAAATTAATCCTAAAAGCTGATTTACACTCGTAAAATTGAAAACAACATTTCTTAACGTGGAGAGAAGCTCTGTGCAGATTTGCTTTCCAGCTTTCTGCATAAAATCTAAAGCGTTTACCGTACGATCAAACTCTTCAAGAAAGCAGATATTTCAATATCCGCATAATAGTGCAAACAAATTTATAATATAATGAAGTTCACTATATACACTATATTATCTTAAAAAAAACAATGTTTTTCAAAACAAATTTATTGAAATCTGTCTAAAACGGATTTCAACATTTTATTTTGCTAACCAATCTGTCAGAGAACAAAAAGATGTGCAAAATTTTCTTATCTCAATATTATTTCCCAATCAAATTAAGTATTAATGACAAACACAACGATGATATTTAAAAAAAATCAATAACTTGCCCGTATATTTTTTTAATCGACATCGTCAATTATGTTTGAAAGTCGACGAGAGGCGCTTGTTTAAAAATTGGCGTAAATCAAAATGTAATTATTATATAATATATTTTTGGTTCGACTAAATGACTAATTTCATTTGAATTTCACTGAATTCGAAAAGCGAAATATAAATTCAATCAAGAATTTATATACAAACGTATATTTTGCGTAAAATGCGATGATATTAACAGAAAATCTAAAAATAACGTCTTTAAATTAGTTATGAAAATAATAATTTGCACTGTTAACTTTTCTAAACTGACTTAAAAATATTTAATTTTGGTTTCAGTCTAGGAATAAAATAAAATATTAAGTTAAAACAAAAGGGACGACATGCTGTTTTATTAGATGTGGTCACAAACAAATATTATATCTTGATCTGTTGTCGCACAATACAAAATGTTGAGAAAAACTCTTGTCAATATCGAATAGCAATAATGATGATGAAATGAATTTGTGTCATACGTAAAGATATAATATTTATGATATAGAAATAAACTCACAACATTAGACAGACTGGAAAGTCCAGCTCACATATTCTGATAAAGCACACAACACTCACTTCTCAACCCTCCTAAATCAGATGTATCACTAGCCGATAGCATCGTAGCCTTTTCAAAGGACGACAAATGTGAAAAGAGTTTATCGTGTTTGTGATATCTCAACTCCTTCAAACAACCTCTGCAGTGATGTGACTAAATGTAAAATTCCTTCAAGATTCACGTTTTTCTCCTGACAAAGAGTAATTAGTCATATACCGCTTACTCAGTGGTCTTACTTTGCTTGACAATGCCACTGTCAATTTCTGCATTTATCATCATTCATGGCATAGGAGGTCTTCAGGCGCATTGTGCTCCACAATATCCCGACATTTGACTCGCGAGGAGTCACCGAGAAGCAATGTATCTTTTACAATTGCGCAAATCTCAGTCTTTTAACTATTTTAATGAAAATCTTTTTACTCGGTGACATCGATTGTTTTTGCTGTAGTTGAAGGCGAGCCTTTGACTTTACGGTTAACATCGCAACTAACTGTGATGGATTATCGAGAAGTCAAGCGTCCGTTTCACAAAAACCAGACCATCCAATGACGGTAAGGCCCGGTATCTGTGTATATTATCCAACAGAAAAGTATATGGGCACTTGGAAAAAAAAGAAACCCATTTTCATTCCGATATGAAGAATGCTGAGACGCGATGCTCTCTTCTTTTGTGTTGAAGATTTTATTAGATACATTAATTAATTACGTACACCGTATGTACAGGAGCTGAGCGTGTTTGTGTGCGAACATATTGTCCAAGCAATCAAAAAAGGGTGGTCTTCTTGGAAAAATTTGCTTTTCATTCCGATGCCACAAGAAAATTACAAAGAAACCATTTTACCCTCCTCGATGTTGATAAACATTTTATTACGTTTTAACAATTAAAAAGGGGATTTTTATTGCCTGAAGTCATCTCTGGAATCCTGTTACATAAAACTCAATAGCGTTTTAAACAAAAATGTTCATTCCGAGTAAAAAGCAATAGATTAATTGCCCTGGATGACTGCATATACACAAACGGTTATTGCACCTATTTCGATAAAGTCCCAACGTGTTTCTTTCAATTTGTAGTTGTGACAACTGACCTAAGGCATGCGGTTTGCCGTATTAACGCTCACCACCCGTCTACTTCAGCTGGGTAACTTCTTGGCTAACTTGGACTGTATACTCATACATGTATAATAGATACGATACGAGTATGTACACATATATATAATATTTATGCCGTCCATAGCTCCCTTACTTACTTTACTAACTATTTTACATAAAAATATTTATTTTTTATTTGAAAGATCTTAATAGTAGATAAAATATCATATCAAACATGATAGTGTGGATTAATATAACTATTATCGTTGCCAGATTTATTCTTATATTACAAATCGTTTAAAATATTTTTAATATAGAAATAAATCACTTAACTTTGTTTTGTTCCAATATACTCGTATTTCAAATATTAAATATGCACATCATTTTGTAATTTTTTTAATAATTATAAAATAGATTGGTGGCATTTTTAATGTGCAAAAATAGAAGAATAATAAGAATACCTTAGACTATTTAGTAAGTCTAATGTCGTCAGTCGAAATGGAACAGTTCATAAATTTCAGAAAGACCATTTTAATATATTTTTTTGGGCCATGTAACTTCCTTTATTTTTTTTATTCTTGTTGATCGGAAGACATTACCGTATGGCAATAAGCTCACTAAATGGTTTTTACAATGAAGCGTTAAACAAATAAATAAATAAAAATAAATTGCTCATTACATATTAAAATTCGCTCGAGTTTGAAGCATTTCTTGTGTGGTGGCAAGTATGACTTTTAACAGTTCATTTTTATAGAGAAGGTCCAGGATCTCAGATGTTGTTGTTAGAATAATATAAACTCAGGTGTTGAAATAATTCAGGTGCTAAACTCAGATGTTGGAATAAACTCAGGTGTTAGAATAATATAAACTCAGGTGCGAAACTCAGATGTTGGAATAAACTCAAGTGATAGAATAATATTGTATAAACGAGTATCTTGACTTCAAAGACTTGGCTCAAGTATTGTGTATGGGAAGAAATGTTTAATTAACCTCAATTTAGATTGCTAATGATGGGGGCACCTGTTGGGGCAAGAAAAGAAGGTATATGATATGTATTTATTCATTTTTGTATACCTATTTATCAATAAAATTAATTAATGATATTGTATATTTTTAGTGGTAGAATAAAGTTCATACAGTTATTTTTTAAATTTATTTGAATATTTTCAGTAGTGCTTTATTTATTTTATTTAAATTGTATATTTAGATTTAAGCAAACGTATTTTATGAAATCTGCAAAAATACTATGTAGTAATAATAATAAAGAGTTAATATTGATAGTGTAATTCACTGATAAAAATCATTAAATCATATGGAAAATCATCCCATTTTTTTAATGAAAATATGTAGCCATATTTATGTTTATAATGATCAAAATATAATTTACGAAGTAAATAAATGTAACTTGGGTAACGAGTGTAACTTAGCTACGAATAATAAAAGTAAATTGTTTTAGAATGAAATACATATTTACAGAGAGAATAATATTTTTTTTCTTAACATTAAGATATTGCTTCCTTGAAAAACGTTACAACCATAAAGTAGTTTGGGGTTACATTATTTTCCTAAAATAAGGAAATAATAATGATTTGTAATATTTCATCTTAACTTCTTTACTAATGATTTTATCTAAGGATGCTACAGTTAGCATTATTATATGATCCATAAGAAGTGTTTTTTTAACACTATTTTAAATGTATGTATGTAACATGTTTATCTAATCATATCGATGATACGACTATTTTATAGATATAAACAATTTTCTTTTAATATTTATAATTTTATATATGGTATTTAATATGAAATTAGGGAAAACGAAATAATTGAAAGCAATTTCACGTAAGTCAAAGAACAACCACTTGTTCTTTTTTTCTTGTGTATTTTTATTCTTCGAGTAAAATTTATTCACGGTTGGTCGTTAATCATGAATAAATACAAGGTATGTTTAAACCGTAACATCCAACAAGCGCATTATAAAAGTTAGCACTGCAGTGAAGTTCATGCATAGAAGAAATCAACTTCTGGACTATACATTATCAAGTTAATTGGACTATAGTACAAAAGAAAATAAATAACGCGCACATAATAACATTAATAAACTCATGAATCAATAGTGGAAACAACGTGACTTTATGGAACTTATAATGCATGCATGATTTCGCTTTACACAATAAATCGTATGTCAAATACGAAATGAACTTAAAATTTAATGGCTTAAGTAAATGTTTACATTGTAATCTTGATAATCTCGCATCAATATTATTATTTATAATAGAAGTATTTTGAACAAAAAAGCTTGCATAAGTAGAGTAGGTATAATAATATTATGATGTACGAGTATGGTATAACGGTGCCGAGAGTCGCCCGCGCTGCGCCGCGACGCGCGACGGTAATCGCATCTCGGAGTACCAATCGGTCAAGTTTGTACATTCAAGATTCAACACACCAAACGCATTTTCTTCTGATTATTTAAGAAACCTTGTAATTATTAGGGTGAGAGAGACTGCATAAAGAATGGAAAGAGATAGTTGGATAAATTTGAACTTTAATTTTATTATCTTGAATCCTAAAAAAGACGTTTCTTTCACTTTTTAGTATCATGTTTATTATTTTTTTTATAAAATAACACAATTATTTTCTTTACAGACAGTAAACTTGACCTTATCTGAAATTAGTAAATTAAAAGGTAATAACTGTTCATAGTTTTATATTGGCAAAACGAAAAGACACTTTGAAAAAAGAGTTAGGGAACATTTGAGGTATATAAATAACAATATTTTTTGAAGATTCACTAACCATTTAATAAAAAAAATGTTCGTTTGATATCGATAATCGTTTGCGGACGTCGGGAAATTGCAGCTAGATAACTTAAAACTTCTAGAAATGAGAAAAAGCGTAAATTTAAATCTCAACATTATAAATAACTGAAGTAATTTTAATAGCAGTCCTCTTCTAAATAGGTTTCCCGTTCGAAAGACATTTTTTTGACGCCTACCTACTCCCCTTCCCTTATTAGCAACTACCCTTCCCTCTTCAGTACCTACTGCAATTAAAAATATATTTTAGACATATAATTTAGTTAATATTCACCTGACGAGACAGACGGAGGTCTTTAAAATCAGTGGTGAACTCACAAAAATAAAATCAGTCGTGAACTCACAAAAATAAATCAGTGGTGAACTCACAAAAATAAAATCAGTGGTGAACTCACAAAAATAAAAACAGTGGTGAACTCACAAAAATAAAATCAGTGGTGAACTCACAAAAATAAAATCAGTGGTGAACTCACAAAAATAAAATCAGTGGTGAACTCACAAAAATAAAAACAGTGGTGAGCTCACAAAAATAAAATCAGTGGTGAACTCACAAAAATAAAATCAGTGGTAAACTCACAAAAATAAAATCAGTGGTGAACTCACAAAAGGAAAAAATAAACCTTGTATTTATTTTCTTACAATTTAATGTTACTTTCCGTATGTATGTAACTGCTTGTCGACCAACGTTTCGAAAAAATATTTAACGTCGTTTTCAAGGTCTTAATCATGGAGGTGTGTAATCGCTTTAAATGTATGTAAATCAACCGTTGCAAGACGTTTTTACAAACAATTATTGAACCGTTGATCTACTCAAAAATGCAATATATTTCAAATTAAATTAGCCAATACTTCTCTTTAAATTACTCCTTAAAATGAAACTGCTTGGATCTTTCGTACATTTTTAAGTCCAATAAGAAATGCAGAAGTAGGTGACTGGTAACAACACACTGCATTTTGCGGTAAATGCACAGCGGAATACTTGAGAAAACGACAATGTCAAATTATGGGTGATTTTCAGTACTGAATGTTGCAAAAATAAGATAAAAATTGATACAATGTTAAATTATCAGTATTGAAAATGAATTTGAACAAAGATTATTAAATAGTGACTGTTTAAACTGTGATATGATTTTTTTTTTTTAAACTTTCACTTGTTTAAAAACTTTCACTTGTAATATTATGTGATTATCCAAATTAAAAGAAACATATTTTATAGATAAATTTATGTTGAGTGAATATAAAATAGGTTAAGTCTTAAATTTTGATGCAGGGAAAAGTAGCCTAAAAAAGAGATCAAAAAGACTTTCGGAAATGTTTTTGAACTTTTCTTATATCTATCGAGACTTTCTTGATATAGCCAAATTCTGTCATTGAGGAAATCATCAGTTTAACAAAAAATACATTTGATCCTGAGAAAACTATCTAAGTTTTGTTTACTGTGTTAAGTTACGAATTGCACGGATCACTCAATAAAAAAAATTATATTCAATTTCACGCTATATTTTGTTATGTCTCTGTGTATTCAATATTGTTGCAACATCAATAAATTACAGATTCCAGATATTATATATTTTTTCCAAATATTTTACTATATCGACGAACTCCGTGACCTAGTGGTAGGCGGCTTCATTCATTGGCAAGATTTATACGCATAATTCACGATTCTGATCAAAAAATATTATTTCCATTCTGATTTCTCTCATATACACATTTAACTATCTAGTTTATCGCAAATTGCTAATGGGTTGTTAACAATCTTGCCAGATTTTACTGTACACAATGAAAATTAAATACAATACGATAAAGATACTGAGAGGATTCTTTAAATTCTAAGTCAAAGAATTTATGTTTAAAAATACGCTTTTTCATAATGAAATGCAATTCAGGTAAACTATTTTCACTCGTCAATGAAATTAATTTTCTAAGAGTCACGAAATACACGTTAAGAGCAGTGCGTTGTTTCTCAAAAACAAACTCAACACACACTAATCAAAAATTATTTTTACCTTTTTATCGTATTTTAGTTAAAACTAAATTTCATGTATTGTATAAAGTAAGCAATTTTTTTATAATTAACAAAACACCAGAAATTTTCGTGGGTAGTTTATTAAAAATATATCATTTTATGCTGTTGCAATTTTGCAAACGTTTTGTTTTTTTTTTTTAATATTGCCCACAAATTAAAATCAAAATAAAAAAAAATAATATAAAAATTTCTTATTTTCAGTCTTCCGACCGGGGGGGTTGAGGGTTTAAGTGCACTTCAAGAGCGAAATGATTAATAATAAAATAAATGCATAAATAATATATTTTTTGGTATCGAAACATGATTTTGAAACGTATGATCAATAGACGAGTTATTATGCCTTGAATAAATAAAAAGTTTTTTTAATGTTGAAAAAAAAACCATGTCCATTAAACAACTTTAAAAAAATCTTTAAAAACGTCTTTCTTATGCTTCCGTATTAGTTCGTTGTGTAAGATTTTTCATACCGTGTGGTTGTAATTGCGAAGTGGATTAAAAACACGTCGATGAAAACTGTAACGTTTTTGCAACGTCAGCATCATAAACCACGCGACACAACTCTCCGAAAAACCTTATACAATTGACTATAAAAACGTTATAAACATTTGTGTGATACTAAATCAAAGTTATTTTTTTAAGTCCCAATACAAACTTAATATATTGTATTTTGAAAAAAAATTGATATTGAGGAAATAGAAAAATATTATCAATTTATTTTAAAATTACTTATTAAAAATTTAAGGCTTTTGTAAAACAGTGTTTTAAGTGGGATAATTTATTTAAATATAAGTCTTAATTTTACTGCGTAAACTTTATTTTATATATTCACTTTAAATATATTAAATAAATATTATAATTTGAGCGCGTCTCGTGTAATATATCAGTCTCATTGGTAATGAATAATTAAATAAATGACTCTTGTATATTCAATATAAACCACAAACGCGAAACATAACTCGTTTATGAAATATCAGCCATATCAGTCTCTACTAACTTTGGTGGCTTCAATAATTTATGCATTCCGATCTAATTGGGGTAGCGGTTTTCTTGTGTTTGCGAATTATGTAAGTGGGTTGCTCACAGCACCCGGTTGTATCAGTCGAGGCGAATATTCAGTGTCAACGGAAATATAGTTCAAACGTTACTTAGTTTTTTTTTATTTATTCAGTAATAATGACTTGAAAGTTCGATAAAGATAACATATTTTTCTATACAAAAGATTGTTTTTTTTTAATAGATATTCATCCAAAATTTGATATTCCCAGTCAGTGAGCAATAACTCGTTGATTACTTTCAGTGAGAATATAAAATCGCTGTAAGTTTTCAAATAAGAATAGTTATTTTGTATATTTATTTAATTAGAAAATATAAACTTTCTTAACACCATAAGTACCTTTTCAACAGAGTTTTTTTAAGATTTTCTGTAAATTAAAAACCTGTCAGAAAATGATTTAGAATTGTTTTTAAATAAACACTTCTTCATAACATTATTGAATACACAGTATTTCCTAAATAAACGTTACAGCCAATAAATCCTCTTTCTGACACTCACAAAATATATTTTTTATATAATATTTTATTTGAGCTGCAGATGCTATTTTTAAATTAAAACCTTATCATGGAATAATTGATTTTCAACAAATATATAGCTTGATTTGATTCCCAATTGAGTAGAACTTTAGTTTAAGCGTCATTAAGGTAATGTCAAATGTATAGCATGGTTTGATTCCCAATTGAGTGGAACTTTAGTTTAAGCGTCATTAAGGTAATGTCAAATGTATAGCATGGTTTGATTCCCAATTGAGTGGAACTTTAGTTTAAGCGTCATTAAGGTAATATCAAATGTATAGCTTGGTTTGATTCCCGATTGAGTGAAACTTTAGTTTAAGCGTCATTAAGGTAATGTCAAATGTATAGCTTGGTTTAATTCCCAATTGAGTGGAACATTAGTTTAAGCGTCATTAAGGTAATGTCAAATACTAAATGACGCGTTACAAATCACGTCATACTTTTATGATTAATTCATTTTTATGGTACCCTTCAATATATCCAAATAAGTAAGTTGAACATATTGAAGAGCTTGACCGTGTGACAAACATTATCTTAAACTCGATTAAATTGACCATCGGGTAAAGAATGACTCGAGTAGACATGAAACTCACGGTTCGTCATATCACGTGTTAGCTATACAACCCTCTTGTTAAGAGACAACAACAGCGAATATGTTTAACATATGAACTCTTTTACCAGACCAGGAACATTATCAGGAGCCCCCCGGTTAGCAGACAAGCGTTTTACTAACCAGGCTATGGTGGGCTAATATAATAAATAGTATTAGAATAAAGAAAATAAACGACAATGTATTTTATTAAAATATAAAATTTTATCTAAACCGTTTGCAGTTCCTGCATCATGTAAATAACTCCGTACTGCGTGTAATGTAAATCTTAAAATCATATCGCAAATAGCCGTTTATATATGATAAATATATGTATAATATAGTATATAACTGCATTTCCGAGCTGGCTGACCCGAGCCTCCAATTATGCAAGTAGGCTAACCAATGCGTGCAATTGTAAATCTCAAAATGGTATTACCACCCTCAAATTAACGAAGCGGATATACGAGAATGCACACAAACTTTACAACGCGGCTTACCGTAAAGCACTCGAACTTTGGTTAAATCTACAATATTATATTATTGAGTACTATACGAGTATAACAGTGGTTTACAAACTTTTGCCCCACATTTAATCACTAGATTTTTGTTTAAATATTTTGGGCTTTATTTTATTAATAAAAAATGACACTTTATACAGGGCCGCATAGAGAACAAATTATTCTCAATGGCGCTCCTACTCGAGATTCAAACTCACTATAATTGACAGATTAAAAATATTACGCAAAATGAAATCATTTGAGTCTAAGGGATTAAATGTGGCCATTAGATTAGATACTTCCTCGTATGAAAAAACCTCACAAAACTTATAAAGGGAAGGCGGTAAACAAATAGCCTTTTGTAGATGTTCCGATATGTGATAGTGACACGTTGGACTAACGTTGAATGTAGTGAATGTATAAAGTTTTCATAAGTAATCATAAGTTTTGACGATTCTTCCCAAAAGCGGTATTTTTAAGTGCTTTCTGAAGCTGCACACGTAACTTATATCTCTAACACTTAAGAGCAAAGCATTCCACGTCATAGTACCAACAATGGTCAAAGCCCTGTCATAATATCCCACCTTAATACGAGTAGTTCGATACTTTGTGGAATTTCACAATAAAAATTCTAATATTTTAAAAATTAACTTAACCCATGGTACGAACCAAGGATGTGTGGTGTTTCTGTTTTCATTTTGATTTCTTTTTTAACATTATTCTATGAATTGAGTAAATAACTGAATTGGTTTTTTGAAATAACAAGTATTTTAATTCCTACATTTAAGTCATTCCACATCTTTGAATATTATGTTATCATTAAGAATCTTTAATGAGCGGGAATATATTAATAACATATTGTATTCAATATTTAAGCGGAATAGTCGACTTTGAAATGAAAATAACTTCTTGTACTACTTATAATTTTGATTTAGAAAAATATTGTAAAAGTACGTAGGATATAGTAAAAGTTTTCGTATATTTTAAGCTCTCCAGTGAAACCTACTTATTGCATTATTCCTTAACAAGATGAAGTTACTAGACATTACAAATATCTAATGAGATTATGAAAAAATATGTATTTGAGTTTTTGGAACGTTTATTTAATTAAATACTATGTCAATATTGACCCTCCTATTTATTTGTAAATACACAAAAGTGCATTGCTGAAAAAAATTATGTACAAAATTAAAAAGGTTACTTGTTAAACAAAATCATCAAGATTAATAAAGCAAATACAAATGATGACACAAACAAACACAAAGAATCATAATCGTTTCAAACCACAGTAATAATTTAATCTCAAAACATTTTTATTTTTTAAGTCATAGGTCAAATTTCTGACTACAAAAATAAAGATTTTGGACAGCTGTACAAATGTTTCCAATTTTACTACGAGTATGTGGAATTTACTCGTAGCAGTACAAATCGTTCAATATACCAATTTTTCATAATATAGTATGTACGAGTAGTTCAAATTCAGTTTCTAATAATTATAGTAAAAAAACCTTTTGTATTAAAATATAATATAACTTAGATTTGAAATGTAAAATTATCAATAGGAAGAGTTTGTTTTTCTAAATAGCGCTATAAAAAAAGATTTTTTTGCTGAACATGAAAAGTGCACTGAAAAATTTCGGCTACGTAAAAAAATTGTTTAAGATTCTTTAAGAAAATCTATTGGAGTAGAATATAAGAAATGTATCGTTTTTCATCCTCAAATTTTCCTTTCCTGCCCTTTTTTGATGATATCTCCCTTTTATTTATATTACATATACAATTCATAAACTTTGTACAGGTGAATAATGATTTCAATAATATTTGCGATCATGTACATTTATTAATTTAATTTGTTCTGGTTAGTTGAAAGAGATTAACAACAGGCAATAAACTCGCCGGATATTTTATAGTGAAGTGATAAATAAATAAGAACAAATAAAGTCATCTAGAAAAAAGTGGTACGATCTAATGTATCAAATTTTGAATGAGGAAAGATCAAAACGTATTAAAAATAGAAGATTTTACATGACAAGATATGAACGATGCAGAAGCAAATGATATGACGTGATTAAGATGAGCTTAACAAAAGTTTATTTTTTCCTAATATGTATTTCACAATTATGCATTAAGTCGTCTTGTTAAAAGAATGCCGTTTAAAGAAAATTAACACATCTCCTAAAGAATGCAATCTGACATTAAAACAACAACCGTTACCAGGAACATGGAATAATAAAATTATTTAAACTGTTCTCATATCAGATTAAGATTAAAATCTTGATATCACACGGGTTACAAACTTATCGAGATTCGCGATTTTTTGTTGTTGTATTTGTGTTGTATTACACTTTCGTCCCATAAAGTACAACCTAGCGGGTTTATTGACATGTCGCAATATATTTAAACCACACAAAAAGATGCCTTTTTTTAAAATCTGTATTTCAACGGAAATTAAACGGGTTTGATTTTTTCCAGGTGGCAAGTTAGGCATTATGCAACTATGTCACGGAGTTTATATTTCTAAAGAAAATTTTAATCGCCGGGGCCTAGTACTTAGCATCCAGGCGTCCCGGTTCGACTACTGTAGAATTCATTTCCGGATTTGTTTTAATTTAAATGTGTTTTAATGTATTACACTTTCATTGTATACGGTATAGTTTGGTGAGGTAATGCCATGTGATAATCTCTTCCGACTTATCAAAAATAAATTCAAGATCCCTTAAGACAAAACCAGATAATAATCCTTTTTAAAAAATCTGGATATTAATGAGAATCGGACCCGCAACCCTCAGACTGGAAGACGAGTGTCTAACTAACATGGAACTCTATGTAAAAGTATTGTTGCTTTGGCGCTTAGCAGTTGCTTATATACTCGTAATTTTTTAAACCTTTAAGTGTCACACGACAACAGTATAAAAATCAATGTTTTGATTGAATATATTAAAATGCGTTGTTTATTGTCTAGTCAAAAAAATCAAATATACTAATTTTTATTAATTTCATTTCATTTTACAATTAATCGTGTAACAATTTGGCGGTCGTATTGCCAGGTGGTAATTTCTTCCAACTAACCAGGTCAAAGTAAATAAAGGAAGTTACATGGTCACCAAAATGATTCAAATAATTATTTATTAGTAAAAATTTCATCAAAAACAAACAAAATAAAAATTAAAGTGAGATATCATCAATCAAAGGGGAAATGAAGAAATGGTGGAGAAGAAAAGAAAATCGGGAAAAATTCTTCACGAAGATTTGCTTGAAAATAGTTGTGGAAAGTCACATTGTTTTTCTTGTCGATTCATCAAACTATATTTTCTTAATAATGACCAGATCTATGGTCTAATTGATAAGACGTTTGCCTTCCAGCTTAGGGGCTGGGGGCTAAATTCACATTGGTAGGAAGTGAAAACCACTCTTGTGTTTCCAGTCTAGTTTTCACTTAAAATTTTTTTTAAATATTTTAGTTAGTTGGAAAAGATATCCATATGGCAATCAACCTGACAAATTAAGGTTGTACACAATGAAAATGTAATACAACACTATGGACTAAATTGTCTAAGGAATCTGATTCAGGTCTTAAGCAATGTGATGTTTACTTATAATCTAGATCAGATTAATTATTCAACGGTTTTAAACCTGCCATATAAATTGTTGGTTTTAAATAATTGGTTAAAAAATAATAAGTTTTACTTTCCCTGGATATATTTGAACAATTAAAATTCAACTCGATTACAAACTATGCCACGCAGTTGATTTATTCAAGCCAATTCTGGTAATATTCTCACATTGAATATGAATCCATCTTCAATGTATGATCCTATCGAAAAAACGTCTATATATTATTTTGATTGTGTAAACAAACATTTGCAAACAAACAAACGTTTCCCTATCGGGGTAGGCAGAGAGGAGAGACTCCAATCATGGCACATATATTTCGCCTTTTATACAGCCATACACATTATCATACAATTTCACTAACTTTTAACATTCCCTTCTTTCAAAATCTCAATAAGTTGCTCCCACCATACTTTTTTTGGTCTTCCTGTACCACGCCTTCCACTCACATTTAGGTGTTAGTATTTCTTGGTTCATTTGTTTCATATGCCCAAACTATCTCAGAATGATCTTCCTCAAATTACTCATCAGCCTTTAGTGTACAATCATCCCTAATAACTTAATTTCGTATTCAGTCATAAATTGTACCCCCATGTATTCTCATGACTCCTTTTAATATTTTACTACGTCCACGTTTCATTCCCATACATCAAAGTTAGTACTAAAATATCATACTATTGTACTCTATCATCATAGTAGTTCTTAATACTGTGCAGTTCGATCAAATATGTTTTAGATCCTCAATGATTTGGTTTCTTATCGCTACACTCCGTTCAATGTCCTTTGTAACTCTTCCAATGCTTGAGAAAATACTAACTTAATAACATCATTTCTCAACTTGCTCCAATCATTGTTCAATTACACATTTTATTAACTTTTTCTTTCTCAGAGATTGTTCATCTAATGGTATTCGAATATACAAGTTATAAATGATTATATTGATATAAACAAGGCAGCTCTGAAAAATAATATTAAATCAGTGACAAAAGTGCTATAAAACTCGTGAGAAATTAAGAATAAGAAATGTTTTAAGTAATATCTCGATGAAGTATCCAATTAAAATAAATATTATATTGTGTGATTATGTGACTTCTGTTGCCTAGTGGATAAGATGCTTGACTTTCACTCGAGGGTTTCGAGGTTCAACTCCCAGTGATGTGCAAGAAAATAAAAAAGCGTGCTAGTCTGATGAATGAGATCGTCTGGTAATAATACTTGCACACACTAAGAAGTGTGCGGTAGTATTGCCACCATAACGAATAACAAGTTTTGTGTCTTCTTCAGTGGTTTAAAAAAACCGAAAGTCCGATCAAAGGGACTGAAGAGAATTTTGTCTTCCGGTCATACTCTTTTCACATGTGCACGTCAGATACGATGAGTATTACAATACAAATAAAGAATGAATTAATTCTTGCGACAGAAGAAAGGAAAATTGGTTAAAGGAATTAATTTTTAAAAAAATATTTTTCAACGGATAAATTATCTTTAAAAAAACACCAAAATAACAATTACAAATCAATGTTGTATAATAGTGCAAAAAGGCAAACCTAGTATATAACGAGCCCAGCACTATAGAAAACCAAATCTATATAATTTATTTGATATATTCTGACAAGAAGAATATATTTACTTTACTCTTGTAAGTAGGTAAAGTCATATGAGAGTCTGGACAATGTCCATACTGACTACCCATTTTGTGTGTTTTCGTTATATAGGCATAATATAAATAATTAGTTTAAACTACATCATTGTGGGATAAAATGTAGAGCCGGATGGGCCTGCAAGGAAAGTGTAACCTGAGTTATTCCCGGACTGTTAAAATGTATGTTCTGACAATCTTATATAATGCTGTGACGTCAATAATTTATCTTCTTTCAAGACTTGAAGACTCAACATTTTCAACAAGAGACGGTAGTTCAACTCAGCTCTTGGAATTTGCAGTTTGAAAAACGGAAGAGCTTTCGCAGTATGTGTTAAATTTTTTCAACATATGAGTATATATAAATGAAAGTATTTTAAGCGCGCTTCTCAGGTGTTCGGATATTTGAATCGAAAGTAAGAATATTTAATAAAGGATACGCTTTTAAAAATGTCGTGATGTATCAACGACACATGTAGTAATCGTTTTCACACAAACGTATGTCCTGTCATAAAAATATTATGTTCTTAATGTAACATTTTCTACAGTCAATAAGAAGTAAATATGTAAAAGTTATTACTCAATGTTAATGTAAGACATAATTTCACAATCAAAATAATTCGAAATAGATTAATGTAAAATTTTGCGTGCTAATATGTCAAAAGTTTCGCAATTTTTTCAACTGCAATGTAAGAGAAACTAAAGTAGGAGAAATATGTAGTATAGATAAAGTGATGGTAGAGTCTAATGGAGATGGAAGAACTTTGTATTCACATTTACAATACTTACGTAATTTCTTTAAATGTTCTAATGTAATTGGTTTGCTTATGCAATTTCGGAAACAGTAATTTTAGAAAAATATTTATATTCAAAGATTTGACTATAAATAACAGAGACATTTCAAAATTCAACATCCCTGTTTTAATGGATTTTGAGTTATAGGATTTATTTTTAATGATTTAAGATATTTTTCTAAAAAAATTACAAATGACAATGATTAATTTTTTTATCATATTTTGAGTCTTTTAACCCCAAACTTTCTCTAATAGTAGAATTCATTATTTCAATATGAAAAAAATATGTATTTAATCATTGCTATTTCTTTCAAAATTCCGTTATCTGAACAACATGAACTTTCGGACATAAAGTGAAACTGAAAGGAAGGTTTGATTTGACTAAAAATTCTTCAAGATGGGATATATCATAAAAAATGTATAATATCTTGATCACATTTGAATATTGGATGACTTTTAACAGTTTTCGTAAAACATTCGACCAAAATAAGATACATATGATATATCGAAAAAATTCACACACCATCGTTAAATATGAGTAACATTTTAAAAGATTTTAATCGAATTGTAAATTGAGTCGTAAGACAACACCTTACGAATCCATAAAAGTTATTCAGTTTGAATAAAATTGGATCAATGTGATAAACTGGAAAAATTGATTCCGGAATTGATCTCGATAGCGAAATATGCAATTCCGGGACCGGTGCAATCGTCAACAGATCGCTGTCAACAAAGTGTCGCAGCCAAAGAACGACATCGGCAGAATTCCACCGGAGGAGGTGGCGGAAGGAGGAATGCGAAATAATGATAGGAGAGCAGATGGAGTGCGGTGGCCATGCGTAACATACATTCGTCAGATAGAAGCAACTGGGTCAGGTCCTCACATACCGAACTGGTTATTTTATCATGTATTATTATTTGCGGTACATATTTTTGCACAGCGTGAATCCAAACAGTCACATACCTTGATAGATTCCAAATATTCATTGATTACGCGAAAAGAAAACTAACATTCGGCTCACAAATAGGTAATTGTCAGATATTATATTACATATTGCATTTACACACACGTTCCCGATATTGAATTGAGAATTATTTCATATTTCTTTTAATGTTGATTTAGTGGCACAGTTACGGTAGGATATAAAAAAATGTGGTCCAACGGGCCGGGCCGGGCCGAGAGGGCGAGCGACTGCGAGAGTGTGGCGCGGAGAGTGCGCGCGCGCCGCGACCAGCAAGTGTGCAATAACTGAACCTAGTCCGCTCCACGCAGCGTGCTGATTAGAACTGAGTGGAGGGTAACTGTGCGCTGCACCGCGCCGCGCCGCGCTCTTCCTCCGCCCCCTCCCTCGCGCGCTTCAGCCAGTCTTTCACCACTCGGCACTCGCCGATACACTCTACACATTACACACTACATTCGGGCCCGACTCATATTTAATTACTGAAATACATGAATTCATTAAAAGAAAATATAAAAAGACAAAAGCTACAAGAATGTTTAATATTGAACATGAACATATAACACTACTATTTCTTCACCTTACAAGCAAAACTGTCACAAGTCGAAACGTGTATTTCTTCGAAATGTTTCGATAAAAGTTCTCTGATTTTAAACTTGTGACAGATTTGAATTAAAGCTTAAAATCTTTAGTACAAATTCTAATACATACAAACCATCACGTCATTTCCATCTTAGGATAAGCAGAGTGGACAAAATGTCAAACTTTTCTACCACGACATACTTCCTTCACCTCTTCCACGTCTATACATCTTTCCATACAGCTCCTACTGTTTCTACTCCTTATATACTTCTTTCCAAATTTGAATAACTTCAATTCGAAACACAACGTAAAAAATTGTAGCCATATATGGATAACTTTTCGACCATCTTCGTTTTTAAAAATGGAGACATATCTAACTTTTAACCTAATTAACATTGTCTCTACAAGACTGTCACCTAATTAACATTGTCTCTACAAGACTGTCACCTTTAACCTAATTAACATTGTCTCTACAAGACTGTCACCTTTAACCTAATTAACATTGTCTCTACAAGACTGTCACCTAATTAACATTGTCTCTACAAGACTGTCACCTTTAACCTAATTAACATTGTCTCTACAAGACTGTCACCTTTAACCTAATTAACATTGTCTCTACAAGACTGTCACCTTTAACCTAATTAACATTGTCTCTACAAGACTGTCACCTTTAACCTAATTAACATTGTCTCTACAAGACTGTCACCTTTTGAATTGTGTGATTGCATTGATTTCAAAATATAATCGAAATTTAACCAACAGCTGTATGAAGATGTGTAACGATTTTTCATTACAAACAGTCATTTTACGAAACGTTTTGACTTATAGCAGCCACATTAAAAATGGAGAATGCTTTGATTTAATGAGTAACAATTCAAAATCGCTAATTGTAGTCTTGTCAATGTGGTTTGAAAGTTAGCTGACATTTTGGAGACTTAACAGCCTACGTCTGTAGGGTTGTGCCTTTTTAGGTGGGGGCTGTAAAGGCCTTCCCACCGGAATAAAATAGACAATTTATATATCGTAATTTCGAACCCGAGGGGGGCTGGCACGGTTAAAAGTCATGAGAAATCGAACAAGAAAGACCACCATACGTTACTATCCTACTATTTTTATATGGTTTATGCCCACCCCAGCTGAATCGTATCTCTAAACACCACCTCCAGTATTTTTCTAGTTCTCTGATTTTCCATCTGTTTCAACCAAGTGCTATTTGGCACCCCGTTTAAATCGTGCGGAATATAGATTATATTAAGTGACAATAAAGGTTAAATTCTGGTAACTAGTCAAAATAACGTGAAGAATTAATAAAAGTATAACAAGTTCAGTTTTAAAAATAAATGTTAAAAAAATCAAACAATTTGAAATATTCAATAAGCATTCGTCAAACCATATCTATAGAATTTCAAGATAATAAACTGTGTATTTCACAGTTCAATTCTTCCAGATTCTTTTTCCTTACAAACTCATACAATTCGATATTGTGTTTCCAAAAGTATCTCAAAAAGGTAATAATATGAGGGGAATTTTTCAATATATCATCCAAGTATATAAGTTTTATTCGTAAATTTATCAATGTTATTATTTTTTTGTACGCAATCTTGTCTTTAAAATATAATATTGGAATCTAAAATAATTTTTCAGTTTTTGATGTAGTAAAACTTATATTATATCAATATCTAATTCACGTATGACATAAGGTTTACTAAAACCTGATTAATAAGAAGTTGGTACGATTCACATAGTAATAGGTACATGAATTTACTTTAAAATCTATAACCCTCAAAATAAGAGGTATGTTATAAGAAGAAAAAAATCAGGTTTTCCTAGGCCGCGCTATTTATCATATATATAGGTATATTATATATATATATATATATATATATATATATATATATATATATATATATATATATATATATATATATATATATATATATATATATATATATATAATATATATATATATATATATATATATATATATATATATATATATATATATATATATATATATATATATATATATATATATATATATATATATATATATATATATATATATATATATATATATATATATATATATATATATAAATATATATATATATATATATATATATATATATATATATATATATATATATATATATATATATATATATATATATATATATATATATATATATATATATATATATATATAAATATATATATATATATATATATATATATATATATATATATATATATATATATATATATATATATATATATATATATATATATATATATATATATATATATATATATATATATATATATATATATATATATATATATATATATATATATAATATATATATATATATATATATATATATATATATATATATATATATATATATATATATATATATATATATATATATATATATAAAACGAACAAGATAAAGCTCGTATCTATCTTTTTTCATTATTGTTGCATTCTCTTCTGATTTTGGAGGACCGCTGCACGATGGAATTCAAAGTGAATTGGTATCTTCTGTTACTCTATGACATAGCCAAGTATATCACATTGTACCCCAAGCATGTCAACAATGATTTTACATAAACCATATTTCATAGATTTGATGTCAATAGAAAAATAAACTCATATACAAGTAAATTTGATTCTTCTTTTCGAGGTACCGTCTCCTATCGGAGGTTGACCATCACTATGGTAATTTTTACTCTGTTCACTATACAGCCCGTGAAAACTCTGTAAAAATGCACCCAAAATATTCCCATAAGTCAAGATATGCGATGTCTTCTTCTTCCTTATCTGCAGTTTATTTTGTCTTGGATGATCAGGTGTGAGTAAGATATTGCAACTTTTAAGCTTTCAGACTTTGAAGCAGATTTCGGTCCTAATATATTCGAGCAAGCACTTTGTAATATGATCTGTCTAGGGAATCAGCCAAGTTTCTGGTAATGCTAATCATATGAGTATGAAAACCGAATTGATAAGTGTCTTAAGTTTGACTGATGTCTTATCGATGTGAAGTATTATAGGTACTATCATATATTTGAATCATAATTGTAACGACAGATAACAATGATTTCGATTGTTAACGTAATAACGTAGCGTATGTCTTTGTAAAATAAATGCTCTAGAAATTTGTGCACATAGAAGAATACATGAGGTGACAGTATATGACAAAATACGAAATGAAGTGACTGTGGATGAATGTTAACTTAAAGTTGATGTATTAAATAAGATGAAGAAGTTGATATATTAAGTGAGAATACTCAGAGATGGTTTAGGCACGTAGACGAATGAATGAACAAAGACCAGCAAAACAAATATACAGTGCAAACGTGTGAGGAAAGCGTGGGTGAAGAGGTCAAAGAAAGCGTAGTTAAATAAAGTGAATGATATTTAAGAAGAGGGAAATCTTATAAGAAAAAAGAATCAGGAGCTGTATGAAAAGGTGTGTATGTATGTGAAAAAAGCGAAATATGTGTTTCGATATGGGAAACTCTGTTGGTTTTGTCCTCTCTGCGTACCCTAGCAGGTAAACAGCGTATGGTATGTATATTTGGTTCGAAAGAAACATATATGACTGATACCACCACAGCAATGGAAGGATGATATGAAAATAACAGGGGGTGAAACTGAATGTGATAGACGGGTGGGTTTTTTAAAAGCATTCTTGTCTGGTTTTCACTTCAAGCCTCTATGACATTTTTGGAAGAGATTTATACGTAGCTGTAAATCTACTTGGGTTTATAATATACAACTTAAGTGTAATATAATAAAATACAAATAAAAAGTTGATCGAAGTTTCTAAGCAATCGACAGGTTAATCTGCTCAGCCTTTCGTTAAACAGAGGTTTTTTTTATATATTTAATTCTAATAACTGTAGTCTTATAACAACAGCGCAATCTTAGCACTAAAAAATTATAAGCAACATGTAAGATAAAAAAACTAAATTTAGATATAAAATGGTCTAATTGATCCACCCGTAAAGAAACTGCGCCATCTGAAAATGATGATGCTTTATAGAAAATATCTGATTGTGTCAACTTCAATTTGATCAGCCTTCAGTCAACCTTACGTCAAGTGTGAATAAAGGGAAACAATCATAGTCATATGTAACGAAGGAAATTGACCAAATTATCAATGTTACCAAGACGTAACAACTCCTATGGCAGCAGTGAGTGCTGGACCCCTGGTCATGGTGCGGCGAGGCGGGGCCGGGGCGGGGGGCGGCCGCCCGCGCCACAGAACGGTACCCGTTAGCTGAGAACCTGCCAGCATGTCTGCCCAGAGTGGCAGACGGAGCCTGCACACACATTCTCAAACACACACATCTACACATACATACCGTATTCCCAAACTTTAAAACACAACATATTTTGGGAAATACTCGTAATTAATAATACAAATAATCTCAATCAATATTACAAATAAATTATAGGCATGTCGTCGTACAAAACGCAAACTGGATCATTTAAGTTTTCAGCTAAAATGAGTAACAGCTTTTTTTCAAAGTGCATAAATTAGTTTATATTACCTGAAGGACATCTCTCTTATCACATTAATTTATCGCTTACTTTCGAGACTTATATTTAAAAATATTAATATACTTTATTATCCAGTCATACTTTATATATGTATCTTGCTAATGAAGCTGTTTATGTATAAAAAAAGTAAATGGCACCAAATATTTGCTTGTTGTTTGAAACAAATCACTCCAAAGAAATAAGTCAAAAAAAATAATTTAGCAAGTGCATTTACAGTAAATATCAAAAAGTTCGTCTTGTTTCAGATCACTTAAAGAGAGATGACACATTAGTATTTGTATTATGCACGACGTAAAACCTTTTTTGGTAAATTGAAATGTGTAAAGAACGTATCACAATCCTACATGTGCATAAATACTAAACTATTAAAAGGTGTATGTATATATATTTCTTCTTAAAATTCTTTCTAACAAAAATAATTCCAAAGAAGAGGATATTTCGATTCCTTTAAAAATTTTCAGTACGAACACATATTAAATGTGGATTAATAATTATAAAAAAATATATGACTTATATAGTGTTGATATCACTTCGAGAGCGCGGGGGTTTTAATTAATAAAAGGCAGCTTGGAACAAAACCAGTTGGAATAAGTTCTAAAAATATGAAATAAAACACAAAATATCAATACTACCTTTATTGATAGAATTTACGAGTATATCAAGATTATAGCGATCAAATATTGACGCAGAATAATAGAGTTTAAAGAGGACGTTAATAAAATAAAATTTAAATAAAATCCCAAGGCGTCTTTTAATTCCCCTGCGAAAATTAGACGTGAAATGAGGATACTAAAACCTGACGGAGTGAAGATTTATCCATACATATTTTGACCATTTACCTTAAGGAGTGTGTTATATAATATTTGTATTAAAGTTTCCTTCCAAAATGTATACTGTACACATTACAAGAACTTTAAGTATTGTGAAATAGTCTAATATTTCTAGTCAGAAAATTTTAACCAATATTTATAGATTGGACCTTGACATTTTTTCTATATTTTTTCAAACCCTGCTTTTGATAACAGAATCCTTAAAAATGCCTCTCCTTCTTGGTATTTTTTAGTAATTTAAATTTATATGATATTATCAATTGATTTTTTACTTTTTTGCCGCTATGTAAATAAATAATTATTAAAATGAAATATTTCCGATATATCGAATTGACCTTGATCTTTATTTAAAACTGATAATCTGATTAGTATATCGATAATATCTGTATACACATAAGCATGTATGGTATTATCTAACATGTGGAGTACAATTATAAATAACTATCAAAATATCTTAAAGAATATATTTTTTTCTGTATTAAACTTAATCAACAAACTATTTAAACAAATCAGTTATCTTTTAAATTGTCGTGTTCCGAAATTCCGCTCGGAGAAGATCTTGTCTTAAAATTGTTGCAATTCTTGCCGGGAAATAAAACAGCAGTCAGCTCAGAAGAACGTAATGTTTCAACAGTAGACGGAACCGTATTACCACCAACACTACCGCAAACAACAACGTCACACACTTTTGCCGTAGACACCCATTGGTCCCATCTGCAAGAGAAAAGGAACTACACGTCTTCAAGTAAAATCACTCCCATTCTTCGAAAACGCACATGTAAACCTACTTTCATTTAGTAGGTTTAAAAACAACAGTTTACTGTCTTAATAAAGACCTTCAAAACTTAACCGTTTTTTCGACGCGATAGATCACCAAAACGAGATATGCCCAAATTTTTTGAGAGTCAGAATAAATAATGACCACATAATAAAAGGGAACACATCTTTAGAATCAATTTCAAAATGAAATTATATTTTTAAAAGTAAACTTGTTGAAAGTAACTCAACTATAATATATTTTTTTTAGATCAGGGTACACTTTGATGTTCTGCAGGAACAGGTGGAATAAGAAGCAGATTGGCTCTATATAAAAGAAGATTAATTCAAATAAAGGATTGCAACTAATTCGGTGCACACGTCTATACCTTTCTAATCGATGGTTGTCAAATGTTTGTTTTGAGAAGTATCGCCTGTTTTCATTGACGTATCAACGAGTTAAAGTTGATGACGGTGATCAAAGGAATTTAGATATTTTAAGGGACTCTTATAACGAGTGAATAGTACAATCAATTGGGCACGCTGTTTGTTTAACAATGCTATTGCAAATATAAGAACAATTGATCGAGCATACTCGTATTAGACAAGAGAAAGTTATCATATGTCATATTAAACCGTGAAGACATAAAGAGTAGTGAGATGAATACATAACAAAAGTACTGTAAGGTTAAAATACAATCAAATATACTCACATAATGGTTATTTTCCGTATTATTATCTTTGCAAACCTTTCTCTTTAATGGTCTATTTCTTCAATACAAGAGTTCGACATGACTTAAATATACTTTATAAATATTACAGACACAGACACACACACGTACTTCTTTTACCTATCAAACACTGAAAAACGGACCTGTACTAAGCATTAACATCTTTTTTATTTACGATCTTATAAAAATATAAACGAACTATTTTGAGAATCTTGTTGTATGTCAGATAAAATTTCACTTACTTTAAGATAAAAATGAACTGTAATTTTTCATTTAAATGCAAACCCACTTCTTTTCATGATTCAAAAGTTATACTCTGTAACAGGCACCACCAACTCTGAAGACATGACTTAATAAAATATTTATAAGTTATTTTATTTTTTTAATATGAACTATCTGCTTGATAAATATTGAAAAAACATGTATAAAAATTAGATTTTTTTACAAATGGAATCCTTCATAATAAAATAAAACATTTTTATGAAAATATTTGAAACATGTATCGGAATAAAAAAGTATTTCTTTTATTGCTTTCTTTCTTTAGAGTCTAAAGTTTAGACTATAGATACAAAAAAAAAGCCTTGTTTTATACGGGTTTATGTGAAATATTTTAAAACGGTAATTGTACTTTAAGAATACAATTTTTTTGACTTAATTTAGATGTTGTGGCTTACTTAATTGGTTTGTTAAGTAAACCAAAAAATAAACACTGCAGTTTTTTTTTCATTTTCGATGTTGTAAGAAGCGACAATTTCTAGAAGCTCTGTTTTCCGACATTTCTTAATATCAATTATTTGTTGATCCCTTTTGTTTAGAAGTGATTTAGTCTTGCTAGCTATCCTCGTATACATTTTTTTCTCCTTTCCCTTTTCCAGACTTGGGAAGCGATTGGGATATATCCGCTGTCCGAGGATATTTTGTAAAAAAAATTACCATGGTTCACACAGTCAGTATAATAAAAGACTAGCATTGATGACGTAAACTTCAAAAAATTAATGTCAAACTGGTTGAAAAAGTATATTATCTAACGGGTGTAATAGCCCTGTTTAACGTGCCCAGCCCATATGTGATACTCATTAAGAAAAGTATTAAGAGTGTTAACGCAATATTTAGTTAAATACGGTATTTTTATAATTATTGTTATTTTATGTGATATGTGGTAATAATATTCACATCAAAGTATAAATTAATCAAGTTATCATAAATAAATTTTAAATTTTTACTTACAACGATGGATGAATTAATTGGCAACAAAAATTGTTTTATGACCACGTAAACAAAAATAACAAAGAATGCTTTTTTTTTTTCATATTTAAGACTTTTAACGCCCGTCTGATTAATTTCAAGAAATAATAATTGATCTGCCATATACAAATCAAAATTAAAAAAAACAATGGTTAATGTCGTTGCGTTTTGATTAAAAGGAAATTTCAACATTTTTCTGCAAAAAATCTATTAGTTTTTTTATACAGTTCGCCTAGATGTAGCATGATATTCATGACATGTAGGAGGTCATACTTCTCCCCACCTAAGAAACGTCCCAACTTTTCCAATACACACCTCTCAATTCCAAAGTTAATAACCACATTGAAAGTCAATAAGCCTGTCTATGTATCGTCGCATAAGTCGCATGTTTATCAAATTTCAAAGAAAATTAAATATCGTGAAAATTAAATGTGTACTTTTTAATAGAAATTTATGAATTAACAATCAAATAGTCGTTTGTTTTTCAACATCTTTAGAAAATATTTACTATATAGGACAATTCATGCAGGTTTTCTATGTACCGCTGCGTTGAAGTTTATTTAACGCGAATTTCACTATCTCTGTTTTGCCTGATTACAGATGGTAAATGAAGTGTCAATTCATACATTTATTGAGAACCGCATGATGAAATTAATGAGTTGTATAAACAAGAGATTTTACGATAAAGTTATAGATATATCAATTTAATTATTGTAATTTCTAAGGTGAAATAATTCAATAATTATTACCCTCGCTTTATATTCATAACATATGTTTATAAAATTATAAATATAACATTTTAACAACTAGGTATCCTGTTTGTTCATACGCCTATCTTGAGTTGCGGGTTCGATTTACGTTGGTACTCAAATTCTTTAATAAAATTGCTATACAAATCAATATAATACAAGTCTCTTCAAACTATGTATGATTTTGATATTAGAAAGGAGAACGAAAGACTAACTTAAAGACCGAAGAGTACACTAAGAAGTAAAAGGGAAGATATGTTCAAGATCGAAGGTAACTATCACAAGTAACCAATCTAGTACAGTACAAGACATATGCAAATTGAATGTCTCGATCAAATAACGATACCCTGTAATAAAAAGAATATTACTCTTCAATATTATGTCAAACAGGTGTCTTACTAACTAGGTCATAGATGACATACATTACCTAATTGGTAAGACTCTGTCTTCCAGTCCGGGGATTGGCGGTTTGATTTCCGTTGGTATCTTTTAAAAGCAATATGTTAAAGTGTCGTCTATATACATTTGTATCTATTTTTTTACTTCTGTAAAATCCTTTGAACCAAACTCGAATTTTCCTCTTTAAGCGTTTTATCCAACATAACCTGGGGCAGAGAAGGGTGGACATAGGTGATGCGCCGATTTTGAGACATAGCAAAGGACCACGACGCTCAGAAATGAGTGATGAAGAAGAATATTGTTACCTGACGAACTATTTTACTATACATGTCCCTCGTTGAAGTTTAATATCTTACAACATAAGCCACGGATGCCGTCTAGTTATTACATCGTCGAATATCATATTTTTATATAAACGATACAAAAAAAGTTACACTTCCATTTAATCAAATTTCTGAGATATGTTTTTATGTATTCATTAAAGTTTGATACAGTGATGAAATTATCAATTAAATATAACATCCGCAAAACTCAGCGTTGACATTAAAATATTAATGTTTTGAAAATGAGTATCATACGGTATTATGATCAATATTTCATTACGAGGCGGGCCTTTCATGCACCGAACTGTTTGGACTCAGCCTTTCAAAATACTCCTGCGGCAACTGCGAGATGAATTGCGCGAATATTGTTACGGAGCGTCTTCTACTCTTGTGAATGGAGAAGTTGCCTCCACTTTGCTTGTATTATATTTGCTACAAATATAAAATTGTTCAACTTGTTAAATAATTTTATGAGACCAGTACAGAGATGAAATAAACAATACAAAGATGAAATAATATTAACACATCAGAACAGTACAGAGATGAAATAATATTAACACATCAGAACAGTACAGAGATGACACAATATCAACACACCAGAACAGTACAGAGATAAAATAATATTAACACACCAGAACAGTACAGAGATGAAATAATATTAACACATCAGAACAGTACAGAGATGATACAATATCAACACACCAGAACAGTACAGAGATGAAATAATATTAACACATCAGAACAGTACAGAGATGAAATAAAAGTAACACATCATGAAAAATAAACAAACAATTATGTTACATCGAAAATAAAAAGTTTTATTTTAATTATTTAGTTAATGGATACATTTTAAAGCCTTCATAGCTCTGCAAACTGTTAAAAATTGCAACATAGTTCATATTTTTACCAGAAAGATACAATAAAGCAATCTTTAACATATCAAAATATTCTTAAATCAAAATATTCCAGTGAAGAGAAGTACATGAATCTATTTATTACAAATGGTTATAAAAAATGGCTTTATTAGATTACTTTATTAAATGGAGCCTTATTAGCAAAATCGAAACCCTCGCCTGACTTACAGATGCTTGATTATGTATAAAAATTATATATGTATTATATAATTAAAATCCAACAGTTCAAAGTTTTAAATAATTGCGTTTCTTATCATCGAACGGTTAGTTTTTCTAGGAAAACAGTTATATAGTAAAAAAACTTACACTTAAAACCATGCATGACAAAATGTGTATGATAACAGAATACTCGTAAAACAAATAGCCAAAGTGCTATAAACTAAATGTAATGGCACGATCCAATAGAATACTCCACGATAACACAACACAATGCACCGTGAACCACGCGGTTCACAACCAGCGTGGAATTATTGACACGATATCCGTTCAGCACTATTGTTACAGTTCACTTCCTTAATTGTTTATTGTTTATAAACATTGCAGTCAATACAAATCCCATATTTTACTTAACAAAATCTAAGTCACCTTTTGCTCAATCCTGTTCTCATAAAACACCACTTTTCCTCGATAGTTTGCATTTTTATTATGTACAGTGCAGTTTGGTGAATTTATAATCTTATATCATTAATTATAATATCTGACAACTAGCCTGAAATATGATGAAGAGGTCCTATGTGAAAAACAGACTATTTAAATTTTAAATAATTAGGAATTAAACTCGCAAAATCCAGGTAAAAAACAGGTGTCTTGCTAATTAGGCCACGAAGGTTTATTTTTATTGTGTAACGAAATAAAAATGAAAATCAGTATTCTCTTGATGAAATGTATAAATATATAGGAATAAGATGTTTCGATTTGTATCAAATAAGAATGACCTTTCATACTTCCATCGTTATTCCACATAGTCACAATTGATACCTCACATTTTGTTATCTTAAAAGTTGCATTATAATATCAGAGTTGAGAAGATCCACCGCTAGTGCTTTGAACTATTTGGTGACAATCTGTCTTCATTTTATTAACGTTTTCAAAATTTTTGAGTTATTGGATGCAAGAGGAGGTTTCGTTTATGCGGTAGTTGGATATCTTCATACGTATTTGTTCTTGAAAAGTTCCTGCGCGCGTATTGATATTACTTCGTTTCGTATTTAATCCTCATTATTACACAATTCTTAATTAACCCTTATTTTACCTGAATTTTCTCTCCATTCCTCATTTCACAATTAAAATCTTTTTAGTGAAATAAAAAAAAACAAGAAATTAACTATAATCTAGTGTTATGATGAAAAAGCACCAGGAGTCAAAATAACTCTTTTTTGTGACACTTTTTATTCAAGTTGATTATATTCTTGAAGCTGAGCACAATATTTCCTTACATTTATAGTAAATAAATTCTTGGTTTTAATAAATGTTTATTTTTGCTATTGCAACATTTATATTATTACTGCGTAATATTTAATGAATTAATGATGTTTATTTTTAGTTAACGTTTGTTTTCACGAGCAATATTTCTTTGTCTGTCTCAAAGACATGTCGGTGTCGTGTGTAGCTTTAGGAAGTACTTGAAGACAACAGTTTTTGGAAAATATGTCAAAATATATGGTTAGATATGAACACTACAAATATATACTAGACTAGTTTTTTTCTAATATGTTTAATTTGTTAATAATAGTGGGTTTGATCCCAAGTTAGAGCGCCTTTGAAAAAATTCTACTCTCTAAGCGATACTATAGATGTTGTCCTTTTATTATTATTATTAACTGTCACTCGAGTGTCCCACCACCTTTCTATCCTAGCACTCAACTCATTTTATTTTTTACATTATTTAAAAAAAAGTGGGTTTGGTTCCTAAATTAGAGCGCCCTTGAGGAGAATATGTTCTTTAAATGGTGATGTATAAATTGTTTCAGAAATTATTATTACTATTCCTCAGAATCATAAAAGGTTATCAACCCCAACATAACGAAAAATTGTGAATCTAAAAAGACATAAGAATTAAAAAATTCCGGTGAAGTGTAATAGCAGTCCAGTTCGGAATGCCTGAATGCTAAACAAACATACTTACCACTGGGCCACGATGCCACAGTAAACGAAATATTATTTCATAACGCGCCGCCATATCATTGTTCGGTTCCCAAATGTTTAAGCCTAATATTGCCGGTGGCTGGTTGAATCGGGCTGGGAGGAAAAAAATAGTTAGTCGATGAAAAAACGTGAGAATTGTATAGGAAACTTAAACACCTGGTCGTCAATATGAATGGATCGCCGAGTCACTGCTCACTGCTCAACTTCTGTGTCTTTTTTTCCTCTTGCGCTTAGTATTACCTTGAACTGCGTGAAATAATCACTTGAAAGGTGACTCGCATTTTTTTCAAACTACACGTATGTATTCGCAAAGTTTTTTTCTACAGTACATAGATGGATGAAGAAAAAACGACATTATTTTATTACTATAAGGTTTTTTCTATAAATTTGTATAAAATAATATTTTATTATAATTTTTATAGTAATAGATTGTCCGGAAAGTAATATCGTATTTTTAGGTAAGATTCAAATGTTAAATTGTACCAAACGCTCGTTGACGGTGGTTTTTGATATTTTCAGTGTCTCAGTAATGTCTCATGTCGTAAAACGTTGATTATTATCATTCAAAGCCTTGATTTGGTCGTCCTCAGTAGTAATCAGTATTCCAGGGTGGTTACCATTTTCGAGTGTCATATCACCATTACAGATTGTATTAAACTACATTTGACACATGCGATCGGTAACTGCATCGTCGCCATATACAGGACAAAGTTTTTTTGTGGTTAATATTGTATTTTACCTTTGCGGTGGTAAAAAAGTATCAAGCACTGAAAAATCAACTTTTTTGATTCCATCATCAAAATGATGGCAAAAAACGATTATGTATTTGGGGTAAACAGTGGCCTAAAATGCACTTAATTAATTATTACTTTTTTATAATAATATACATTCAGTGTGTTTGGAATGAAGTTAGTGAGATATTTTATTTCTTAACATCTATCTTAAATTACTTTCACGATAACCCAATAAGTTATACATATGTTCGTTGTCATATTAAAATTTACAACAACTTATAAATATAGTATTATTTTATTTATACGCACATAAGATCAATAATGGAATATTAGATTCGTAGTTTATAAAAGCGAAACGAAGACTATGTTAAAAATGGTCATAATAAAAGGAAAAATTTTATAGCACCGTTTCGAGAGCTGACTCTTCTGGGATTCAAATTCACTATTATTCACAGTTCAAAAATATATAAAAAATTGAATATAAGAATAGGAATATAGAATACGGACGTATGGACTCTCAGCACCGTAAAAGAGAAGAAACTTTGAGATAGAATAAAAAATGTTCGCATCAGAAGAAATTTAAGAGTTTGAGCATCCTTGAAGAGAGTCTACTCTTTAAATGGCGCTATGTTAATTGTTCTTTTATTATTATTATACAATACATTGCTAGATTAAGGAGACAATGAAAAACAGCTGGTGTTCAGGATACTACCTAAGAGATAAAAGGAAGACTGGGAGCTCACATCTTAGGAGAGACCTAGCTGATAAGAACAGACGCAAGAAGTGAAAAATTTTACTCGTATTTACATCAAACAAGCGGAACGAAATTACGAATATATTTAAATTTTTGTGTTATTTTTATAATATATAATAATTATAATTTTTTTCTTACATACCAATAATAAATTTACACGAACTTAAGTGTTTTACTATAAAACTATGCTTTTTAATTTTTTTATTTAAGAGGATAAATTCATTTTATAAATTTTTCCATTTTAAATCTGTCTTTTACTAACCTGTATCATGTTTTAAAAAAATATTTTACATATATTTTATAAATACATTTTTAACAAGTTTTGTACATTTTATCTTAATTTGTTAACTCTACCGACGTACTCGTACCTTATAAAATTTACTGTAGTATTGAATTAAATACGAGTATGCCAGAACATTTCGTTTTCTATTTGCAATTTTCATACCGTGAGAACTTAATTGACTACCGAGTGACATTCGTTATCAGCAGCGGAACAGATAAATGTCGTACCTTCTCTATACCCTCTGAATTCGCACCGGACGTTAAGAGTTCGATTCCGCCTACGGCATTAGCCAAACTAAATCCACATACATTTGTCGTTATCCCATGTACTGACAGGAATTTATCACATTCGTGCGGTGCTTTGTAGAAACTATTCATATACCTAAGGGAGTTGAAAAAAAATCTACTTAATAAACTCTAGAACAGTAGTTGCCAAACTCAATAAGGATGTGAGCTACTTTCGGAAATTGAAATTGTCTGGTGAGCTACTTAACATATACGAGTACATATTCCTTCTTTATAATTTTTATCATCGTCCTTTATCGTACCATACACAATATTATTATATTACTTAAAATAAATTAGGACATCAGACTTCACACTAAACAAACACACTTTTCTTTAATTTCAATGAAGAAATAATCCTCTTCCTATTCTGTGTGATAATGATAGATTTAAATTTTTTATTTTTATAAATTTTTTTGTTGACATAGTGAAAAAAACAAAATGAATGGTAACTTTGTAAACGTCAAGCTTTGACGATCGCGTGGAACTATGTGAATCTGCGAGAGAGAGATAAAGTGTATGGCGCAGTTCCCATCGTAATACATCGCTGACTGCTTCTCTATTTTACTTAGAAATTCATATCACAACGACAACTTGTTAAGCGTTTCATTGAAATTTAGTTCGATAAATATTTAATTTCGGAGTCCAATACTAAAATTTGAAAGACAAATTTATTAATATGATAAAATATCCTACGCGAGCTACCGAAATGCCGCGAGCGAGCGACCGTTTGGCGACCACTGCTCTAGAATATGATGTTTTATAAGTTATCCTATCAATGTTTTTTTTTCAAAAATGCCTTCCGAACGGTCAAATGAAATTCACTTGAGCCACTAAGATTGATTTAAAACAATCAGTGAGACAGGGCCGTCCCTAGACATTGTGCTACCCTTAGGCTAGCTGGAAAGTGCCTCTCTTATATTTCCATAAACGCTGTAATTAACATATACTATTAAAGTTTACTTAACTGATATTAAAACTATAGATAAAATTATATTTTATTATTCTATTATTGTTAGCGTAACTACTCCTCTGATCGTATTGAACAAAAATCGCTATCTCGAAAATAATAAAAGGAATCTTATATTCCTACATAGCTACTACCTAAAGACTAAATGTGCCTACCTACATATCACAAGATATAAAAGTGGCACGCTTGATCTTTTCTAATAACACCAAAATAGATTCACCAACCTAAATTTACAGACAAAAGGTGTATCATGTCTATAATAATGTGTTTGAAATTTGCATACATCCATATTGCGTTTTGTCAAAAGAACTCAATCTTTAAAATAAAATTAAAAAATGTTTAAGATTTTATTCTCGTTTACTTTTATTTTAAATTCGCCGCCTTACTTGCTTACCTATTAGTTATGGAAGACCCTGAATGAGACTTACTTCCTTACCTATTAGTTATGGATGAACCTGAATGAGACTTTCTTACTTACCTATTAGTTATGGATGACCCTGAATGAGACTTTCTCACTTACCTATTAGTTATGGATGACCCTGAATGAGACTTACTTACTTACCTATTAGTTATGGATGACCCTGAATGAGACTTTCTTACTTACCTATTAGTTATGGATGACCCTGAATAAGACTTACTTACTTACCTATTAATTATGGATGGCTCTGAATGAGACTAATAGAATCGTATAT
The DNA here is from genome assembly GCA_949825065.1 of Odontocerum albicorne. NCBI lineage: Eukaryota > Metazoa > Arthropoda > Insecta > Trichoptera > Odontoceridae > Odontocerum > Odontocerum albicorne. The sequence goes on from OX463850.1 coordinate 13,790,990, forward strand.
GAGATTTTAAAGGAACAAAATAATCGATGATAATTTTTAAAATAATTCGCCAAACACTTAGCAAATTTTTAGACATGTCTGTTAAACATAGTACTTCCAACATAAAACGGGGGAAACAGTAAGAAACCTTTATTTTACACATTTACATTTTTTTTAAAGATTAGGTTTTTTTTCCAAAAACGATTTTTTAATACCTAACATATATAGTATACATATTATGATCAATGTTATTTTTCAGTTAGGTATTATATTTTTTTATATTTTGGTTTCTTTTATAGAATTTATTTAGTGTGTTACATTGCACCATTCGACACACTGACTGGAATAAATGTATTATTATTGCTTCAAACTATTTTGTTTAAGAGCGTTATTACTAAGGCAAAGTAAATTATGTAAACTTTTCAAGTAAGTAGGAAAAAATAAAACACTCGTTCTACAATAAGACCAGATATGAGTTAAATTAATAAGTAATTGTAAATTTGCAATTTAAATTATGAATTCTTTAATTTCAATCTATTCCTATTGTTTGTCTATATATATATATATATATATATATATTAAAAATAACACATAATATTTTTCGGTCTATTTTAACTACTAACTTACGATTATGTGTGTGTTAGTAAGAAACAAGATTCCTCTTCTTAATAAGATAATTGATTTAATCGACGGGCCGCGTTGACTAATAGTTTTCAGTCCGGGCACAACCCGGCAGACTGGCCGGACGACGCGCCCGGGAAAGGAGAAGAGCATCAAATAATTAGGCGGCGGATCCGGCCACGGCACGGCAGACTGGCCGGCCGGCAGAGCGGAGGAGAGAGGAGTACCCAATAATTAGGCAGTACACGGGGCGGCATATTGCATAAGGCCCTATGTGATTTGCTTACCGGTGAAATAGATAAATCAGTGGTACGCGCTATGGATACATTGTATTATATGCGATAAAGCACTCCCATGCCCGCGGGCCAATCGGCCGTTCGCTGCTGAACCCAGTGTACTTCATTATATATTTAGTTTCATAGATAAAATATATATATATATATATATATATATATATATATATATATATATATATATATATATATATATATATATATATATATATATATATATATATATATATATATATATATATATATATATATATATATATATATATATATGCTAACATTTTTTCTTAATGTCATAACATGATGATGATGACCACTTGAAGGATTCATGATTGATTCGTCATCGTTGCTGGACCTCTTCCTCTTCGCCATTTCAACAAAGCTCAGTCGGAAAATGAAGCTGTGACCTGGAGTTTGTTTTAAGTGAGTGAACCGTTACACACCAGCAGACTCATTGATTACACCGCTATTTTAGATCCGATGGTACACCAAAGTGAGACGATCGGAACACACCGGCGTTTTGGGGGACATTATGGATAAGAATGATACAAAAATAAAATGGATAAATTGTGGATTGAGGTTAACCTTAAGTTAACTCGCTTCTATCCGTATTAGTGGTTATTTTATTTAACGTACCGGACAATTATTTACGCCATCGTGAATTAAGATTGTTTTCAAAGCTGGTTTCACGAACTGGGTTGTTAAGAGCATCACCACTCGCACACGGAATGGCGTTAAATGAATTTTCCGACATTGACATCTTCCACATCTCGATGGTTAAATTGAGGATTAAATTCGTCAGTAAACCTTGCAGGTATAACTGAGTCACTTTACAGGGAGCATAAGTAACTTAGACTTATAATCATTCTTTTTTTTTCATGTTGTTTTCTGTAATTTGATTAAACATGTATCAAATGTAATAAAATAAAAACATTGAAGAGCGGAGCATGGAAACATTTTTTTTGTGCCCCATTCATTGAATATTGTTACTAGATGAATTATTTTACTAGTGTACTTTTTCTAGGGTACCATTGGAAATTAAAAATGAAACCTCGGGAGCAAATCCTGCGTCTTACCATCTGGTCTATTAATTAATTCAATTGTCTGGCTAGCCTATTACAATATCCAGATTGGAGGGAAAATAGTAGAAGAGCATCTTTCTATAGATGCGCATCTCAAATTATTTAATTTTCTCATCGATGTTTTTTTCTACATTGAATAATTAGTTAACAATTAATCATACTTTTATTTTCTTCTTCTTATATAAAAAAATATCACGGAAAAATCGTTTTATATTATCGCTATACTATATGAGTATATGAAACATACAAATTGAGTCTCAAACGTAAATCTACTGGACTTAATCACATCACCCATCCAAGAGGCCCAATAATATTTGCAGGCAATAACGCTTCTTCCTTCTACCGGCTTCTAAGAAAAAACTCCAGAGAAATCACCGCAGACAAAAAAAAATACTTTTCACTGATTATTTCCAAGAAACTCATATATTAACTACGTATATTTTAACTATTTCTATCCTTTAAATCGTTTATTTATTAACACTTGATTTTATATTAATCTGGCAGGCTTATTACCAAGTGGCGATTTCTTCCAATCAACCAGATAAAAATATATATAGACCATTGCCAAAAAAAGGATATAAAAATAACAACAATGAAAGTGAGACTTCATCAATGGACGAGAAGAACAAGGGATGATAGATAAAATAATCAAATCGGAAATATAACGGAAAACATTGCTGAATTGAAATTAAAGGTTATTTTTAATCTGATTCCAGAATCTTACAGCATGGACAGTTAACGACATAAGAAAAAGGGAACGGGGAATTCGCAAAAGCCAATAAATAATCTCTACTTAAATATAGTATAAATCTGTGATCCGAAAGACGTTGAATATTTTTGATGCGATAAAAGGGAAGGCGGTACAGTTAAGGATACAGTCAAGTTACAATATCTAGAGTTTGCGTCTATTTCTTATATTCACTGAAAACGTTTCATTTTAACAAGAAATAATATAATCGTACTTTCTCAAGCTAAATATGAATATCAGAGAAACATTTTGATAATGCTCTTGTTAATTCTACTGTTCTTACGTAGCGGTCCCCGAGCGCATTGCTGAGGAAAGTGCAGTCCCCTGACTTTCCTCAGCAATGCGCTTTTTCCCTACTTTTGAAAACCTTTCCTTAATTTAACCACGCTCTAATGACGTCAGACATTTTCTTTCCGAAATTCAGAATAATATATTTTATTTTTTAGCTTTTGTTTGCTTTCTGCAAATGGAAACAACAATAAAAAACACATCAAATTTAAAACGATGCAACAACTTGAAGTATTAACACTGTTTTTTTAACACCGTACATTTTGAACTAAATAATTAATGTTTAAAATATATTCCATAATTGAGCACAACCATGCTTTGTTTTGTATTATTATATATACACCTATTAATATAACATATATCACACGTGAATTTAAAAAAAAAATATGTATTATGATTTCCTTCAACTTACCAAACGACTCTTGATTTACATTTTGTACAACAGGCGCAAAAAAAACTTGCTACGCCACTGCCTCCGTAATAGTCAAATGACAGTTGTCCTTATAATCTAGAATTGAAAATAGCAGAGATTGTACGAACAAAATTTTCAGATTTAGGGAATAGGATTCTTTATATATCTTTAAAGTAATTACAGCTGAAGATTTTCAGATTTAGGGAATAGGATTCTTTATATATATATTTAAAGTAATTACAGCTGAAGATTTTCCTTCAAATTTTGTTATGGTTATTTTGCTGGGTTTTTTGGTTACGAATATTTTTTGTGAGGGATATAAAAGAATTAAAAAATATCTTCACAAAATAAAAATATACACACCACTTATACAAAAGGTTATTCCTCTTCTTATGCTATCTTTAGGAACGAATTAATCCAGTCAGATAGATTAAAATACACTTTTTACTGTATCATATCGAATCACTATTCCTATATAGTGTCTAAAAAACAATTATTAAAAAAGGTTGTATTGAATCACTGTATTACACTTCCATTGTTTACAATACAACCAGGAAAGATTATTGTCCATTTTTATAAGTGCATCTGAAATTGAACCTGAAACCAAGATTGGAAAAGAAGTGTTCTACCAACTTGTTCACTGATTTCATTTACTTTAATTTAGTAATCACGTGTAGAAAAAGTGTGTCAGCGAGTTTAAAAGAAAATATATTTCCAGTTTAAAGTATTGAAAAAGTTTTTTTTTTTCATTTTTTATCAATGGTTTAATATGTATTATTTGTTCAAGTTATACTCATTATTTATTCTCAACACACTATGGCATAGTTTATTTTTTTATGTGTATTCAAATTATAGAACTAAAATATTAACTTTAAAAACGTTGTTAAAATGATAATAATATGAAACAACGTTTAACAACAATTTTTTTATGATTTTGTTTTGAAAGGAAAAATATTGCATTCAAGTTTCAAAATATTAACAAATTTTTACCTTTAAATATTAATATTCATATTTTCTCTCCAAGAGCTACCAAAACTATATGTTATTTCTAAAAAAGAAAGCAGGAACCATCGGACTTTTGGAATGTGAAGAAGACAAGGGCTTAAACTCGTTCCGGAAATTCCGATGGACAATTCTCGGAACTTGATGAATTCCAATTTTGAATCAGCTCCATTATAATTAGGGTACATGTATTATTGCAGATAATTATGCAGAAAATTTTAAATTGCCAATTTCTTACTAATTTTATGCATTACCGAGATTATGAGCACTTTATTTAATCGATATAATATACTGCTAGTTAATAATTTAGTTAAGATGTTAATTTAAAGATGAATTAAAAAGGTTTATTTATTATATTTTTCTTTATTTTACAAAAACATTTGGATCTATTTATGAAATTATTAACACTTGTGTAATAAGGCCTAAAATATTCCGGCCTAAAGATATACAAAAAGTGATAGAATGAACAAAAAAATCAGTATAGTCTCCCTGTAGTTCAATACGTTTTTTAAAACGATCAATTAATTTTTCAATACTACTGAAAACATATTCTGAAATTTCGTTCACAAAATGTTGTAACACTGCGAAGATCACTCCTTGGATACTTTTTTTCCAGACAAATCAGATTTTATTTTTGAAAATAAAAAATAATCATTATGGCTGAGTCGGCATTATAGAGGAGTAATTCAATTCTTGGAAACCACAATATTGAATGACAGTAAATGCAGCAACAGAAATGTGCACTGGCGCATTGTCACACAATAATCTCACGCCTCGTAACAATTTCCTATGCGTTTTGCTTTTTATGGCATCTTTACATTAATGGCGCATAACCGTAGTGTTTCTCTCTTAGAAGTCAATTAATGGAATTTCGTGATTATCCCACAAAGTTTTTGCCATAATATTTTTTTAGGATTGTATCACCTTGACTTTCTAGGATCTGGTGATCCTAGGCGGCACCACTCCATTGAACTCTTTTCCAACAAAGCATGATGATACAAAATAATAGTTTCATCCTCTGTTATAATTGACTCAATATTTTTTTCTTTCCCATCGTAGAGTATTAAAAAATTATGCAACGTTCAACACGGTTACCATTTGGACAGCACTCAAGATTTTTAGCACCCCTCTTACGCTCACCTTATTTATACCAATATGATCGTGCAGAACTTGAAGCACTGTGATTTTGGAAAGCTCGTATATTTCTGCTATTTCTTTTGAATCTAGTATTCTATCTTGTAACATAGCTTTTCCATAAACGCAATTGTTTCTGGAATAGTTGGCTATGCTGGTCTGCCTTGACGAGGGGCATCTTCAATCAATTATCTGTCTAAGTTAAGCCGTTTTACCCAATATTTTACTGTATAATATGATGGAGAAGATTTTCCATGGACAGTTTGTGTTTATACACGCTTTGACTATTTTAAACCAGAAACTTTTTGACATCGGTGGTATTTTATGGGAATGAATATATCGATTAGTAAATTAAATATATGTGTGCACATTCTTAATTTGCGAGGAGGAAGTCACTGAAATAAAATTTTACTGTATTTTAGTAGTGTTAAAAGTCTTTTGAGTGGTAATGCTTTTCATATATGTATTCTTGATGAATTTCAAATTCATATTAGATTATTTTCTATTTGCATAAAACGCAACCTTATATTATAGATAAATCGCCTGCAGAAAAAATATAGTTTGAATGGTACAGAGAAAGGGTAGATATTCAGCTCATAGGAAGGGATAGATAGTCATACTTACTAAGGAAATAATGCTATTAATCTGTCTATAGCAACTACTCTTTGTACTGAAAAATTCAGAAAGGTGTGTTGCTCGTACCGAGAAGAACATTGAAAGGTCCCCATGGGGATCTGTTTTATAAGATCGATACTATTACTGAAGAAGAATCAGATCAAGCAAAATGGTGTTGAAATGATGAAATATACTCAGAAATGAGCAAATGAGCAGAAATAGTGGTAAATATTGACAAAAGTGTTAGGCGCGTGCGCTGCCGCTCTCTAGTCGGCATCGCCATAAATCATGCCAAGAATGATATCGACGATATAGTAAGCATGTAACCTTGTACGTATACTTCTGTATATTTTGTGATACACATTATAAATTTAAGGAGTATTTAACACAAGTATTACTTTTAATTTCATTGAATTTTTATTTGCATGTTGCGTTTAAACTGTTTAATTTCATAAAATAAATAAGGAGAAATATTATACTAATCATTTTATTGATAACCAAAACAGTACAAAACGTATTTCAAAAATACGAATATAAAATAATTTACCATAATACTCGTAGCGCACTTAAAAAATACATAGATCTTTACCCATTAAAAGTTCTACTCATCACTACATCTCTGAAGGGATGAAGAATATTTATTTATAAATTGACACCATTTATTAACATATTTCAAACAGTATTAACTTAAGAATACTCTTGAATGTACATATATAGCATCACTATGTCTATATTTTATTCTAGAGAGATAATTATTTCATTGTTAAATACCTCAAAAATTTACTTTAATAGAACCAAATTCAAATACAGTAAAATCAATCAAATATGCTATCAGACATTATACCACTAATATCCAAAGTTTCCTGCTTGAACAAGTAAGATCGTGCATGGACAGATAACATGCCGGTGATATCCATCGCATAGTAACACGATACCTTTTATTTTAGCCTCAGTTGTATGTATGTCAACTATAGCTGATAGATGACGTGTTGTTTCGTTGTATTCTGAAATATTAAACTTTAAATATCGCGAGGCTAAAAAATTTCTTACCAAAAAAGGGAAAACCCCGGTAGAAATTGAACGACTTTAGTATCTATTTAAATGTTATTACTATTGAAGGTCTGACCTTAGTGGTACGTATAACGTGTTTTGTGACAGCATTATTCCTGACCAAAAGTTGAGGGTAATATTATATATAAATATTTAAATCACTTACATTACCCTTGGCAAGTGCACCAATGATGGTTAACACAGTGTTACTGTTACCAAATAAATATAAACTTTTTGAGCATGACATCTAACTTATTGAAGTCTAAATTACAAATAATTTTACAATCAGCATTTTTTTTCGGTTTATCGTATTTTTAGTTATAGGACGCAGATAATGGCTATTGCAAACAAACAGTAGCCTTAAATATATCCAAGGATTTTCCTCATCCATCACATATTTGTTTATGTATTGCTAGTATTACTGTTTGTTTGAATAGAAGATGGTCGACGGTTTGAAGGCGTTGTAACCTTAATCTTTAAGGCGATATTAAGATATTTGGTTAGGAATATGAAAGCCGTAACTGTTTTCCAAATCAACAATACTGCGATACGTTTGAAAATTGTTTTCAACTAAATGTTTTTTTTTGTTGTAAAAAATATGTCTTGAAATAATATAAATATCCACCTAGTATTACTGCGTCTATTTGTTTGATGCATTTCGAGCGTTGCAGACGGGCATTGCCACTCCCGCCTGGTGCTAATGATGAGCTCTCCGAAGAAGTGGTACGTGGCAGCTGGTGGCCGCTGCAGCGTGATTCTACATTATTTCATTTTACATCTTTTATTGCCTATTTACCCAATTACCCGCAATACAGCCGACTATGCACTCGTACAAGGCCCGAACCAAATCTCATTCTGCGCTCGTGTCAATTACTGTTTCAACAGAAAACATTATTATCCTAAACATGGCGCTGAAATCACTGTGCTGCCGAGGGGTACACAGAGGTAGAATTGTTCGTTTCAATGCATTCAACGTAAAAGCATATTATTCACTGGTTACAAAATACGTTTTATTGTACATATATATACAATACTTTCATTATATAAAGTAGCTTGTACTTGATGTGACATATTGAAGGCGGTAATAGAGGAGTTTAATTAAATTTAAAAAACTCTTTTTATTAACATTATATCAACTCGATACAATTACAGAATTAATAATTAAAGAAAAAAAATGTAATAGTTTGTATTAAATTGTTTTATCAATACACTTATTACTCGGGGTATGTATGTATACTTCGTGATAAAACATGAAACCAGTAGGACCTTAGCATTGCTCTCGTTATACTCCAAGTTCACTCAAACTGAAGAGAGCCGAGGGAGAGGAGATAAAACGTGTCATAGGAATAAATGTTATTAGCAGAATACCAAAGTAGTCATTATTAAATATTCAAATATTAAGGTCCACAAGGCTAGCCAAAAAACTTTGAACTTTAATAGTAAGATGACTTTTCCGAATAATGATTCTAGCCCATACACATTGTTTAGCCGTTAATAGTGATAAGACTTTTCCGAATAATGACATTAGCTCATACATATTTTTTGCCGTTAATAGTAAGATGACTTTTCCGAATAATGACATTAGCTCATACACATTGTTTAGCCGTTAATAGTAAGATAATTTTTTTCTGAATGACACTAGCTCATACACATTTTAGCCGTTAATAGTAAGACGACTTTTCCGAATAATGACATTAACTCATACACATTGTTTATCCGTTAATAGTAAGACGACTTTTCCGAATAATTACACTAGCTCATACACATTTTTAGCCATTAAAAGTTTTCATCACTGCAGGGATGATTTACATTTTAGTATATATTTATTTTTCTGACGCCATTAAGTGATCAAAGATCCCTCCAAGAGCGTCATCTTTTATTATCGTTCTAATTGGCTAGAAGATATTGTCGTATGACAATAAACCTGCAAGTACTATGTAAATGGAATTGTAACACAATACAATCAAGTTATAGTATATGTATTGTAGATATATTTTCTTTAGAAAATTGTTAAGTGGGTATCTCGTAGTAGAATAAATATGAATATAAGATGATGATGCTGACAATGAGTTGGAAAATGTTAATGTTTAGCTTCGTGTTAGTATAGTTGATAGGTAGGTGTGAATACTGAAGTGAGAGCAATTACATATTGGCGTCAGTGTGTCTAGCCCTTCCCCTTAAATTTGTATTCAGGACATGGCGGCGGTACGCTAAGCGGGTGCCAAAATCATAATTTATACTTGTACTATATATCTTATTTATATATCCTTTGCATTTATTTTAGTTTTAATTTTTTACAGCTCTACTGTTCATGGTGTATATAATATAATAATTTTAAAGGTGTCAATTTTTCATTCTTTATAAAGATAAAGATCTGAGAATGAATGTCCCTAAATCCAAAATGATAGAAAAGTGTAAAAGTTAATATAATACTCGTATGTGTTTTGTTAAAAAATAATATACGTCGTAGAGGAATAATCTTTATTACAAAGTTCATTATAAAATTTCTCGATCAATTGCTTCTTTAATTTTAAGTATCTGAAATGCAAACTACATTTCTGCACATCATATGTGTAGAAATGCATTCCTACACATAAAGATGATTTTTTACATATCATACATTATTATATGCATGTCAAACACGTTTATATAAAGAATGCATATATTTAATTTATATAATAAATATCTACTGTTTAAAGTGATTACACATGTTTGTTTATATAAAAAAATAATTTTGAAAGAAATTTTACATTTTGTATTTCCCAATATTTGTTTTTAATCATGATAAGTTTAAAGCAGTTTTTGATATGCATAGACACGAGGTAAAGCACTGGACTTCCGTGCGGAAGGTCACCGGTTCAAATCCCGCGCTGTGCTACTCCCCTCAAATGGCATAGACATTTTTTCCGCCCAATATTTGGAGGTATAAAGATACCTATGACTTTGGTCATCTCTATTATTTAAAAAAAAGGAAAAAAGATACCGGTGTGATTCGATCGTCTTACTTCGGTGTGCCATCGGATTCAAAACAGCGGTGTGGCTGGTGCGTTTGCTGGTGTGCAACGGCTCATTCACATGAGGAGAAAAATATTTAAAAACCCAAAACCAAAGCTTCGATTTCTAATTGAATTGGCGTTAGATCCTCGACAAGACAACAACGGTGATGAAAGCAGTTTTCAATTTTAAAACGCAATTATAATTATAATATATTTTTGCTTTTGATGTACTTGTGCCATATTTATCTCTGTTTTATACATAAATGTTTTTCCGTTTTAATTATGTGTTCAAGTTTTGATGTTTTTTTTATTTTGCTTTCATTATGCATATATTTTAAAGTTTATTTGTTTTCTTTATGCATAGGTTTTAGAGTTTATTTGATTGCTTTTTTTAATTTGAAAATTTGCGTCTTTTTATTTCATGTTTTTTTTTATTGAATTTAGACTTTTAAGAAAGGCTACGGCCATCAAATCTCATAAAAGAAATATTTTTTTGGTACAAAAATGAAATGTATTGTTTTGAATCAATATCAAAATCGTTAATTATATTGTTGTGAGCTGCAGTTGTAACAAAGAATATTATATTTATCTTAGACATATGCATTTATATATGAAATGCATTAAACTAACCGAGATACCCATAGGCCGATAAGTTAATAAATATCGTCAATTACCTTGACACTGGGATTTTCAACTAAAAAAGACCGAGTTGATAAATTGTGATAGTAGACAAATCCAAAACCTGGCAAAATTAATAAATACCTTATTCATGTCATAAAGGATTCTGTAATCTTAACAGTGTTATAAAATCTACTTTGAAATAGTATCACTATTACAACTACTTTTAAATTCAATGTAGCATGCTTTTGAAGTATTTTAAGTAAAAAAAAAACAGTAATACGGCTACTCTTAAAGCGTGCTACTTTTTCCGCTTTTGATAATACTGAGTATAACATTATGGAGAATCGCTGTCCCGACACACGGAAAGAAATATGACTAACTGTGGTTAGTTACACGATTAATTAAAAAAAAATATAGGTAAAGTATGCATGGGCTATCGAATGAGGTACAGTAGATGAAAACCGCATTAAAAACAGTGATTAAAGACAGAAAATAATTATAAAACCATGAAAATGTATCTAAAATGAAACAAATGTTGAAATATCGATAACTAATAATGTCAATGATATAACATAAATACAAGGAAAAGTGAATAAAGAGGTATTCGACGACCAAAGCTATAGGATCCGTTCCACCTATGTCAAATGAGAATATCGTTTTGTTGATGAGCTACAATATTATTAATAAAATGGTTATCGCGTTTAAGCTTATTTATTTAATACATGACAATTTTAATCCTTTTTTATACATTCGATTAATCAAATTTGTAGTATTTAAATTACTTGTTTTGAGACAATACAATAACACAATGTTTCTATTAATCCAAGTGCGTTTTGAAACTGTGACCAAATTCATTCATTTGTACGCATAAAAACACAAGAAAATATTTAATCCGAATTTTGATTGTTATTTTATTGATTTATTTATTGACAACAGTTCACGCACTCAGAAAATTATTTACGATTATACTCAATTTCTTGCTATTTTTTTAAGTTGAGTTCAAATATTATTAAGAAACGAAATCATCTATGAACTTAATGGTTTGACCTTTGTCTAACCAGAACTTTGCATAGGTTTCTGTCATTTCATTAGCCATTCAGAAATATTTATTCGAGAAGTCTTCTGTGAGCTATGTGCAGATCAGCAGGTGTACCACGGTCTGAACAGTGCCATTTGTAGTTTATATTATTAGCGGATTTCCGTGAAAAGCCAGGACATTCCATGCAACGATTATTTTCAATTTAATTAACGAATAAAAAATAATTAAGCATTGTAACGGAAACACATATTATTTTCAAATCACATTAATTGTCGCAAGTAAGACATACAGTCAAGCAAATCGATATATTGTGGCAAGTTCTATATTTATTGAAGGAAATTGTAAGTCAAATGTATACCTACCGATTGTTTTCATTAAAAATAAAGAGAGAAAAATTGTTACGTTTCACAGATTTAAATAATGACCGCAACTACCACCTTCCTGTCTAGCACTCAACTTTTTTTTTTTGTAAAATTAAATAAGTCAATAATAACATAACATAGTAGGTTTGAAGAACAAGTTCTCGTAACAGCGCCCTTTAAAACTGTTTGCTTCTCTAAACGTAACTACTCGTATATAAATTGTTACTTTATTATTAACGAATAACACGTGTGAATTCTTTAATTCATAATATAAAATCTGTTCTATTATAAACAATAATTAAACATTACAACGGAAACACATATTATTTTCAAATCACATTAATGTCGCAAGTAAGGCTAAATACGAAACTTAAATAAACTTTCTCAGTCCTTACCTTGTTGAGCTTATTTAAATGATCTGTATTTATTCTCAGGGCGTTATAAAAAACGTTTTCGAAAATATTTTTTTAAATCACTTTTTTGAGAGTGAAGGTTGTAATACCGTCGAAATGTCGGCCAACATTTAGGCTTATTCAATAGGGCAACAACTCTGAAAAATATTTCAAACTAGTGAAGTTTTATGGTAATAATTTCTCAAATAAGCTTCTGCAAAATAAACATCGGTTTAATATGATTTATAATATTTCTAAAACAAGCCTTAAAAAGTGTCGGAATATTTGATAACATTATTAAATCTTATTTATTTGTATAATTCTATTATTTTCCTCTGTATTTCAATCATTATTATCAATGATGAAAACAAATATAAAATCTTAGACACAATATGTCAAATTCTTAAACATATTAAATTCTTCAAAAATCTCCAAGTATTTGTTTGATTCTATAATTGTATTATTTCCCTCCATATTTTAGTCATAATTATCAATGATGAAAAAACATACATAAAATCTTAGCCATGATATGCCCAGTTCTGAAACATATTGAATATGGGATCTGATTATTCAAGGCCAATTTTATAGAAATTATAGTCTTGGGAAGTTATAAATGTCGAATAAAGGTTATTTGAAAATGTTAATGTTTCGGAAATTTAGATCAACTATGAACGACAAGTACTCTAATTTTACCATGTATGTAGCAAACCGGAGAGAGATTTTTTTCTAAAACTCGTACTAACGGGCAGTCTGGAAGAACGATGACAGAAGTAGATCGACTAAGTCAGGAAAACAACTAAGTCCTTTGTGAGGGCAGCTCTTTAAAATACTGAAAGTAGACCACCAACCCATCAACTGGCCAAGTCAGGAACGCAACAGGGCCACTGTGACAACAGCACTTCAAAGACCCAAAGTAGACTACCAAATCAATGAACTGGCCAAGTCTGAAACACAACAGGGTGTTCTGTGACGGCAGCAATCCGAAAGGCCCAAAGTAGACCCCTAACCTAATAGACTTGTCAAGTCAAGAACGCAATAGAATATTCTGTGACGGCATAAATCCAAAAAATCCTCATGAATTTTAATGAAATAAATTCTACGCCGACAAACGTATTTAATTGTCAGATAAGGATTAACAATTCGTCCTCTATGATAGAGTTTTTTGAAAGATTTGTGTTAAATTTTATTAGACTTCCAATATATTTAGTACAACTGGCAATCTCTTCCCACCAACAAAAAATATTTAAAATTAAACTTGAATTCTTTTTAATACAATTTGGGTTCCGGTAAGCCCGTATGTGGATGGAGTACGATTGTCAGATATTTTGTAGATGGAAGATGCCTGTGTGTGTCAGTTTATAGCGTGCAAGCTATGCACTTCAGTAAGTTCACATTCTAGGTACATCAAACCCAAAGTTCCGATGGGGCAAGGATAGTAGTGCTATAAGAATTTATGATAAACAGAATATATTATAATATAAACAAAAAATATGGTGTGAAATCTCAGAATAAAACTATCCCTGAAATGAATCCACCTGGAATCAAACCTAGGGCACCTACATGCATATCGTGAATGCTTATTATTAGATCACAGCAGCCGATATTGGGCTGACTGGAAGACAGACGTCTTACCAACTAGATAGTGGATGTCATCTTCATGGTAAGAGTTCATGACAGAGGGAAATTTCTTCTACGTTCACCCCATCTGGGACGAACTAATACGCCCATGATGAGGCCGAGTTGCTTCTCCCCTGAGCGCTGCCGATAAATCGGCCCACAATAAAACGGCATTCCGTGCGTGCCTCAGCTCTGTAAATTATTGTGGCGATTACTCTTGAGGCCTGCGCGTCACACGACTTGCCACAGGAACTGTTAAGTAGTTTTCACTTGAAGTCAGTGGTGAGTTATTGGTGCAACTTGAAATTCTGCTCCATCAAGTTTCATAAAAGCTATGCTTCATCCGCAATGATGATTCTTAAGAATTCTTCATATTTCAAAATAACTTTTCGTATGTATCTATATTAAACTGTACCTAATTTGTATTATCAACATTCATAAAAGTTTCATAAGAGTATTTATGAAAGTTGTCAATAAAATTAGATATATTTAAATATGAAAACATACGAATAGTTATTAAGAAATGTGAATTTTTCTTAAGAATCGTCATAGCTTTTATGAAACTTTTATAAGTGTTTGCAATAAGCCCAATAGGTTATAAGATATAGAACGAAAGTGTAATACAATACAATACATACAAAAATGTAAACTGAAATGCGAAAAATTCTTAAGAATCATCATTGCGAATGAAGTACAGCTTTTATGAAACTTTTATGAATGCTGCTATGTAATACAAATTAGACAAAGAAACGTCTAGTTTGGGATCTTAACCTGTTGTGGGTGTATCTCAATTGGCAAGGTTTCATAAGATAAGCCCCGACCTTTTCATAACATATCTTTCTCAAATATTATATGTCGTCTTAACAAATATCAAACTTTTCTTTAATATTTTTTAATGTTGATTAAATTTGAATTACAGTTAAACCGTTTAGAAATCCCAAAAATGTGATAGTGAAATAATTCAACAATGTTAAAGACTAACTGGTCAGTGCGTGTCTCCTTTCAGCACCAGGAAAACGCTAATAAAAGATCTGCAAATATAGAGATATTAGACCGCAAAGCATAACAGAGCGACTGTGCAAGCATTTCATGTGGTCAGAGTAATAATCGTAAGAAACGATCGGTTGTCATAAAAGAAAAGGGTTCTGCATTCTTGTCCTTAATGTAGCGTAAAGTTTTCCTCATTATACCGTAGCTATTTTTATAAGCATACTTTTTCTACTCCGTTAGTAGTGATTCACGGGATTTCTATTACATCGTCTATATCTTGCGCAACATTAATCAATTCTGCATTTTATGATTTTTTTTAAATCACAATTCGAGATCATTTTAAAATAAATCGTCCGTTTGAGGTTAAAATTTCATGAAAGTAAATATCCTTTGAAAATATAGGCTGATTATTTGTCCTATTTATTTAACACTGCATTGTACAGTGTAAAATATGGCGGTTTTTTTTCTAATTAGTGATCTCTTCCAACCAACCGTACAATCCGTGGCCTAGTTGGTAAGACACCTGTCTCCCAGCCCGGAAGTTGCGCGTTCAAATTCTGCTGGAACCCAGATGTTTCTTTAATAATTCCAGTCTTATTTTCACTTAAGACCTCTTTAACATTTTTCTGGTTGATTCGAATAGATCGCCACATGGCAATAAACCAGCTAGGTTGTATGATGGTAATACATTTGTGGTTATACGACGAAAGTGTAATGCAAAACAATACAATTGTTTTACCAAGTTTTGAGGTGTAGGATATGTAATTTTTTCCCGATTTTGTTAAATTGTTCTCATTCGTTGCTACAACAATGTATTTACCTGACGTTCTAGTGGTTGGATTGAGTGAACGATGACGTTGGAGTACTGGGAGCTCATGCCTAGAAGAATTTATCACAGGATAGGAGAAGACTCCTTGAAAAAGCCAGGGCCCACATCAAGCTAAATAATTATTCTGATTAATGTATTACTTTTAAAAAATTACATTTTTTTTAAGAATATATATGACTGAAGTCATAGGTATCCTTAAAACCCTCGTAGACTAGGCGGAAAAAATGCATGTGTCGTTCGAGGGGAGTAGCACAGCGCGGGGTGCGAACTGACGACCTTCCGCACAGAAGTCCAGCGCGTTACCGCGCGGTCATGCACCTCGCAATCACAATAAATTAAATTTATTTTGATGAATTGAATTTCTGATTATACTGAAAATAATTTTCATCATGTAATATGATAATAATTCTATATAAATTTTATACTTCAATAGAAATTTATTGCATTTAGGTTCTAGATTCTACAATTAACAATCCGGAATTTGGTGAGAAAAACATACATTTTTCTAAAATCACTTTCAACATTTTTCATTATTAATTTATTATTGGCGCTTATGCGTTGTCTTTTGAAAACAAAATTCTAGATATTTTACAACGAATCATCACTATATATTGTTATCTTATCGCATAATCAAATATATGATAAGGGATGTTTAGGAATAAAATAATAAAAAAAACTCTTGTTGTGAAACTTTATTACAAAACATCACTTTAAATTAGTATTTTATGATATAATTAAATATCTAACAAGAGATCTTTGTGTGTAAGTAAAACTAAAGAAACAACATACATTTTTTCCACTGCGTTTCTACCGAAAAAAATTAGATTTAATTAATTGACTTAACTAATCCAAAAGCGTGACAGGTGAGCTACTTGTGAATACTTATAAAAATTATAAGCAATAAAAGGGTTCTGTGTTAATTCATCTTTAGATAATTATGTTGTGGTCCAATTAATATGAGGGTTTAATTAAAATTTTAGTATTGAATAATATGATTCGATAAAATATGCATTATTCAACCATTAAATTTTTAAAATGAGTATTCTTAAAGTATGGAAATGAAGATAAGTTTAATTTATATTTTGAGCACTCGGTAATTAAAAAAAATAATAGAGTTTAATTATTATTTTAAAACATTTACAGCTATTGTATTAATTTATTCTAATTTTCGTGATTGGTTTGAAATAAAATATTAACTCCTTCAGTGGTTGACGATTCACCTGGCAAACTCAATTGAAACTTCACTTAAACTCAATTAACATATTAAATATATTAAACTATTTTTTGTACAGTACAAGTTTCCTTCTATCGCACAATAAAAAAGTACATAAATAATAAAAAAACATTTTAAAATTGTAAATAAAATAATATTAAAACCTAGTGGTATGATTTTTTAAAGTAAATTTAAAAATTATTTTCAATATTGAAAGATGAGACATAAATGTAAAAATAACCTTATATCGAAATCGGAGTATAAGAGTATATCTAAAATTCTACAATTAATGTTAAACTTTCTCCTTAAAAAAGTTTAGCAGCTGATGAAAAACATCTACCTGAGGAGACGCAAGGTAGAAAAGTATGATTGCTTTACTAACTGACATTTCCAAAGGTAGGTTGGTTGGTCATAGAGGTTGATAAAACAATCTGTGAATACTTTGCCTCAACTAACTATCCGAAGGAATACAAATATTAACTATCCAGGATGGACGAGATTACAAAATAACCCAAAATCGAATTATTCTTAATTCATTACACATTTGAAAAATGATGTCACTATCTTGCTAAGTAATTTTTTTAATTGTTTTAGAATCAAGGTAATAAAAAAACATGTGGTCATCACAAACTTAATTTTTTGTTTTCTCTTAAAACAACACGAAATTATATTTCCTTAATATTTACATGAAACCCAAGTACTAAATTATTTCGTTTTTATGTTATTAAACTCAAAAGATTATGTTCTATTCATTCTCGAGTATATGGATACATGCCGTGTTACTTTGAGATTAATGTTATATAACCGTAATTTAACTTTATCATATTTGTTTGAGATATCTGGAATGACTAAATAACTCAATGCCTATTGGAAAAATAAATACTTAGTGGACGAGTCAAATACTTATATAAAAACCATATTAAAGTAAAATAAGTACATACTTTTGAATTTGTTATGCTATTTGGAGAAGAAGATGAGAAATATATCTCATCATCCTTGTTAAGAAAGAAAAGTACTTTTACTTATGAAACCCTAACTGAATGGTTATTTAAATTAAGGATACTAAGAATTATCTAAAAAAAAAATGATAATTCAGAATATAGAAATACGTGAGTTTAGATAAACTCTTGCTTAAAATAAAGGAATATAGAAATAATTTTATCACGAATATGAAACATTCATGAAGAAACATCCATTTTATTTATTTAGACGCTTGATTGTAAAGTATAAAAATTGCAAGTGAATTACTATACGACAATCTCTTTCGAGCAACCAGACAATTATTACACAGATTCGACCATTTGTTGGATGAAAGGTTATAATGGGACAAAATTAATTCAACATATTTGAAAATTAGAGATATGGAGAATTAAATTGTGTTATTGAAAAGAGGTGTAATATTTTCAAGCCGCGGTTTGAAGCAAGTCAAAGAGAGTAAGTATTACAGCTGTCTATTACTAGCTCTATTGTAGATGGTATGAACAGTAAAGAAGCGTCACTACCTGCATAGGAAAGAGAGTAAGTATTACAGCTGTCTATTACTAGCTCTATTGTAGATGGTATGAACAGTAAAGAAGCGTCACTACCTGCATAGGAAAGAGAGTAAGTATTACAGCTGTCTATTACTAGCTCTATTGTAGATGGTATGAACAGTAAAGAAGCGTCACTACCTGCATAGGAAAGAGAGTAAGTATTACAGCTGTCTATTACTAGCTCTATTGTAGATGGTATGAACAGTAAAGAAGCGTCACTACCTGCATAGGAAAGAGAGTAAGTATTACAGCTGTCTATTACTAGCTCTATTGTAGATGGTATGAACAGTAAAGAAGCGTCACTACCTGCATAGGAAAGAGAGTAAGTATTACAGCTGTCTATTACTAGCTCTATTGTAGATGGTATGCACAGTAAAGAAGCGTCACTACCTGCATAGGAAAGAGAGTAAGTATTACAGCTGTCTATTACTAGCTCTATTGTAGATGGTATGAACAGTAAAGAAGCGTCACTACCTGCATAGGAAAGAGAGTAAGTATTACAGCTGTCTATTACTAGCTCTATTGTAGATGGTATGAACAGTAAAGAAGCGTCACTACCTGCATAGGAAAGAGAGTAAGTATTACAGCTGTCTATTACTAGCTCTATTGTAGATGGTATGAACAGTAAAGAAGCGTCACTACCTGCATAGGAAAGAGAGTAAGTATTACAGCTGTCTATTACTAGCTCTATTGTAGATGGTATGCACAGTAAAGAAGCGTCACTACCTGCATAGGAAAGAGAGTAAGTATTACAGCTGTCTATTACTAGCTCTATTGTAGATGGTATGAACAGTAAAGAAGCGTCACTACCTGCATAGGAAAGAGAGTAAGTATTACAGCTGTCTATTACTAGCTCTATTGTAGATGGTATGCACAGTAAAGAAGCGTCACTACCTGCATAGGAAAGAGAGTAAGTATTACAGCTGTCTATTACTAGCTCTATTGTAGATGGTATGAACAGTAAAGAAGCGTCACTACCTGCATAGGAAAGAGAGTAAGTATTACAGCTGTCTATTACTAGCTCTATTGTAGATGGTATGCACAGTAAAGAAGCGTCACTACCTGCATAGGAAAGAGAGTAAGTATTACAGCTGTCTATTACTAGCTCTATTGTAGATGGTATGAACAGTAAAGAAGCGTCACTACCTGCATAGGAAAGAGAGTAAGTATTACAGCTGTCTATTACTAGCTCTATTGTAGATGGTATGAACAGTAAAGAAGCGTCACTACCTGCATAGGAAAGAGAGTAAGTATTACAGCTGTCTATTACTAGCTCTATTGTAGATGGTATGAACAGTAAAGAAGCGTCACTACCTGCATAGGAAAGAGAGTAAGTATTACAGCTGTCTATTACTAGCTCTATTGTAGATGGTATGCACAGTAAAGAAGCGTCACTACCTGCATAGGAAAGAGAGTAAGTATTACAGCTGTCTATTACTAGCTCTATTGTAGATGGTATGAACAGTAAAGAAGCGTCACTACCTGCATAGGAAAGAGAGTAAGTATTACAGCTGTCTATTACTAGCTCTATTGTAGATGGTATGCACAGTAAAGAAGCGTCACTACCTGCATAGGAAAGAGAGTAAGTATTACAGCTGTCTATTACTAGCTCTATTGTAGATGGTATGAACAGTAAAGAAGCGTCACTACCTGCATAGGAAAGAAGTGCAATAATTCTGAGACAGATATAAGAAGCATGTTATTCATAATCGAATTCATCAAAATGATCAAATTCTAAGAAAAAAGTGGTGAAGAGTTTGATAATCAAATAAACGTGCATCTAAAGACGTGTGAATCAGAAATCAACGTAGGATTAAATGACTCTTCTCTCTGTTTTGGGTTGTGGTGTCATGGTATTGATGATGAAGATGAATGTAAGATTAGAGAAGAAATACATGCTTAAACTTATACATTATGGAAAATAAATAAAACATAGTAAACGAATTAAGTGTACATTATACTCGTATACATACATTTATTTATTGCAATACAATGTAATCTTTAATTCCAATAATCAATCTTTTATTGCAATACAATCTGGTGGGAGTATTGCCAGGCGGCAATCTATTCCAACCAACTAGACAAAAGTAAATGAAGCAAGTTACGTGGTCGCATATATCATTCAAATGACTATCCATCCCCACGAAATCCATAAACATATACGTGAGAACATGCCCACGAACCTCACAAAGACGGACAATCACCAGAACATTATTTTTCATATAAAGTGAGATATCATCAATCAAAAGGAAAGGAAGGGATAGTGGAGAGGAAAGGAAAAGAAAAATCAGGAATGAAACACGTTATTTTACTGACTAGAAATTAAGAGTTTTTTCAGTCGCTTCTTAAAGCATGCCAAGGATGGAGTGAGTCTTATATTGGTTTGTAACTGATTCCAGAGTCTCACTGCATGGACAGCAAAGGACGACGTAAAGAAAGAGGAGCGGTGAACTGGAAAAGCCAATAAACAATATCTATTTGAGCGTTGCGCTAATCCATGATTGGAAAGACGCTGAAATTTTTCGGCGAGATAAGAGGGTGCGGCGGGACAGTTAAGGATATTATAAAATAGAAACAGTATGTGAATTTGGCGTCTATTTCTAACATTCAACCAGTTCAATGCCTTCTGGTATGAAGTTATATGATCGTACTTTCGTAGGTTGAAAATGAATCTTAGACACACATTTTGAAGATGCATTTCGTTACGTTCAAAAGAATATTATTCTATTTTAGAGAAATACCTTATTCAAATTCTTCTTACACGTTTATCTTCAAACTTTTATTTTTTATTTATTTAATTAACGCTTAATAAAAATACATTTGATGAATTCATGCTATGAAACTATTTCTTCCAATCAACTAGCTTCGGTTTCACAATCGATTTTTATTGGTATCTAAACATAGTGAATGAAAAATAATAGTAGGATAGTAGTTAAATAACACAAATTAAAATAAGATATATAATAGAGATAAAAACGCGAATTTTATAGGAATTAGGGACGAGAAATATTTTGATATTAATCATGCTTTAATTTTTTTTTCCTAAATATTGTTAAGGATGAAATACCATCTGATCAGGAGTATCGTTCCAAGTCGGGCCGAGTGAACCGAAAAAAAAAAGTGAGCTGAAAAACATCTGGTGTCCCCGTGGCTGGGTTCGCCCTATATTGGTGGGGTGTATCTTGGCCGAGGGGATGCTATTAGATGAGCCCAGACCTTTTGATAGCTTCTGTATTTAATGTTTTATCTGCAATTTATGTGTTTTAGAAGTGTTATTTAAATATAATCTGTACATACTATGTTGCTATCAATAAACCTATTTTTTATTTATTTAAACCGCGAAGTGTGGTGTATAGAATAATACGGCATAATATGTTGGAAGACAAAGAATTTTACTGTCACCAGATCTGAGGGACCGTTTATGCTTAGAAAAAAATTTACTTTTTTACGCAGATAGCTGAATTGTTCAAAACTCCAAAGAGGAATAACAGTATCTGGAGATTTTTGCTGTTTAATTTTAAGCTATTGATATCTGACACGATATTCGGATATATTTCTTGATAGACCGCATACAAATAATTTGAAACCCGTCTATTCAATAACTTCTCGATAACATGAAGATAACAAACACCCCCGGAATTAGTTAAGGTTAGGATAAGAGTGGAACTGCCGAAGAATTTTGCTGAGAAATATTTAACGCAGAAAAACGTATTTTTCGTGATAACACCAGAACTCTCGACTTTTCTTTGAATTTTCGTTTTTAAATAGGCAATCTACCTAAACTAGAATAATTTGTACCATCAAATTAGTCATTATCCATTTATATGAGCAATTATAATTAAACTAATTTAAAAAATTTACAATTCTAGGTAATTCAATGTTTCAACTGATTAAGTTTCAAAAATTTAACAATAAATCTATAAGTGGAAAAGTTCCTCAAAAAAGAAGAAACGCAACATTCATTGGACGCGGTAAAGATATGGCTTTTAGGAAATCAAATCTGTCTCGCCAAGGACAACCGAAAAATTCATGGTCTATAGTTTCATTATCCAGATCACACTCGCAACCGGGATTTTCCACAATACCCATTCTGTAAAGACACAACACAGTGGCCCAACCGCAAACGACACATGACAGACATTTCCATCGTATTCATTCTTATTATATTAAACCATAGTTTTAAAAGGATAGCTTTTTGGATTGATTTATATCTAGAGCCCTTATTTACACCAGTTATATTCCAATCCAACGCCCATCGGTGACAAGTGTCATGTTTAATTTTATTTAAAAGATCAGTTACTCGTAAAAATCAGAAAGGGAACAACCGGTAGAACGTGCTTTCTTTGCCAAGTTATCAGAAAGGGAACAACCGATAGAACACGCTTCCTTTGCCAAGAAATCAGAGAGGGAACCACCGGTAGAACATACTTCCTTTGCCAAGAAATCAGAGAGGGAACAATCGGTAGAACATGCTTCATTTGCCAAAGAATCAGAGAGTAAACAATCGGTAGAACATACTTCCTTTGTCAAGGAATCAACACATTCATTACCATTCTTTGACATTTTATTAGTGTATTATTTTACCTTTTTATTGTATGCAGGATAACCTGGAAGGTTTACCTTCATGTGGAAATATCGTCCAGTCACTCATAAAACTGTAAAAGAAACTTTAAGGGCAAAATATACAGGAAAGTTTTTAAAACAAATCGGGTACTAAAGTGAATCGAACTCACAACCTAATTGGTAGGACACAAGTCGGAAGACATGTGTCCTACCAATTAGGCCACGAGGTAGTACCGTTGTGGAAGTCGGAGAATTAACTAGTGTTATAATATGTTATAATGTAAGTTTGACAGTTTTCTTTCGTTAAGAATGAATGACATAAACCCAGTATAAACTATTTTTTTCTAAATGAAAGAAAAAAGAAATTATGGTAGAAATGTTTATCAATAAAATATCGCTCGAGTAAGATACACGACATCGCCAGATAAAACACTACGCGCGAAAACGAGATGGCGCACAAATGGACTTATATTTGCCAAAAGGACTCAACCCACATTTTATCTTTTCTAAGATACATTAATTGAGGAACCATACAGCCGAATTATATGGGCCTATATGAAATAAATTTTTCAAGACAAAATTTAACAGTTTTAAACCCATTCGATTGACTTGATATTTTTTCATACATAGAGTTCGATATATGGTATTTCAAAATTAAAATAAACCAAAAAAAACGTTTTGTGTGTTGGGTCCTTGTTGCATATATTCATCCAAATATTCGTAGGTTCATCGACACTGAGGTCCGAACTATCGATGGTTCCAAATTCAAGAGGCTGTCAATCGTAAGTTTGTAAAAAAAATATTACATTTTTGACTTTGAAATATTTTTTATTGGAATAGTTCATTTATATCGACGATCAAATTTATATTATTTGTCTCATATTTATACGACTTCCATGGCTTAGTTGATAGGACACTTAATTTCCATCCGTGGGTTCCAGAATCGATTCACTATGGTTCTCGAAAAAAAATGTATCCTAGTTTAATTATAGTTTGTCTTGTAAATATACTTATACGTGCTAGACGTGGGAGAGTGTTATTGTCTTTTACGTGCGATAGTATTGTAAACACGTGCGATTAGGAATAACAATGTTGTCTACCTAACATGATCTACGTATATCATATCTGAATAACCGTATCAGAAAAGTTAAAGGGTAGTTTGTATTTTGTTTTATAACGAGTAACTGTATTTTTATATTTTGTAGTTGATAGAGATAACGGTTAATTTATTTTGGGTGAACGAATGTTAATTACGCGACGTGTATTTTTATCGACATCACCATCCCGCTATGTATCTATTGAGATAGAAATAGATAACAGATTTTCACGTCATTTTATTTTGATACACATATTTCACTTCTACCACGTCCATACACGTCTTCATGCATATTCGTATTCTATTATAAAGGCTTTCCACTCTTCTCTCTTTTAGAATTGGATCAATTTGTTCATGCCATATTATTATAAGTCTTCCCAAACTTCTCGTACATTCAATACTACTTGTTTGGACAGATTTTTTTTTCAAAATATTTCATCAATCATTCTGATACCACCTCCCAGCAATAGAAAAAAATAAAAGTCTATACTACCGTGACTGGAGGAGCGTATTCAAGGAGCTCAGGACGACAATGACAACTCAACAAAATAATTTAAAAATTGTATTAGTCTGTAGAGGCGATACGGTTGGCCGATAAGCGGTTCAGGTAGATTAGCCGCGTTGGCCCAAGAATGGCGCTAGAACGGCTCGAGTTGAGCGGCAATGCTGGTCTAAGCAGAACGGCAGGTCAGCCCTAGCGGACGGCAGCTCTGGCTCAAGGAGGATGACAGGGCGGCTCCAGATGGGTGGCAATGCTAATCCGGGCAGAATGGCAGATCGGCTCTGGATGGGCGGCAATACTGGTCCAGGCGGGACAGCGAGGCGGCTCTACCAGGCGGCTGGTGACTGATCCTCGGCTGGAACTGGCAGTTGTTTAATAACAGCTAAGCGTTTGTGTATGTACAGCTCTTAGATGAAGTTAAGATCAGTTTGTAGGCAACCAGGGAGTTCGTTTCAGCACGGCAGACAGGTAGAGAATCAAATTTCTCAGGTGGTGAATCCACACGGCAGGGCAGCTGGGTGAAGAGGGAATGAATTTGGTTCCAGGTCTAACCTTTTTATAGCGACCACGAATAAATTTTGGACAGCGTAAGTGGTCCGCTTATTGTGTCCATAATTTGCCCAACTCGTTGGTACCATCCCGTTTCCGTGAATCGGCGAATCTCATCACGATGGAAGACGGGTGACGCCTATGGGCGCATCAATTCTTTCTACAAGGAAAAACTTTTTCAATGTTTCTTTCTTCGTCATACGCACTGCATCTTCTCTTAATACGCATTTTTTTCTTAATGACCTCGATCTTTGTTATTACAAGAAGGAGTGTTAAAAGTATTATTAAAAATCATACTATACGTCATTGTATTGTAATATTGACTGAATATTCGCGCAGACAGGTAGAGGGGTGCAAAGTGGCGCGGCGCAGATTGGGAAGCCGTGGGAGCCCGGCCCCGAATCAAGTGGATGCCGCTCGCCGCCGCGCGCCTTGACATTGCCGTACGTAACATTTTTTCCGCAATCGAATCACGTGTATTACACAGCCACGGCATTCGAGTTTGCATAACACGTTCTGTCAAATCAATCATTTTGCATGCCTACCAATGGGCCCACCCAGGGGTGTTCAACCACGTGTTGCGGGATATTCTATACCATAAATTGTTTATGTTAAATTAATATACTATCATGCTCATTTTATGTCAACATGTTCATAAGAATTTTTCTTTTAAATATTAGTCGTAAAGTAACAGACATAAGTTATCTACCCGTTTTTCTAAGAAACTCGCGAATCTACTACATCATTTTAATGATTTTAACTTTAAGCCATAAAAATGTACATACCGTTGCGGCATTTCCCTGTTGGGGTGGGCAGACAGGATGGAGCGCCAAACTTTACTGTCACGATGTATGTTCTTCATTGGCATCATTCCATACAACTCCTCCTATTCCTTTTACAACTTAACTTTTCAAAACTTTATATTATTGGTGCAATCATAACTTCGTCGTGTTTTACAACGACTCGTACGTATCATTATAATTTTGCTTATTTAGTATTTCATCACTCATCCGTTTAGTATGTCCAACAACCTCAACGTACTCATTTTCACTATACTTTACATACCTGTCTTTAGCTGACCATCATTATTAATTACATTTCCTATCATGTCATACATCAACATAGCACATATTCTTCTCTGTGTCAGCATTATCATTGCATTTACTCGGCTCCTTTCATTCATTTTCCACACCATTTCACTTGCACTTTTAGCTATTGTTTTTTTTTTATTTACTGTAGAAATTCGTTTATTACTAAGAACCTTTTATGTGAACATTTAACATATGGTAGTTGAATTATATATTTCTTATAAATGTGAAGTAACGTATTATGCTTCCCCCAGCCCCCAGTCCCCAACCCGAATGTTTACCGTTAGAAGCGTGTATCTCGGTACCAGTTCGAACTGAATTCAGTCTAGTTTGTGCTCCCCTGATGATGAGGTGAAAGCCTTGAAACCGGTAGGGTTATACCGTTACATTAAGTGGAATAAACAATGTTTGATAAAACAAATGACAATGTCTTTAAACCTCCACAATGTTAATGCCTTAACTATAAATAATATATAACGTATTAAACCCATATAATTTTTACTTAATTGATATAACCGTGACCTAGTTAGTAAAACGCCTGCCTTGCTTACTAGAAATTGCTGGTTTAAATCCCATTGGTACCCAGATGTATTTATAACGTTGTCCAGGGAGATATTCCCTTATGGATTGTTTAATATTTTTCTGGTTACTTGGGAGAAATTGACACTTGGTAATAATTTATATAAATAAACGGTAAAATGTACCTTACAACAAAAAAACTATAATAATTACACCAAATTGTACGATGTACAACAAAAGTTGAATGTTATGTTGAAATAATCTTATAGGTTTTAAAATCTTTCTATACTAAATCTCAACAAAGAATAAATTATAGTAAAAAATACACCATCTTAATATTTCACATAATATATTATATGTTATATGGTTTAAAAGTCCAGGTTATCGCTAGTAAAATTTGAAAACCTACAAAATAACTTTAGGCTCGTATTCCGAATATTGGCAAAACCTGAACCAACACATCACCTTATGCAATAAAAAACCAATTCAAATTAAAACATGACGGAAAAATAGCTTATAGGCTCGCGAATGTACGGATCACTTTTGTGTGCCGATTTATTTATCAGTGTCCACGCGTTGCGTAACAAAATCCACATAATTATTATCAAGAAGTTCTTACGGGAAGAAGCTCGAGTACAAGAAATGTTAGGTTTAATACAATAGTTATTCTTCAGTTACGGTGGTTTCTCGGTTTATCGGTGAGCGATAGCATCGTCCAGGAGGCGTTCTAAATATTGTCATGTGTTATACTATTTCACTTTTTATATAAAAACCGCTGGTGGATCATTGCTGTGGGTCAGGGATTGCAATATCCACAATAGATTCGGTATTCTGAAAAAAAATAATGACGATTCGACAACCGACAATTTGGCAGTTTTCTTATTCTTCCCAGTGTCATATCAGATCCCCCCAACGTTGAATATTACCTGAGAGTAGACATCTTTGTCCCCGGCGCGGCAGCTCGAAAAAAATCCTCAACGCTCCTTATACCTGTCCAATCACGTATATTGTGGAGCCAGGAGATTTGTCTCCTGTCAACACCTCTTCGACCCTCTATTTTGTCTTGGACGATCAGGTGCAGTAATTTGTCCTTTGCTCCTCTAAGTACATGACCCAAATAGAATACCTTTCGAATTTTAATATTAGTCAGCAACTCTCTATCAACTTTTGACAGTTTAATGAAAATAAAAGAAATAACGTGAATAGCACTGTTTATCATAATATTCACGTATCAATGGTTACTGTATTCAAGTCCCATAGTAAGATGTATCCATTGTATATCTCGAATTTGTGTTAACTCTTCTGCCATCAGATAAAATACTACCCAAATAGCAAAATTCTTCTACTTCCTCCAATCTTTCACTATTCGCCGGTATATCGCCGATATTCGCATTGACTTTTCAATATTTTCCATAGCTTATATCTTATCTCATATTCTGTTTTCAAGTCCACAAACGCACAATACACTTTTTTTTTTGCCATACATTTTTTCACGAGCATACGAAAAGAAATAGTCTGATCCACGCACTCTCTTCTGCTTAAAAAGGCACTCTAAGCATCCCACACTTCTTTCTCATCTTCCTATAAAAATATTTCCACACACTTTACTTACTACACTCAGCAAACTAATGGTTCTGTACCATCCAGACTCCATTCTTGCACCTTTACCTTTATAAAACGGGATAATCAATGCACTCTCCAATCTTTCGGTGTGTAATCCGATTCCCGACATTTGTTAAAAAAACTGTCTCAGCAAATCGATCATTCGTTCACTCCCATATATTATTAGTACTGTGCTCACTTCATCACAACCTGACACTTTTCCTTTTTTCATGTCTTACAGTCATTCGAACTTCTCGTAGACTGATCTCATTCAGATTTTCCAAACACTCACCATTTTTAGATATACCAGACTCACCGCTGTTTCTACTAGTACCACCACTCATGTACACTTTATCAAAATATTCCATACATCTCGAACGAACGTTTCCTTCTTCTGCTACTGTCGATTAATCTGATTAGTCTGTTAGTTACATATTAATATACTTTAATTATTATATGTCACACGCGTTTATATGTACTCGTACATACAGAAAGAAAGGATAGAGATATACTCGTACATATACACAAATATAGATAGCTTATATTGTAATATACTACGATAATGGGATGCATGGGGTAACGGTGAGACTTTATAAGATATATACATTTTAAATAGATAAATACACAGGGAATTAATACATATAGACTAATATTTGTACGAGTACATGTGCCCTTTGCACAATTCGGCACCTACCGCTGCGGATCCAGGAACGTAAGATTTGTTTGGGTCTGGAGTGAACTAGATTAATGTTCGCGTCGTAGTCTGATAGTGAACTTATCAAAGAGTTGGAGTGGCTCGGGAGTGAACTGGAGAACTTCTCGGTCAGAAAAATCGCAAATTCTCGGATGGTGGGGAGACTTGTGTCTTCATAGAGCCGTTTTTTGCTAACAAAGTACAGAGCATCGCTTATGCATTAAAATCTTCTTCTGACATAACCCTCCCATTCTTATATTTGATTCCACTCATACCTTCTGTATCGTTTCTCCTCGCATTTTACTAACTTCCTTCCAAAAATATTTTCAAATTTCCTCCTGCATTCATACTCAACTTTCTATTTTCTTCATTTCTAAATATTTTTTCCTCAACCAGTTTTTTTTCTTCCATTCGTTGTATTTTCTCCATCTTTCCATTACTTCACAATTTTGATTTTTTTTTGCTTTAACAAATATTCTCCATGCCCTATTTTTCCCTTTCACGCACATTTTATCTAACCTAATGACCTAATGGCCATTTTCATATTCTTCTATTTGTTTTTTTTTTTGTAATATTTTTTCTCTGTCAATAATATTGGGTTCGAATCCCGAGTTAAAGCGCCCTTGAGGAGATTTTGTCCTATTACCTCAAAAGTGCTATATTTTTTAATGTAACTATAAAAGGTACGACATAACTTTGTACAAAATGGTAACTATATCATGTCAGTTTTAGTGATATGAATTATTGCAATTTCAAATTACCCCTGTAGCCTGATTGGTAAGACGCTTGACTTTCGTCAGAATTTTTTGGGTTCGATTTCCAACAGTACTAAAAAAAGGTCTCAGTCTGGTAACAATACTCGCACGTACTGAGTACTTGGATGGGTATATGGTAATTGCATCTTCACGTGCAATAGTATTACAAAAACTTGTAATGAAGAACCACGAGTTTCGTGCTTACTCCAATGATTCTAAATTCGTGTATTCGAAAACTAGACTGAAGATAATATTATCTCCTAGTAACACTATTCAATATCCGAATTGAGACATGTTGAAGGGTACCAACTTAATTTTATTGAAAACAGAAAACCTGTCACATCACGTCATTTTTTCATTCATTAGAAATTAAAGGAGTTTATTGTCATAAATGGAGTTAACTAAAACTATTTATCACAATATAAGTAAAAATATTTTGCTAATGTATCCATAAAAAATATGAATTTTAGTTTTTTTTTCGTTACATTTAAATAAAAACTGGCTTACTGCATGACATATTAAAAAAACATAACTGCCTTGCACAACTGGGAACAAACAGCAGCAGGTAAAGAGCTGTTGCTAGTTATTGGGGCCCAATCGAGATAGAAGATGCAGATACGCTGCTACTACTAAAGCTCCACACGCAGTATGCAACAGGATATGCCTATCACAAATTAGCTTGCATAGTCATCTTTGATAGCATCAACGACATATATCATTACCTCCTATTTTTTACTATGCCTTCTATTATACTAGTCCCTGGTAATGGGAGTATATTCACCAATTTAAATGATTTGATACAGTTTGCAATTTGCAAAATGATAAGCGCCACTAAATAAATTCAGGGTAAACGAATTTTTTAATTATAATATTTAAACCATGATGCCAATAATAAATAACAATTTAACTATCTACAAGATTATCAGGAACTTGTTTAGGAAAGAAAATTAGATTTTTATTATAGAGATACTATAGTTTAAATTTCATTTTGATACTACATATGACAAAAGCGAGGTAGAAGACATTTGTTTTAAATAATACATTTTTAATATATTTTGAATACAATCCCGGTATAATGGCAATACAACCTGATTGAGATGCCGTTACCGCAGTCGATCTCCGGTATTGCAGTCCCTGGTTCATGCATCTCTATGGTGAGCTGCGGAATCTGGTTTGGTCTTCAAAGGAATAATTATTTAACCTGTCAGTCTCTTTATATTAAGAAGAGTCTTAAATTATTCTTATAAATAGAGATTATTTTACATATACTTTATACTTCTATTTTTTTTAGAAAGTATTCGTAAATTGAAATTGTCTATTTAAAAAATATGTGATTTACAATAAGGAAGTTTATGGTTACCCCACGAGAAGTTACGATGGGTTTCTTCTTTCAAAAATCAGAATGACAAATGTCAAAATAATTTAAAGCTATATGGCACAAAGTATTTGAAATGTTGAGAGCACTTTTCATTGTCTTTGTGTTTAATATGTAAAGGATAGATTTTATTATTATGAAAGTGGAAAGAAAATAAATGTGAGTTTTGGAAAGTAGAATGATAGTTGAATAAGGTTAAAATTACTTTATGATTATATTGAAACTAATTAAAAAAAACATGTTTATATACAGAGTGGCTGATAGTCGACATATTGAAATAACTGACAAAGCTATAAAACACAAGCTAAATAAGTTTTTTTGAATAGTAAAGATATTCCCAATGTTTTTTCTACAATTGCTAATGGCTGGGATTAAATTTTGTGTTTATTAGAACTTTTTGCTTGTATTGAATCCCTTTTTTACATCCTTCCACTTTCTAGTCACCTGTTTAATTTAACACCAAACTTTTATATATCCGTCCACTTTCTAGTCACCTGTTTAATATAAGACCAAACTTTTATACATCCTTCCACTTTCTAGTCACCTGTTTAATTTAACACCAAACTTTTATACATCCTTCCACGTTCTAGTCACCTGTTTAATTTAACACCAAACTTTTATACATCCTTCCATTTTCTAGTCACCTGTTTAATTTAACACCAAACTTTTATAAAATAAAAAACTTTTTTATCGTAATTGAGACTATTTTCAAAATATTGCTTTGATTTTTATCAATTATGTATTATTTGTGGACACTTTGTTATGCAGATGGTTTAGAATGAAATACCGCTATACTGAAACTAGGTCTACCATCTTAAAATCAAAAGTAATTCAAATTACAGGAATTTTGGGTTACTCCAATTTACCGCTTAACCCATAATTTATGCAGGGGTTTTATAGGCATGATCATTAAAAATATTTATTATACTTTTATGATATACCATAATATTTTATATTATTTATACAGCGCTAGTGGAAAATATTGATGCCTACATATCGTTATGTGCTATATGCCTATTTTCCCCATTTTTTAATTTTTATAGTAAAATAATGTAGAATTTAAATCCTTAAATCCTCAACATAAAATAACCACCTCTACTCGACTGAATCTTATCTCCTAAACTATGCAAACATTGATATGTTTCACTTAGATATATGTCAGAATTTATTGTTATTCCATAGTTATTCATGGTATTAGACGACCTTCGTGGCCTAGTTGATAAGAAGCGTGTATTCCAACTCGGAGGTTGCAGATTCAATTCCTGTTAGCTCTCTGATGGTCAATGTGCGGTTTTCGGCCAACATTTCTTTGATTTTATCGACGTTTTCATCGGTTTTCGACTGCCACTGCGTTCGTCATCCTCGACCGACTCACGACCACTTCTGAAGCGTTCGTGCCACCAAAAAATACTTCTCCAGCATTTCCAAGGTCTGCGGACCGTTAAATCCGTTTTTCACACAAAATTTAATGCAAAGTCGTTGATGCCATTTTCAAACTTGTAAAAAAATCGAAAACACGCACAAAGGTAGATGTACTCAGTACAGCGTAACTTTTACAAATGTCAAGCTATGACGCTGAAATTTGGAGGGAAGTGTCAATGATAGATGTGGTAACCTAACAAAAAAAAAGATTTCCAATCGGGTGACTGACAGCACCACACGGTGGTAGGTCCTAAAACTGTTTGATCAAGGTAGTACAAAGAAATTTCCTTCATAATTTAGAAGACAATTTTCCATTGGGGCATTTAAACTGTGTTATTATGATATATTAATTCGAAATGTAAGTATTTAAATTTTTTTAATATAAACTAGAGGTTTCAAAACTTATTGAATGGGAGACACATTGAAAGGGCTAGGTGGAACGTATTAATGGGAAACACGTTGAGGTATTAAAAGGGCTAGATGGGTCGGATCGATAAAGAAACATTCACTATTTTATATATGCATTAACATACACAGTATATATAACCATGATTGATTATTGAAAATATGTGAATTCATTTTCCCGAAAGATTTTTTTACTAATCAACGTAAATACACTAATATACAAACGTTAGTTGGGAGTAGATCTAATTTTTTTCAAAGCTTTTTCATAATTAATATAAATACATCAACATTTATGTTAATCTTATATTCACTATTCATCAAACGACGTTGTTTACTGGTAACGTAAACACACCGATATACCAACGCAAATACACCAATATACCAACATAAATCGTAAATATATGTAAGTTTACCTTATATTTACGATTCCTCAAGGATTTTTTTTACTGATTAACATAAATATACCAATATACTAAAGTAAATCGTGATTATGTGTAAGTTTATCTTCTTAAAATAAGTTGTTTACTGATCAAAGTAAATACACCAATATACTAACGAAAATCGTGATTGTATATTAATTTATCTTCTCAAAATAAGTATTCTACTGATCGACATAAATACACCAATATACCAACGTTAATCTTGAATATTTATACATAAGTTTATCTTATATTTACGATTTCTCGAGGAAAGCTTTTTTTTTCTGATAAACGTAAATACACCAATATACTAACGTAAATCGTGATTATATGTTAGCTTATCTTCTTAAAAGAAGTTTTTTACTGATCAACGTAAATACACCAATATATTATACTTACAAAAATCGTGATTGTTTGTTAATTTATCTTCTCTAAAGAAGTTTTTTACTGATCAACGTAAATACACCAATATGCTAACGCAAATCTTCTTAGTCGTGTCCACAATGCTGCGGGTCATGATCAATGATGGCGCTGACTCCGGCTCTGTTGACCATGTTCTTCCAGTCTTACCTACGAGACACACGAAGACATCAAAGTATGCGAAATAAAAATCGGTTTCACAGCTCTATTGAGAATGACATTGTTAAGAATACAAGTAATATTGTATAAACTAGATGGCATTCAACTCTATTTAAATAATTCAATCACATGTGAAAGATATATTACTCTTTATTAACATACTGTGAATTATAGTTCATCAGTAGCGATTAGTTATTGTTAGACAAGAATACATAAAATTATATATATCCTTTTCGATTGTATGCAAATTTGAATAACCAGAATCGACTCATTTCTATGTACAATATGCATGGAGCACTCGGGCAACCACTTTAAAGGGCAGCTACAGGTTTATATTTACCAAAAATGTAATAGTAGGTAGTATTGGAACAATATAATGGTTGTATTAAATACTCGAAAAAAAGTTTTACTAACGTTTACTTTGACTAATGAAGATGGAACAATTTATGAAAATGGTAGATAATTCATATTATGTACAATATAATATTTGTGTAGTAAAAATATTGAATTGAAAAAAAAAAGAAAGTTTATTGTTAAAGCTTGACTTCAATTTTAATATACGAGGCATATCCAGAAAGTAAGTGTACTGAATTTTTGTAGGTTACAATTTTTTTTATTTAAACAAAAAAATTACGTGGTTACCGTAGTACATATGTAAGCTATTTTTCGACATAGTCGCCATTCCTCTCAATGCAGGTGGTGAAGTGGGGTATCAACTTTTTGATGCCTTCCTCGAAGTAGTTTCCCGCCAACCCGTCCGTCCACTTCTCCACCTCCTCCTTTACATCCTCGTCGGTTGAAAAACTTTTTCCACCCATGTGCAGCTTCAGGGAGGTAAAGAGATAGTAATCTGAAGGTGCTAGGTCAGAGGAATGCACGGGGTGGTTCAGGACATCCCATTTAAACGAGGCGAGCAGTTCCTTCGTGGCGTTGGCCGTGTGTGGTCTGGCATTGTCATGCAGCAGGCAGACTCCCTTTGTCAGCATGCCTCTCCTCTTGTTCTGAATTGCCCTCAGCAATTTTTTAGGGTCTCGCAGTATCTTGCAGAGTTGATGGTCTCCCCTTGAGGCATATATTCAATTAAAATTATGCCTTGACAGTCCCAAAACACGGATGCCATGATTTTCTTGGCTGAAATTGTGGTTTTGAACTTTTTGGCGGAGGGTGAAGAAGTGTGACGTGACCGTTTTTAAACTCGCGACACCTCTTGTACACACTCGTACGATTCATAGCTTTATCACCATATGCAGTTTTCACCTCATTATAAACCTCAACCGGAGGTTTTCCCTTCCAAACGAGATAACGGATGACGCCGCGTATTTCGGACTTGGCGGGATATTGGATTGACATTTTTCACGAAACGTGTTGTCGCGTCGACACTTCTCAACGTACTGACCTCGAACCGGTCTCGTTGCGGAGGGGAAGGGTCAGGCTACACGGAAGTTTAGCCAACATGTCGAAAATAAAATCCATCCGGTCGTGAGAGCCTCAGTACACTTACTTTCTGGATACGCATAGTACAATCATATTATCCATACATACCATCACCAAGTTCCTTTTGGTATAGGCAGTGAGGATGGATCTCCGCTCCTTTTTATTCATGTGAACAGTTCTCGCTTCGTCCACACCCAAACATCTCGTCATATATACTATTTTGTTTCCCATAACTCTTATGTTACTTTCCCTTCAATCAAAATTTCTTCAACTATATCCTTTCACTCTATCCTCCATCTACTTTTTCCTCGCTATCCATTAATTTCAGATATATCTTTCGCAAACCATTCTCTTAATATGAGTTGCAAAAAACATGGTTAGGACCATCTCAAGATTTGTTTCTACTATATTTGTTCTGTATTTTTTAATGAACAGGTTTCGCTTTTAAACAGCAGCAGTGTGCAAAATATTTTTTGAATATTTATCGATTAATTTACTGGCTATTGAAATTTATTGCAACTCATTATCTCGATAAGGTCTCATATTTATGAAATAAAACACTTTTTTATTTTTACTACACATTTATCTGAATCAAGTACATTTTTAAATATATTTAATAAATTATTGCAATACTCACAACACCCATACTAAAGAAAATATCAATTTTTATACATACTTTCATAATCATGCCATCTCCCTGTAAGGGTAAAATAAGAGGAGAAAGCACCCATTCCCATATTCCCATTACGACATACACATATTTTCCTCGTCTCCTCCTCACCCATACATTTACTCATAAAGTTTATTTTTTGTTTAACTCGGAATCTGTGTTATTTTTTAACTATTCTTCGACTTAAATGTAGTGTGAATTTGGTCACACATTTGAACGTATTTATTTCCCCCTTTTCATTATAGTAGGCGGTACTTACTACGGACTAGCCCTGTGGCCTATAAAAGTACACCTGTACCGCTTTTTTTCTTTGTGGAAATCGCTTTGACAGCCGGATCATTCCAAATTAAATAATTCATAAATATTTATACGCGCCCGAATGACTAGAATGCCTGACTCTTAATTTTTTAATGAGCATTTTCGTTAAGGAGTCAATACAGGTGGTCTCTCGGGATTGTTACGCCTCTGAATCGGAGTCTTCCAAACTGTTTTACAATTTCAATTACTTATTTCTTAGTTTATATTACAATAATTGGTTTAAAGTTTAAAATTATTAAATATATTGAAAAAATCGTAATAATTTTAAATATTAATCGATATTAAAATCATTCTTGGTACGTCAACTTCAGACTGGAGATTAATCTGTAGATGGCTTTTAAAGATTGCCCTTAAAGTTTTACCTGACATCACAGCAATATATTATGACATTTCAATCCAAATATTTAAGTATCCAACAATATTTATTGAACCTGTGAGATGCAAGCTAGTAATAAACAATAAGAGAATTGAGCAAGTGAAGTTTAAATACCTCGGAAGGGATATTACATAGTATGTTCAATTCGATCCCCCCTCCATCCACGCTCTTATGGGATACAAAATAGACCCCATCCAGCGCAGGGGATATCAATAACCACAAATCGGAACCTAAATTTTTTTTTAATATTTCTTATTGGTTCTAAGAATTATCAAATGACAATACGCCCGCCAGGTTGAACTGTACACAACGAAAATGTAATACTCGTATAATACAATACGAGATAAATTTGGCAGATTTATTACTTTAAAACAATTTATTCCAATCAACCAGCTTTTGTTCCATAATTATTATCTCACCAGGTTGTACTGTATACAACGAATGAGTTGTGCGTAATCCATTGGGAGAAACAAACATGAATTATGTTTTATCTTATTTTCTTTGAAATTTATTTATCTTTTAATTGAATTTTGAAAAGATTGGTGTTAGATGTGAACTAATACAAGGCATCTACTTATCTTTATTGAATACGTGAAATTCCTAAGTCGAAACGATCTGCTAACGAAGACCGTCTAAGCAGCATGGAGAGGAAAGACTATGCAGTGTATAAATTATATTTAATATCTAGGTATCGGCAGTAATTAGGGCGGAAAGGTTTGATCAACCAGGGCAGAACACTGGCCGTCTCTCTGGTAATGTGTGCGCATTCTGAGATGAGTGAATTAATTTACCTTACATTACTTCTCAATAGAACACTCAACACTTTCATCCTCTTGGTGAATGCGCAAATCTAAGATAAGATTAATGCGTTACCTTCATTGAAATATCTCATTAATATATTATAATTCATTTTTACTGAAAATTAAAACTAGTTGAGAAGTACCGTAAATGGTTTAATCTAAAAACATGTATTTAAAAAAAATAAGAGTATAGTTAGATTTATATCTGACTTTTACGGGTGCCTTGTTATTTTTTGGTTGAAAACTGCTTACGACTTGAAATAAACTTAGTATATAGTGAGTGACTCATCAAATTATCGTTACTTCATGACTGAACATCATGATTTATATGGTTTAAACCAATCATGTTCATGGCTCTCCTCTACTTGTCTCTACCTGGTCAAGATGGTAAGACGCTGGAATTTCGCCCGGATATTTCGGGTTCGCTTCCCAATGATATCCAAATAAAAAAAAAACAATCCCAAGCTGGCAAAATAGTTTGTCTAGTAATAATATTCGTGTGCGCTAGATGTTTAATTGTTGTTACTTTGTAACATGTGGTAGTGTTTTCAGCACGCGCGATGATGAACTACGAATTCCATGCATACTCCAGTGGTTGTAAAGTCTGAAGACTCGACCATGGAGCCGACGACAATGTTGTCTTTCGGCCATACTTTTCAATATGTTCAACTTGAGTTGATCAATCCAACGTGATGATGACATTCTTCTTCCTCTTCTTCACAACAAAACTTTAAGAACACAACTCAGATAAATGCCTAAATATTTTCTTCACTTGGAGCTACTCTAGAATAGAATCATTTATACCCCTAGTAGTCCAATAGATTTTCAGCATTCTTCGCCAATACCACAACTCAAGAGCGCAAATTCTCTTTAGATTTGCTGTCTCTATTGTCCTGGTTTCTCATGCATAAAGGCGTATGGAGAAAACCAAGTGTTTCACAAGTTGAATTTTTATTTAAGAAATTATGCATCTACCTTAAATCATAATAATGGACAGTTAATATCTAAATTATTTTGATTAAAATTTTCCAATTTTAATTATATAGGAAACATAAGTACATTAAATACAGTGTAAATAATGTGTATACAGCTAAAAAGTATAATACTAAGCATCTTAATAAACAAAACTAAGAGTTCAACAATCCCCAAACAGCTAAGGAGGAGCGAAGTAGTCATTGATGATAAGCCTGTTGAGCAAGTGATCCAATTTAAATAATTGGGTATGGTCCTGTGTCCGCTCCATAATGGCATACAGCATAGAGTCCAGAGCCGACACTTTCAGAACCAAAAATCTCCTTCGAACCAGCGATATGAAGGTACTCAGGAGTATCGCTGGCAAAACCCTTCGTGAAAGAGTACGAAACACAGAAATCCCAAAGATGTGCGAAGTTGAAGATATTGTCAGATGGGGACGACAGAGAAGAAGGTTCTGGAACGAACATGTATCCAGAATGGCGGAACCAAGAGCCGTAAGAATGGCCAGGGGCAGCATCCCCCAAGCAAGCAGACCTCCAGGACGACCTCCCAAAAGATGGAAAGAGAGCTGGCAGTCGACGTCTCAAGAGGGAAACGATGATGCAGGACCATAACAGGCCAACAGGCCTATATGAAAAGGAAAAGAAGGGCATCTTCATGTTCAGCCACAATGATCTCTACAACAAAATAAGGGAACAAACAAATAAGGCAGCTTAAATATCTGGTTATCTAAGAGATGTGATCTGGAAAAACAAAAAGTGCGAATCGATAGCTAAGTTTGGATATGTAAGACCTGTGTTAGGTAGATCGTGACTTATGATGTTGAAACCAAAACCGACACAACTAGAACAAACAGCTTTCTTTGAATATCCGATATGAGAATATTATATAAGAACAAATACAGGATCAGAAACTCACACATTCGACAGACCTGCAACACAGAGGATATGGTCAGATGAAGCAGGAAGATAAGGCAGTACTGGCATGAATAAGGTGAGCAGAGGCAGAATCCCATAAATAGCGGCACACGAGATCTCTACAGGACACTCATGCCTGGAAAGCATCCC
Source organism: Odontocerum albicorne (assembly GCA_949825065.1). NCBI lineage: Eukaryota > Metazoa > Arthropoda > Insecta > Trichoptera > Odontoceridae > Odontocerum > Odontocerum albicorne. The sequence goes on from OX463850.1 coordinate 13,831,010, forward strand.
AAAAAGTAGAGAGACAGCTGGTGCTCTTCCTGCCAGGAATGATTTTCGTGTTAATAGATCCATGATCTGTATCTAGAAGAAAGGAGTAAGTGATTGGAATACCTCATGATCGAGTATGGTTGTCAACCATCATGTGAATGAAAGATATATGTGCATGTATTGGTTTATGTATTATATATTGCTTAATAAGTCTATGAGAATGTTTGATAAGTAGTAGTCTATGATAAGCAGTAGTGTAGATAAGTAGCTGTCCACTATAAGTAATTTATGATAAGTAGTTGTCTAGATAAGTAGTAGTCTATGATAAGTAGTAGTTTAGGTAAGTAGTAGTCTATGATAAGTAATTTATGATAAGTAGTAGTGTAAAGTAAAACCAGCCTGGAAATTAATACGCCATGAGCCTAACTTAGGGTGCCCCTTGTTTAGTCGATAAAAAAAACAAATCAGTTTTGAATTGTAACAATGCCGAGTTCATTCGTATTTTTCAATGATTTACGAAAAAAAAAACTTGTGACTTTATAATTACTTATTCATTCATATGGTATTCGTCGACACATTCGAATTGATAATATGGCAATGTTCAAGAGCGTGGCCGAAGGACAAGATTATCTTTGGCCCTATTAATCAACCATTTGAGTTAAAACCTACAAGAGTAGGCAAGTTACTTATAGTTTGCCGTCTTACATGTTCGAAATACTACCGCACGTATATAAGCAACAACACTCGCACACATATATCGTGTGAAATTTATAAGACGAACTCTTTAACACATTGGTACCCTTTTTTCTAGGTTCCATTCAGAAAACCTTAGATGGAAAACAGCGGTTTACCAATTAGACGTCAGAGGTCGTCGACCGAGGAAAATTAAAAAAAAAACAGAAACAAATAGTAAAATAAGTCATTTGGATGACATTCAAATATTTTTTCCTGACATTCCTAGTACAGTTTTTTGCTCATTCAGAATCGTGATTAGTTATATAAAAAAGTATTATTTTCAAATTTCATGGTAAAAGTCACAAAAACCGGTCATAAAAAATATAACGAATTGACAACAATACGTTCAAGTAATTGTTGGTCTCTTGTTGGTTGGTTAATAAAAGAGTCATTGACAAAATGAATCCACAATTTACGGCATTATCTCTCCGTGACAAAAACTCGTCAAGGAAAGTGAAATTGAGTATCATTGTCAAGACAATTTGAAGAATACACAATTCTAAAAAAAACATTTCGAGGAAACACCTAATCGATTCACTTGAAACTAACAGGGCCAAATTACTATAACATAGTAATTTGGTCTTGTTAGTTTATGGATGAACTTAAATTTATTGACTCTAAATTCCCAAAAAACTAAATACATCACATTTAGCATATCTACAAGAACTCAACATAACACTGCACACTAGTTCACCCATGGCTGACTGTAGTTGTGTTTCTTTGAAAAGGGTTGATAGTATAAAGTACCTCGGAGTTTATGTTGATCAGTTCCTTCGTTGGGAGGTACATATTAACACTTTGAGCACAAAAATCAGAAAACTAGGATACATATTCCGTATGATTCGAAATGTGCTTAGTAAAAATATTCTTAAAAGTATATACTTCGGCTTATGTCAGTCAGCAATTTCCTACGGTATATCAGTTTGGGGGGGATGCACCTTAATCCAAAAGCACATATTGCAGATTTCCCAAAAATTGATTGTGAAAATAATTAATAAACTTCCTGCCCGGTATCCCACAGCGGAGTTTTTCAGAGAGTATCGGGTCCTGAACATAGCCAATTTGCATCTCAAATCCATTCTCTGGCACTACCATCGAGAGGCGGGGAAGATGCAGACTCAGCAGAGACACATGACACGCATGGCAACTAATGAAATGTTCACCATCCCTAGAGTTAAAACCTCTTTTGCCCAAAGGCAATATGCTTATTTGGCTCCCATTACGTACAATGGCGTGCCGAATTCAATAAAGATAAAGGAAGGAAAACCATTTAAACAGTCGCTCGGAGCGTGGTTGTTATTGCAACAGGATTTTGAGCACTTGGGCTTTCAGGATGAATGACGTGTGGAAAAGATTTATGTGGGCTCTTGAGTGTGGTTTTCTTCTTGTTGTTTTGATTTTTGTTGTTTTGTATTTGTGTTTCTGTATATTTTTGTGTTCATTTTTATTCTTATGATTGTGTGCGGTATATTATGGGATGAACATTTTTGGTTTTATTTTTGTTTCATTTTGTGTTATTTTTTGGCTTTACTTTTGTTTTTGTTTTTATTCTTATGATTGTGTGCGGTATATTATGAGATGAACAAGTTTGGTCTTTCTGAAGTGATGATGTGTGAAGAATTTGATTCGGCATGATGTTTCCAGTTGTAATTGAGTGTCACTGTTTGTCAGGTTGATGAGAACGTGCAACGGGGTTTTGTTTTTGTGTAATCAAAAATCGGAATGAAGTATCGATTTATTTTTTCATGCTAAATATCCTCAGTGAGATATAGGCAAAAGCCTAGTTTACTGGGGATACGACAAATGAAAGGCGACAAACCCAAATTCATTAAAATAATGTAAGTCCAAATTAAATTACCTGTTGTTTTTTCGCTAATTATGTATATTTCTTGTCATGTGTAATAATAAATAAATAAAATTAATAGTTCAAAAGCTTGTAAAATATAACGTTTAAGAAATTAGTTCAGAACATTGTGAAAACAGTTGTATCGTAGGCTAGAAGAGATTACAACTTGGCAATAAACCCATCATAGTGTACACTGTATTATAGTGTTAAATACTCGTAGCATGAGAAATTTAAACTGAGGAAAAACACAAGAGCATGTTTTGATGTTGATGAGACAAAGTCTGTTGATAGAAAACCGTGGAGATCTGTCTTCCCTGTCTATTTCAAAGGGTACATAACGTAATGGTATATAATATGCATGTAAACTTTATTTAAATAATGTAATCCCTTCTTTAGAACATTAGTAAAAGTATGTAAACTAAATCATTTTGTTTTCTGTGCATTTTTCAAAATCAAATTGAAAATATCAGAGTCGTTGGCTTATGCTAATAGTTAGAATAGTTAGTTTCAAGTATATTCTTGATTAATTTGACTTTTAGACAATAATTCATATAAATTTTCATTTTGATTATATTGTTATAGGTAGGTATAGCTTATTATATTGATTTATACTTTGGTTGTATGCAATACAAGCTGGCGAATTTTTCGCCATGTGGCTGGCATCAGTTTCAATCAACCAAAAAAGTTTTAAGTCTAAATAAAAACCAGACGCGAACCTTTTTTTTTAAATCTGGGTAAGTAAATTTGGTTTTTAATACGGCAATCCGTCCTATATACACCATGTGATGGTTTATAAAGTTGATAAATTCGTGTTTTCGCATTATCAAAATCATATTGAAAATATCGAAGCCGTTGGCGTAATGGTTAGCATGCTTTGATTCCAAATATAATCTGGTTAAGTTTTACTTTCAGACATTATTTTGTTTTATTTGCACTTTTATTGCCTTGTTATACATGTTATACTTAAACGAAAAATTGACTTACAAGCAACACATACATTTCATTGTTCGAAAATTTTTCAAAATTTTAGAATTAATTTTATGTCTCTCTAAATTTTTCCGTAAGACAGATTTCTTAAAAATAATTTTAACTCCGAGATCGAGATTCAGCAGATGTATTTTTAAGTGTTCCAGAACCTTTTTTTTGGTACCATTGGAAATTGAATCCGAAACCCACGAGCGAAAGTCAATCGTCATTACAACTACGCCATGGTGGTTGTCCCAGAGCATGTAGTGCCGATGTTCGGAAAAGTTAACATGTTTTGAGTCCTGTATTGTCCCACAATCACATCCAATGCTACTTTCGTTCAAGATACCCTCTTATCTGTTCATCTTGCGTCCAGTCTTACTTGGAGTCTATACAGGGATTTTCAAGTAGTCCAAGATATTTGGTCTCCTAGTGACATATATCATGTATGTGATAGTTTATATATTAAAAAAAATAAAGCGTCTTAGTAAGTATAAGAAAACATAAAAAAATAAACAAAAAGGTAAAATAATGACTTTCAAAAGCACTTTGCTCTCAGCCTTATGCAGATTCATACCTTATTTAAAAAAATCGAAATGAGAACGTTACCCAGAAACGTTTAAGTTCTTTTGCATACAAGTCTTTTGCATACAAATCTTTTATGTAAACCGATAATTTAAAATAACCAATAAATATCACAAATTAATTGATTTCAGTCACAAACAACAAAAACTAAAATAAAGCACACATTTTTCGTCGCGAGCCTAACTTAGAGAAGGGGTTCTCTCCTTCGACTTAATATTGGGTTTATGTTTTTATGGACATATTTGGACTTTTCACTTGTAATTATACATATTATGAGGCATGTAATTATAAATATTATGAGGGGGAAAGGATAAATATTTAAAAAAATCATAAAGAAAATCTGTCCTTAGCTCAATAGCTATTTACCCATTCACTGTCGGAGTGACAGTCAGCAGCAATTTCCCGGTGGGCCGATGGGCAAATGAGCCAAAATATGCAGTGTACAGTTTCAAATTTGAAAAAAATACTATATAGTTGTCTTATGGAAAAAAACTGTGGGGGGGGGAGGTGTGCAAAGTACTTGTCATAAAAAGAGGGCGCTCTCAACCGACATTCCGGGCCTGTTATAATTTTGGGTCCGCCGCTGGTGACAGTGTTTAGAAATATACCCATACATTATAACTGCGATCCCTTATTTTTATGTTTTATTTCAGCGTTTTCTTATTGGTCTAAAAAGATTATTTGTGTCTAATATGTTAAATACATGAATTTCTATAATAAAAACGCTAAAACTATACACTAGAAAAGTTATATAGAAAAAAAATTCAGCTCTTCTGGTTGGTTAGAAGAAATTAACATTATGAAATTGATATATTATTCCAGTCTGTTGAGTTATAAAGGATGGCTGATGGCCGAGTTCAGAAAATGTTCTACTTGCACCGTACTTTTCTTTCCGCGTGAATGTCAAGAGGGACGCTCGGTGTGGTAAGGTGCGGGTTGCCTGTCATTTAGACGGTCCTGTATAAAATTAGTAACTGTGTATTTTGTTAAATTTTGAAAAAAAAAAAGAATTGTATACTAACATGTTAACATTGAAGCAAATAATTTATTGTTTTGTATAACTATATACTTTTATTTAGTTTAATTGTAATTTCTTTAAATGTATTTTATTGTAATTAATGAAACACTTACTACTTATATATTTTTTTTAATTTGTTGTAAGCTACATAGTACCATTGACGAAATAAATAAGCATTGCTATAATCCCGCCATATCGTATCGTGTACAATGAAAGTGTGATACAATTGTAAAAATTGAAGATGAAAAAAAATTGATTTAACATGTTTTGAGAGGTGAGTGTTAGATAGGCACAGAGATCGAAGAGAATATATAGCGCATGAAGAGTGCATGTGCAGAATTATTTCAACCGCACCGCCGCACTGCATCAGCGGCCCGCAATCTTGCGCAGCATCTATTCGCCCTCCCAGCAGAATATTCTTTAATTGAGCTAATCACCTACCTCCTACTGTTTAAATATCAGCTTCTTCTTTGAAAATAGCTGGATTATTCTCAAATGATCATATTTCAAGCAAATATGCCGTAATTAGTCTTATTTTATAGCTTTAACACTTTAAAACGTTATAATTAAAAAAAAGTGTTGAGGTTGCACATTCTCTCGCAGGAAATAAACTGTAGCGATCAATAATACTCGTAATGCACTGCTCAAATCAGGTTGACTTCATTTTACCCAAAGTTGATTGCGTTTAATTCATTGTATTTGATTTTTTTCACTTTCCGTGTTCTACTTTACGTTGATATTTTCATTCATCATACTTTGAAATATAAATGGACCCTGAATCGTTAGTTTTTTTCCCGATGTGTTGATTCTTTATCTTCTATTTTGTAATTGTTACTGTGATATGTAATGGGCATCGAAGTGTCGTTTGTTTTGTCAATTAATTAATAAATTATTATTATGGTATTTGATATAAAAAATGTTATTTAATTCAATTATATTATGTTACCAAATAGTCAACAATATATAATATTATGAACCTAAAAAATATTTGATTTATTTAAATAAGTATATTAAATTGATCCTTAATATGTAAAAGTACTGAATCCATTACTTGGTCTAGTTATTAAGACGCTTTTCTTACAATCCGAAGATTGCAAGCTAGATTCCCGTCGAAACTTTTCTTACAATCCGAAGATTGCAGGCTAGATTCCCGTCGAAACTTTTCTTACAATCCGAAGATTGCAAGCTAGATTCCCGTCGAAACTTTTCTTACAATCCGAAGATTGCAGGCTAGATTCCCGTCGAAACTGTTCTTACAATCCGAATATTGTAAGCTAGATTCCCGTCGAAACTTTTCTTACAATCCGAAGATTGCAAGCTAGATTCCCGTCGAAACTCATCTTACAATCCGAAGATTGCAGACTAGATTCCCGTCGAAACTCTTTAAAAAAATGGTTTCTGCGTTTTTTTCACATAAGGTCTCTTAAACATCTTTCTGGTTGTTTGGAAGAGATTTCCAAATGGTAATAAGCCTCCCAAATTATGTTATATAAAAATAATGTGTAAAATAATAAAATGCAACCCGAAAAACATATTTTTGGTTCATTCGAAATATAGAGTAAGCCTGCCTGGACTAAAGAGGCAAAAATGTCAAGCCAGGAAATTTTGTTTTTTTTTTTATTAAATTTTATCTTTTAAAGTATTATAATATCAAGTTTCCTCAAATATTTTCCAAGATATAGTGTACGGGTTGAGTTATTTCAAGCTTTTTATACTTCTACCTTATGTCACCCAATTCTGTGAAGATTTAAAACAATAAAATGAATCGAAAACAAAATAAAATTTCTATTTGAGCCACTATTGTTAAAAAAAATAAGGAAACACGAAACTTAAAAGCAATTACCCAAATTAAGAATTTAAAAAAACACTGATTATCGGTTTTAAAAAATGCAATAAATCAGAATATCTTTTAACATGTATCAATTTAGAAATCACATTATACTCGATAAACTGGAAAAAATCATATTTTTATGAAATTTTGTAAAATACTTATTTTTTTACCACATAAATGTTTTATTTAATCTTAAAAAACATTTGATTTGCAGGAGCCCTAAAATCAAATATTTGGGTTATTTTTTATCTTAAAATAATTCAATTAATGTGCTTCCCAGACATTTTTTAAGTAAAGATAGATTTTTTTTTCTTTACATGCATGCCATTGACCATGCCGTTGATTTTTTGCATGCCATTGGCCATTCATTGAAGTGAAGTTGGTATTACATAGATTGAATCATAACAGAAATCTACGAGCAGTTAAATTAAATAATAAATTTTATTTTTCTTACAAAAAAAAGGTTTGTTATGCCATGCTCAAACGTCCATTAATATGAACAAAATTGAAAAAGAAACGATTACATTTCTTTGATAATGAAGATCGCAAAACATTTGAAGTCCTCGTTCTTGAAATGCCTTCTAAGAAATTGATTAACAAATGTCTCACTCGTCACAGATAAATTCCCAATATCCCGAGGCTATGCTGTTGATTTATTTTTACAATTAATTTTTATAAACCCACGATTCAGAAGACGCCCACTATTAAAAACATTTCCTTAAAGTCAAACATTCACTCACTCTTTGAGAAACCCGCCGTGTAATTCACACAGACTCTATGGGAAACATTTGTGAAGAAATGCAAAGTGAGATATAAACATTGATTACTTATTAAGGCTTCATTTATTATACGACTTTGTTCTGATTCAAATGCCTTATGGTATCTCATTAAAAATGTTATACGATATTTTAAGTATTAAGACTTAATAATTATAATATATATATATATATATATATATATATATATATATATATATATATATATATATATATATATATATATATATATATATATATATATATATATATATATATATATATATATATATATATATATATATATATATATATATATTCTTTGTTTATTTTATGTGCCAACACATTCAAAGTAAAACTATAAAAGCATAGTTGTAAACAAGTCAATTAAAATTTGAAAGAACAAAATGTAAAAACTTGGATAAACTGTACGAGAATTTATTTAGATGTAAAGGAAGTGAATTATTTTACGCTCTGTCTTCTTTACTTAACCGAATAAGAAAATAAAGTGATTGTATGCATACATGTGTGAATCATGTTAAAATTTAAGTTTTATCAAAAAATACATTACTAACGGTTAAATCAATACTAAAAACTACCATTGGTTAGACCCAAATCATCCAAACATTTTAATTTATTAGACCCAAATCATCGATGTATTTAGATTTATTAGACCCAAATCATCGATGTATTTAGATTTGTTAGACCCAAATCATTTATTATAAAAATAATTTAGTTTGCTTCAAAAATACCTCAAGCTGATGAAAAATGGCTTGGTTTACAGCTTTTCATTAAAATATGTGAAAATACTCAATATATAAACTTCAATGATTCTCTATCTTGTAGCGATAATTTTATCAGTTGGTTATTAAGCCCTCACTCATTTATTACATCTAAATGCACTGCCTAAAAGAAAAAATCAGAAGATAAACCAATTTTACTTGATAAGATTATCTAGAGCAGTGTTCCCCAACGGGTGGTCCGCGGCCCGGTGCCGGGCCGCAGAGACTTTCCGCCGGGCCGCAAACAGTATGTCAAATTTCAAGAAATTCGACATGCAAAAATATTAAATATAGGATTTTCATCCATGTCCTCAATAAAATCAAAACAAAGGAATATACTGGACGTGAATGCAGCACTTAGTCTGTCAGAGACCGCACTGCAGCCAAGAATATCCAATATATTGACAAAGATCAACAGCAGGTTTCGCATTAGTTTGTTGCAAAAACCGCATGGTTTTTGTTCAATTTTAATTGTATCAGACAATGTTACAATTAAAATTGTTTAACTATTATATGTATATTTGTCAATTATAGTTATATATGTCCATCTGTCACAATATAAGATTAAAAAAATATTAAATAAAAAAACCATTTTTATTTCAGTATTAGTGGTCCGCGAAAAAATTTTCCTTTTTTTACCGGTCCACAGGTCTAAAAAGGTTGGGGAACACTGATTTAGAGTATAAAAAATTAAGCAGTTACAACACAAGTTATATAAGAAAGCATTATTATTTAAACACTTTATTATAAAATATACAAATAACAAGTTTATTATCATGCGCTATCACTTCCAACTATGCAGACAAGAGTTACACCGATTCATGCTAATTGTTGGGCGAAATGTTGCAACGTAATTTTCAAAAAAGTCGTATGAAATAAGCATTTAAAGACAAATGAAAAAAAAACAGTAAAACAAAATATTGACAAATATCACTAACAACTGGGAAAGGAGAAGGAAGATGGGAAAGAACAAGAAAATGGGAACTATAGGGAAAATATAAAGTAATGGGGTAAATTAATACAAATCAATATTTAGTTATCTTATTCGGAGATTAATTTAGAAGTCACTGAAAATGTGCTTTCATCGCCTGATGGATGAACACTTGTCAACTCGAGGGTTTTGATTCTCAAGGGTTCCCAGTATTTTTACACACTTGAGTATTTGGTTGGAAGAACCAAATAGCCAAATTACAAAGATTTTGCTGTATACTTGTACTAAATGTATAAATATTTTATTTTATACTATGTATAGTATGTATCAATAATGTAAAGACGTGATATCAATAATTCTTGGTAGCTTCTGGTGGTGATCACGTGATTTTATTAAGTTGGATGTGGTTTGTTGTGTATTTTGATGTGAAGCACAATGCTTTGGAGTGACGAAGTTGTAAATTGTAATATTGTGTAGTTTATTATTGTAGTGTATTATACCTTCTTTCTATGCAGTACAACACTGCGAGTTTATTGTAATGTGGCAATCTCTTCCAGCCAACCAGACATACGAGTATATTTGAGATGCCTTAAGTGAAAACTATACTGGAATCCTTTTTTCAATACATCTTACTAACTAAGCAATGAAAGTCGTCATGTGTAGACGAAAAATGGGAGGATCATTTGTCTTTTTAGAATGTCAAAAATGATAAGTTTTATATTAGTTACCTGCTAATACAGACTGGCGCCATCGTTGACATGCTTCAAAAAACGAATTAAAAAACATTATTTCCCCTTCAGTGGCATAGCGTATTTTCTTGGTTTACTATCATCCTTTTTTTATCTTCCTTTTTTTCTCCTGAGCATCGATGACCTTGTAAAAATTGTATTTGTGTTTATTTTTGTTTTTTTTTTTATTTGTAAAACTTTTTCTCTAAATAAATCCACCAAATTTCACTCAAAAATATGTAAACTGTTTAGTTGGTTGGAAGAGATTGCCGCTGGTCAAAAAACGCATCATATTATACATTGCACTATAAAGTTTTAAATAAATAATTTAACAGGCTCTCGGCCTTATTAGAAATTGATATTTTTTACATTTTGTATATATTGTTGATGTAATGTATTGACTAAATTAAAATCATTAAAAAATCATTCTCCAAATGTTGATCTATAACTAAATATTTTTGCTACTTCTGTTTAAAAAAGATGGTACATATTCTGAGACACGATTGATATATATGTGTCACGTATCCCGGCATGTATATTAATGCACAATATCGTCATGCAGTACGGTGTCAGACCATTTAAGGTTTTGAACGCCATTAAATGCGGTTTGAACTCCACCCTTTCGGAACACCTCAACCGGTGAATGCTCCTTTAACATTGAAAATATTCACCAAATTTACCAGTATCACAACGAAACATACTGCTTTCTTAAAAAGTAATTTTAGCGTACACCGTCCGCTGCCCTTAAAATTATAGGCCAGGTTATTTATTTATTAATAAACGGAAGCAAATCTTATAATACGAACACAAAAACTGTAGTGAGTGCTTCATAACCAACAAAAGACAAAATATAGAAAAATAATTTGAAACAATAACAATTAAAATAAATGCAAATAATCGTAACAAAAAAGTTTAACTATGAGTCACTAACACAATACGGGGTGGTCCAAAAGCGGACCGCCCGCACTGCACCAAACCGGGTTTCACTCTTGACATCAATGTGAAAAGGGAATACAAATGCGTACAAACAAAAATTAATATGTGTATACCACAGGCACAACCAAATGTTAAAAATCATCCCCACAACACTAAATGTCTCAAGATACAAATGTCTCAAGATACAATATAATTGTCACATATAATAATTTCACAATAAACACAAACCTCCTGCACGGGAAAAAATACAGGAATAGATAATAAATACAATAATCAATTAAAAAGATATTTTTTTTAAACTTTAAAAGTTCTCCAGAAACATGCGGGATTCCATCTCAAATTTACCATACATTACTCCAAAAACAATGTATGTATTTACTAAAAAAATACTTCTCAGTTGGAAACATACTCGTATGTTGATGTTAATAATTCATATAAAAATGCTTTAAGAATAATCAAAAGATAGCATTCTGTAATATGAACAAAAAGTTATTTATTGAACGTCGTTTCGTTATTAAATAACACCTCAAAACACTATGTTTACATATACTATACTTGTAAGACATAATAAATAATGAATACCGATAGTTTTAAATGTTTATAGGTTTGTTAAAATTGTGTTGAGTTGACTTAAATCTGACCAACGATTTAAAGGCGTTACACCCTTCACCCTCAGGGTCATGCCAAAAAAGTTTATGAATATAAATACAACAAAAATATTACAGAATACAAAATGGTAACGTTTTTTGACATCGCCCTGAGGATGAAAGTTGTAATGCCTTCATAACGTCACCATAATTTTGACCAAATCAACACGGCAATGACTCCGAAAATCATTTTAACTATTTGAATAGAGTCGTGGACTAATGGAAAACAACTTCGAATATATAAGAAGAATTTTACTACCCACCTGAATATTAGCACCGATAATGCTACATATTACATACTCGTACATGATTTTTTACGGTTAAATAGTGGCGCAGGGTGGTAAGTGTTATGTGACTTTTTTAGAAAACTTCGAGACATATTTAAGAGTTTCTGCCTCTAGTTACTTATCATCCGTTCCCCAAAAAATTTAAATGTCATATATTTTAAATAACCACGTCAATATTGTAAATTGCAGAACATCTAAGTGCATTTCGAAAGGAAAATTTCATATCGAAAACATACAATAAAATTAAATAATTGCTGAAATGTATCCAAACGACATATTGCAGATAGGCTGTGTATTGCATTGAGTCATCTAATCCATCAGAAAAACACTTTCGTTTAAAGCGAGTATTGGCCATATGTTATACTCGTATAGAAAATATTCATTTGATTCTTATTTTTTATTTTGACGAATTTGTGAAACGAAGGTTCCTCTTCTTAGATATTGTTGTGACTACCCATTCTATATACGACTTCTAGTCGAATCTAGGTCAAAAAATCTCCGACTTGAAACAAGTTAAAGCGTATATGGACATACACCGGGCAAGGCCAACGCATGGTCAGGCGATGTTACAGTTAAAATTTAATACATCTACCATCAGTAGCATATCAACTAGAGCCGATAGAAGACGTGTTGTTTCGTTACGTTCTAAAATGATAACATTTTAATATCACGCGGTTATCAAATTCCTTTCAAAAGAAGAGAAAAGTCCACCAGAAATTATACGACGTTTAAAGTTTGTCTGTGAAGAATCTTCTCCGTTATATGTTATTGGACAGAAAAATATTAGGCTAAACAGTTTCACTTCGGCAGAGAAACGACTTCAGATGGCTCTCATCAAGGCAGACCAGTAGAAGAAGTCACTCCAGAAACAGTTGCATAAGTGCAAGAACAGATGTTACAAGATAGAATCCTAAAATTTAAAAAATAGCAGCAAGATGTGGGGTTTTGCAAAACCGCGAAAAGTCGAATTCTGCACGATCATCTTGGCATGATGAAGAAGGTGAGCGTAAGATGAGTGCCAAAACTTTTGAGTGTTATCCAAACACAACGACGCGTTGAATGTTGCAATACATTTTAAGTGCTCTACGATAGGAAATAAATAGTTGATTCAATTGTCACATATACCATGATCATTGGTCGAAAAGGACTCGATGCAGTGGCACCATCCGAGATCACCACAGCCCAAAGAATTTGTGGTGTTAAAAACCCAAAAATAGACAACGACAACAATTTTTCGGATTGTAAAAAAATCATAATCATTAACTTCAAACATAGAAACACTACGATTACTGGGAGATATTATTCGTCATTAATTTGCAAATTAAAGGATGAACAAAACACCAAAGAAAGCTTTAACGAGGGGTGAATTATTGTATGAAAATACGCTGGTGCTCACTTCTGTTGCTGCAAAGGATGCCATTCAACACTGTGATTTCCAAGAATCAAATCATCCCACCTATAGTCCCGACTTGGCCTCTAGCGATTTATTTTATGTTTATTTGGGATTTTTTACCCATTTTTTTTAAATAGAAGATTCTACTTAATGACTCATTGACATATTTTCTGGTTGGTTGGAAAATATATCCACATTGCAATAAGCCCGCCAATTTATAGTGACTACAACAAATTTAATACGTTCTTAATGCATATTTGGGTTCTGGCATATGTTCCTCTTTGTGAATACTAAATCCCTCTAACTATGTTCCCTTCAAGTTATTGCTGAGGTCCATGAACTTAATTGCGCAGAAAGATGGTTGCAGAGCCTACCTGAATATGGCACGAGCTCACCCATCCGCAAGAAGAATTAGATATTAAATAAAGTGAATAAGTCGCTGACCAGCCAGAACACGTTTCTGGAAATTTTATAATTGATTAACGGATTCTCCCCGAAGAACAATGGTGGCACAATCGATTTAGTTCCCTTCAAATCGCGGCCCGGGTGCCCCATTATAAAATAATTATTATCCGAGAACAAAGGAAATGTTTGATCCCACAGCCCAGTGAGGAGAATTCCCTAAATTATATCTTGATTCAAGGCACAACAGTGCATAAATCATTTACTATCCTATAAAGTGGTATCAAGATGAGAGCCGTGACAAATCATAATATTCTTAACTACATCATATCAAACACATGAATAGAGACGTGCATATTGTTCGATACATTATTCATAATATATTGTTTATGGGTGGAAATAACAGTTAAGTGAATACTTTATTTCTCAAACGATATATGCTGAAGATAAAAATAACGCAACGAACTATGGAAATAAGAATATTGGGTCTAGCTTTGAGAGACTATAAAATGAATTAATAAATCAGGGATCAAATAGGGGTGACAGATGGGTTATAAGACGAGTTGATAAATATTAGAAATGTCTACACTGGCTCAAGTGTTGCGAATGAGTTGATTTCAAACATTGCCTCTTTGTATTCAAATTCTTTAATAGAATGTCTCCATTGTATCTTTCGAATCTGTGTCTGAGAGATGATCCTTTGGAGAGGAGTAGAACTTTCAAGTAGGTTTATTCTTCATTTAATAAATGTATTATTATGTTACGTGGTGTTGAATGGTCTGCTTCTTACTGTTAGTGTCTAGAGATATACTCGTATGTAACGTGTACAACTTAAGGAAGCACTTGAAAACAACTATTTTTGGGAGATTTTATCAAAATGTATGATGGTATATGAACAACACATATATGTGATACACTACACACTTAAAGCCAAATGTGTTACTTTCATATATCGGAAGATTTACAAAGGTTTATTTGTAGTTGTTTTCCCTTAGTACGTTTTCTGCGATTGTCTTACCAAAGATGTTTTTTTAACATATGTAGATTCGGGAAGTATCAAATCTATTGACCGCACCAACTCCCTTCCTATCTTTACACGGAGCTTATATAATATATATTTATTTTTAAATTATTAATGAATGAACCTAATGGTTCGAGTCCCGAGTTAGAGCTATATAAATTGTCCTTTTATTGTCATTATCATTATTAGTATTATAATATTGTACTAAAAATTACTCAACAAACGACCCAGAACTGGAAATAGAAATTTCGATAGATCAAAAACACAATGGTCAGATGATATAAAAAAATTGCATGACCTCAGCGGATACGTCTGATACGGGGTAGAACTAAATGGTTACACAAATAACAAGTCTACATTTAACAGTGAAATGAAGATAACTAGCAATGATATTGGTTACAAAGTTCCACACTACTGTCAGATGACTCACGCATATCAGTGTTTGATATAGCGAATAATGAATGCTTGTCACTTCCCCAACAATGCCGTGAAAATGGTGTTCTTTAAATATTTATCTTTGTTTTTTCTTAAAGTGCAACACGAGTATGATATAAAATATCAATAACGTGTAGTGTTTATGACGCCTCTCCTAAATTTCGAGGATGAGCTCTAACATTCACCAACTCCGCGAAGAACTCAAATTACTGAGCCAACTAAGGGTAACAAGTAAATGTTTTCTGAAAAGGCTTTATGTGTTGCTGAACCTGTTCAGTGAAATAGTTGATATGAGTATGTGTGGGATAATCTTATGGATATTGAAATTGTGAAAAATTATACGAGAAATCGTCAAGGCGCCCTTGGAGAGGTTCAATTGTACGGAACAGATCCGAAAACGAATTCATAATATAGAATAACGTATTACTATTGTTTTAATGTACGAGTATTATATTATAATATAACATACTCTACTGCACACAATAAAACTTGGCGGAGTTATTTGTATGAGGCAATTTCTGACAACCAAAAAGAAAAATGAGAGAGAAAGCCTTAAGTTAAAACAAACAGACAAATCCTTTCATAATTTAATCCCGATGATATCATCAGGAATTGAACCTACATTCCCTTAGATAGAAAACAAGTATTTTACCAACTAGGTCACGTTTTCGGTTTATCAGTTCAATAGGAAAAAATACTCATTAAATGCATATATGACCAGAGCCATAGCGGGTTTTGATGTTATGGAATCCAGAGTCAACAAAACATTTTATCAGAGATTCCATGGGTACTTGGCGTCCAGAATACACAATAATCTGGAAGATCAATTGGGAGCGACAATTCACTCGAACAAAAGATTCGCTTATAATTTCAAGACATAGTTGAGAGACGTTGCGAGAAATGGAATTGGTAATATGTTGAGATTGCTAATTGGTGATTGTATGAAAATAGTGGAATTTGCTGGATTGCTTGTGTTGCTTGGTCATTCTGTTTAAGTATTGTTGATTTTTATATCTTTTTGTGGTGTTTTGGAATGCGCAGTGTTTTTTCTTGCTTAACCCTCAATTTTACGGATGTAAACAATTACAATGAATGGAAAACAAAATAAACGTTTTTTTTAAATAGTCAATCCACCCAAACTAGGATGATTTGTGCCACCAAATTAAATACATTAAATTATGTGAGTCAATATGTGCGAGAAATTATTCCCCGCTGCATTGTTGAAAATACGCTAGTGCAGTGGACAGGGAATCTATTTAAAAAGAATGGTTGACATTTTTGCTAAAAAAATATATGTTTTTTTCTTATTTTACTCGTTTAATTTTATATTCATGTCATAATTAATTTTAACATATTTTTTTACTTTTTTTCGCAGAATTTTTTTCCTTATTATTATAAAATATGAGTGAAGTCTAGTCTTGGCAGAAGAAAAATAAAAGGATATTAAACGCTGTGGAAATGCGTGTACTAAGAAATATTTGTGAAGTGTCAACGGATGAAAGAAAGCGAAACGAATACATCAAAAATGAAAGTGTGGATAAAATGGATATTGTAATTAAGATGAAGAAATAAACATTAAGATTGTTTGAACATGTGAAAAATAAGTGAATGATGATAAAACGACTAAGCAAATTTAAAAGTTAGAAGTGTACGATGTGTGTGGAAGAGATAGACTGTAAAAAAGTGGATAGATTAAGTGGGTCAGATTTTGAAAGAAGATAAAGTGAGAGGCTTAAATAAAACAATATCGTGTGAGACGAGTGTTAAAGATGTGTGATTGAACCAAATAGAACGACGATTTGTTTTCTATGTCTACTTCGCAAAAATTATAAATAAGCAGGTTTAACTTTACATCATTAAAAGGAAACACTTATAATAGGAATAATCGTAATGCGATTAAATTAAATTTTATTATGTTTATCATTAATTATCTTACGTAAAAGCATACAACAGAAAAAGCAACACTCAGAATGTAATTTGATTAGGTTTAATTATCTTTGTTATTAATTATCTTACATAAAACTATATAACATCAAAAGAAAAAAAATATAATATAAATACTCTTAATACAATTTGTTTTGCATTTATAGTATTATGTTTGTTATCATTTATCTTTCATAAAATATAAAAAGTAAATACACTCATAATACAATATTATAATTTAGGCACATGGAGCGAATGAATGGAGGAAGAAAGATTAATAAAACAGATATACAGTGCAAATTTGAATGGAAGGCGTGTGAGAGGTAGACCAAGGAAGGATTGGTTAGATCAAGAAAATGATATTCTGAAAGAAGAAAATGTAGAAAGTCAGATAAATCGTAGAGATGTATAATAAGTTGTATGGATTTAAAAGAGGCGAAGGATATGTGTAGAGATAGGACGATCTGGCATTATGTTCTCTCTGCCTACCCCGACAGGGAAATGACGTGATGATATGTATATACGTATCATTTATCTTTTATAAAACATTGTAATTTATTTTTATCAAACACTGTTTATTCCACTTTTTTGTGATGGTATAACCCTACCGGTTTCAAAGATTTCACCTCATCTTCAGGGGAGCGCAAACAAGACTCCCCTGAAGATGAGGTGAAAGCCTTGAAACCGGTAGGGTTATACCGTCACAAAAAAGTGGAATAAACAGTGTTTGATAAAAATAAATTACAATGTCTTTAAACCTCCACAACGTTAATGCCTTAACTATAAACAACATATTTTATAAAACATAACACATAATACAATATGACTTGCATTAATTATGTATGTTATCATTTATCTCGCATACAAATATCATATCCCGTTAATGATTCAAAGAGAAAAACTTTAAATGACATTGTTAACGATTGTAACAAGTTTATTAAGACTTTGGATGTGTGATGTAATATTATTGTACATGGGTTTTTTGAATGCCAGTATCTGGTTTATTAACGATAATGATGGCTGGTAATGCGGAACTTATCCAAAAACAATTCTGCACACCGCACTGAAATAAAAATGTTTTGGTAATAAAAGTCAGGATAAGATTAAAAAACATATTTGTAACTTTGTATCTATCGAACATTGTATAACTACTATCAATAAACTATATGGCTGTTAGCGTATTCATTTTAAGAGTGTAGCATAACTTAAAACATAAAATTCCTTTGTAAGTTTTCTTTTTGATATTAAATGGAAACTACAAAATATATATTTATCTCGTACACATTTTTTCTTGCAATTTTCAGCGTTATTTTTAACAAACTTGGTCATAGGTTAGAATTATAATATTCGTGGCCTAGTTTATAAGACGCATATCTTTCGACACAGAGGTCACGGATTCGATTCTTGTCGATACTCAATTTTATTAAAAAACGGTTCAAATCAAGTTTACAATTAAGATCTTTTAAACATATATTTGGTGGGTTTGAAGAGATCGCCACATAGCAATACATTTACCAGGTTGTACTGTATACAACAAAAGTTTAGGGAAAAAAATCGAGAAATATTATTTAAGAGCATGTGCTATATGAGTATGACGAAATATATGGATTTGGTAAAGGTAAAACTTGTGTATAGAAGGGCATGGAAGTATATTCTCTCTACTTACTCTAAACAGAACACGGTGTGGTGTGTGTATGTAGTCTTGAATATTTCGATTTCTGCGCTTTTTTTCAGGTTTTAAAATATTTTTCATATGCAAATCGAACATTTCGAAGTCGGAGCCAATGGCTTAATAGTAAGCGTAATTTATCAGAAGTCTCGGACTAGTTTCACTTTTCGACATCATTTCATCAATATTTATAAATTTTACTGTTTATTGCTTAATGAAAATGCATTCTGACATTGTAACAAAAATAAGACACATAAGTAACAAAAATAACATTTTGCAATTTTACCGGAGGAAAACTACAGAAAACCTCGATGCAGTCGTATCCGACTACCCTGGAAAATGCCATGTTGAAACGAAACAATCTATCAACAATATACAACGACAATTTTACACGATTGTGGCCCGTTTCTGAATAGTTAAGATTTTGATTTTGATCTTAAATCTTTTTTTTCATCACTCTCGATCAAATGAGCATTTTCCAGAGCAAGAATTTCCGGGTCTGGTTCCCGTTGAACCCGGAAAAAAAGTATTCCAGTCTTAAGTGTTCCTCGGGTTACAACACTCGTACACACTAGGTGAGCGCGAGTGTTGTTATCTCTTCACGTGCAAGCATTGCCGACACTGTGATGGCGTACTAAAAGTTCCGCACCTACTCCAGTGATTCTAAACCTAAAAGCTCGATTGTTGGGGTCTAAGATAAAAATGTCTACCGACTACGCTCTTCAACATATGCGAAGCACAAATTCGGATGTGTTGTAAAGTAACAAATAAATTATTTAACAACCTCTTTCGGTAGGGAACTTGTATTCCAATGTACTGCTCAAATCAGTCTCACAGTATACGAAAATGAATTGATTCAGTTGTCTAATGGCTTTTGGAATGTTGTACCACACGGTTTGGCTTATGATGCCAACGTTTCGAAAATATTGCATTGTTCATCTGTAGAGCTTGTTTGTGTTCAACTTCGCCATCAAAGTAAGTTCTGAAGATGAAAATTACAAAGTTTTCGAAATGTTGGCATCATAAGTCAGACCAAGCAGTACAACACTGTGAAAGACGTCATACAACTGATACGAAAACCACAAAAAAAATATTGATTGGCTGGAAATGTTTAATTTTTTTTATGATTCTTGGAGTTTTTTTGACACTGAAAATAATGTTGTTTCCAGGTTCTTCAATGTCGCCAATTCGGCTGTATTGAGTTGTACCATACGAAATAATTAAAATTAATATGTGATATATATAATAATAGATATGATATACCTCAATATATTTTTAATAATATTTTAAAAATAAAGGGCATAATACGAGTATCTAGATAAAATCTTCAGTAATAAAATTAAATCTGATGGTCAAAGATTTAAAAAAAATTTAAACGCGATAATGGTAGATCTTAACAGACGACAAAACTCGGCTCAACGGGACCCACCTTAAAATCAACTTGTCGTAGAGTTGCCGAATACAAGTATTTATTGGACATGTCCGTACATCAACAGCCTCGGTTCTACATCCGTCACAGCATTCTTGGATGATTGCCGCAAGAATTTCAAGAATCTGTCGGCTGACCCATTTTGCAATCGACAATACTAAGCAAATATGGCATTGTATTGTTTGTCGTGAGATAACTCCGTTGTTGTATTTAAAAGCCATATTAAGTGTGCAGTTATACAAACACTCGGAAATATTTTAGGTATAACAAGACGATGCAAGAAGCCCTTTTTTCAATAGATTATGACCATATCCGTTATCATTATCGATCAATTGATCAACCATCTGATGACTAGATAGATCTTTCGGAAACAATAGCATCACGAGGCCTTAGCCTACTTGGAGCCCTAAGTAAACTCCTTGTGGGAATGACTAGACAAAACATAAACATGGGAAGATGAAGTTTCTTGAACGAAAGTAACATTGAATGGGAGCTATACAGGACTCAATATATGCTAACTTGACCAAACATCGGAACAACAAGGGCGATCTCAATTGTTTAGTATTGTATTACACTTTCATTGTACATAATAAGCCGTTGTCATGTAGGAATATCCGTCAAACATTGCTACATGACAACGGTTTTTAAAACAATCTGGGCTCTCACGGGATTTTAACCCGCGACCTCCGAATTGAGAGACAGGCGTCTTATCACGAAGGTCGTTTGGAGGGCAATCGCTTCCTATTTGAAACACATAGCATAATTGATAATTAATGGTCCGAACACGAAAATTAATTGATGAATCTATATTTTTCAAGCACTAATTAGTGCCTAAAGTTACTTCTTGATATAGATCTTGGATCTATCGTTGCAAAAATCATTCTTGGGAGAGAGAGAACTATGAAATATGAAATTCTGTCTCTGCCAATCCTATCAACATGGTCACGCCAGAACCGTCGTCTCTTCCTGTTCCATCTGACGATATCCTCTGAGAAATTTTCCTGCAACGGTCCGTAATATTTTCACCTCTAATATTCGAAGTATGATATACTGGTTGTGTTGGGTCCAGTTTCAATATATAACATAAGCCATGATCGGCCTGACGCAGGTCTTATTTATTCAAACTTTGCGGTCGATTTACATGTTTTTGTGTTTCCAGATCGCATCTCTTAGACAACCAGATATTGCGGATGTCACTGTAAAGATGATTTAATTTCGTTCCTTTTTAATGTATTCTTCATGACTAGTTTTCACGGTCACTCTGGTCAACTGCATTGCTCTCAACAACTTTCTTCTCTCTTTTCTATCCCCTTTGCTGTGACAATTCAAGTGGAAAGTGTTTGGTCATCCTCTATACAGTCCGGATTTTGCATCTAGTGATTACCATCGTTTCATGAACATAAAAAAGTAGTAGATGATGACGAATTACAATTTAGCATGGAGTGGTGGCTTAAATCACAGGCGGCAGAATTTTACGAAGATGGAATTCAAAAGCTTGTTAAACGATACAAGGGCCTCAATTTGTTAAACGATACGAAAGCCTCAATCTGTTAAACGATACAAAGGCCTCAATCTGTTAAACGATACAAAGGCATCAATATGTTAAACGGTACAAGGGCCTCAATCTGTTAAACGATACAAGGGCCTCAATCTGTTAAACGATACAAGGGTCTCAATCTGTTAAACGATACAAAGGCCTCAATCTGTTAAACGATACAAGGGCCTCAATCTGTTAAACGATACAAGGGTCTTAATCTGTTAAACGATACAAAGGCCTCAATCTGTTAAACGATACAAGGGCCTCAATCTGTTAAACGATACAATGGTCTAAATCTGTTAAACGATACAAAGGACTCAATCTGTTAAACGATAAAAAAAGGCCTCAATCTGTTAAACGACACAAGGGCCTCAATCTGTTAAACGATACAAAGGCCTCAATCTGTTAAACGATACAAAGGCCTCAATCTTTTAAACGATAAAAATGCCTCAATCTGTTAAACGATACAAGGGCCTCAATCTTTTAAACAATACAATGGTCTCAATCTGTTGAACGAGACAAGGGCCTCAAACTGGCCTAAGACTATGTACAAAATATCGAAGTTTTAAATGTATGTAATAAAACAAAGAAATATAATTTGTGTAAGAATAGATTAATATTGTTATCTACTCTCTTCCGTTATGTCTTAGATCCCGACGACCTTTCTGGATCGATGGACAACAATTTGTTTAAAGAATGTGAGGTCACTAGATGGCTGGCTGCAGCATTGCAATCGGTCCTCGGTCGAAAATCTTCAACTTGTGATAGATCGTAATGTACTTGTCCAAGGATTTGACATATCACAATAATTGGGGCGTATCTTAAATCATCTTATTTGTAACCACAGTTACAGTGCATATGATCTGAATAAATAGAGTTTCACTAATTCCCGGTTATGCTCGTGTGAAATGGTCCAGACTGCCAGTCACGTTATGTAGTCTACAATATATCCCTTCCCAGGAGTAGAAAAGATCTACCTCTTTGAACTTTATCATGGATGAGAAATATGAACATTCAACTGTAAGACGCAACTTCAATAAACATCTGATTGTAAATCCTCTGGTCTCACGGCCGCTTAATGGATGAATGAAGAAATCTTGCTGGTTTTCATTATCAATTATATTCTCGAGTGAGTTAAACAAAACCGTTACAGCACTCAGTAATGGATTTGCCATTTATGATGCTTTAAAATGTTATTCTTTTTAACACTTTCAATAAACCACATTGTGTATACACTTGTACATTTTTTTATTTAATAAAGAAATCTATAATAAAACATTTGCCAAAAGCTGTACCTATTTAGAAATTTATATCTTAAGAACTAGTCTAATTTATATATTATTACTATGAACTAATTTCCTATACGTCATTTTATTTTTAATAATCTTAAATTGCATAAAATACATACAATACGCCACATCCCTTTTTGGAGTAACAAGCAACCATCTCTCACTTTTCTCACATCCGTACATGTCATCATATTGTATTGAATTTCACTTTCGTTGAGTACTGCACAGCCTGGTAAGTCTACTGCCATTTGGCAATCTCTTCCAATAAACTTTTTTTTTTAATTTTTAATCCACTTTGCACGGATTTCTCCTGTTACACAAAGAGGGAAAACTACACAAAGAGGGAAACTAGAAATATATTAAAGATGCCGTCAATGAAAATCAGAATGTTACCCTTTTTTAACAATTTTGATAACTTAGCCACCAGGTCATCGCACTTTCTCATATTTGTCTCAAACTTCTTAATTTTTTCGAAGTCACTTCCTGCGTGGTGTAGATGATAAGACGCTTGACTTCCACCCGGGGGTATCAGGTCCAATTCCCGAGGGTACCCAAAAAATTAAAAAAGGATACTTATCTAGTAAAAGAGTTCGTCTAATAACAATACTCGAACCGCGAATTCCGTGCCTACTCCAGTTGCTCTAAACCAATGGCTTGATTATAGGAGTCTTCGACATGTCCGCATTATCAATTTGGATATGTTGAGAAGTACGATACGGGTGAATAAATAATATTATAATTTCTCCTTGCATTCTTTCCTTGGTCTATTTTTTCCTCGCTGTCCATTAACATTTGTTTTGTACATGATTCGAAACTACTTATCTCAAACACTTTTAAGTAATACCATAAATATCATACAAATTTTTAATTATCACTAATCCCCTATTCAAAATAGAAAGTATAAAATAGATAATTAATTACTGTATTTTAACCTAAGGAAAACTAAGAAATCAGATACATCGTAAAAAGTGTTTAAGAAGATGTGTGGATATAAAAAAGGTAAAATATGTGTATCGAGATATGAAATCTGGCACTTTGTCTTCTCTACCTACTTCAATAGGGATGGTTTGTACGCATAAATATTTTGACATAGCACACTGTCACCTCAACTCAACCAAAATGGAGCGATCAGGTAAAGGAGTTGACTGGGGGAAGCCTGTATACTGCTCCTCTTTTTTACGTCGTCCTTTACTGTCCATGCAGTGAGACTCTGGAATCAGTTATAAACCAATATAAAACTCTTCCATTCTTGGCATGGTTTTAAAAGCGACTGAAAAAACTCTTAATTTCTAGTCAGTAAAATAACGTGTTTCATTCCCGACTTTTCTTTTCCTTTCCTCACCACTATCCCTTCCTTTTCCTTTGATTGGTGATATCTCACTTTTGAAAAAGAATGTTCGGGTGATGGTCCGTCTTGTGGGGTTCGTGGGCACATGCTCACGAAATCACGTGAAATCCATATGTGTTTATGGATTTCATGGGAATGGATAGTCATTTGAATGGTTTATGCAACCATGTAACTTGCTTCATTTACTTTTGTCTAGTTGGTTGGAAGAGATTGCCGCCTGGCAATTATCCCGCCAGATTGTATTTTCAATAAAAGTGTTAAATAAATATACTGCTATGCAAATGGCAAATGAATGAGAGGGGTAGAAACGTGTCGTAGCAACCTATACCACTAACAACCCTTAGATCATGACCACCAGTAATGAAGAACGGCAGATATGAATTAATACATTTATAAATAACGTGATCTCAAAAGATTTTGAAAACATAGCCTGTGATTTTTCCCTCTAGTAGTATACGACATTACAACGAGTCTCAGGCAAAATCAGGCATTTGCTAAATGGTTACAACCCTTACGAGTACCGTATGTAAAAAAAAGAGGAAGTGATTAGGAATGAATGTGAACTTAAGGCTGATGTTGAGTAAGATGAAGAAGAGCACTCTGAGATTATTTGGATACGTGGAACTAACGAATGAATAAAAAAACTAACAAAATAAATATACAGTACAAATGTAAGTGGAAGGTGTGGTAGAGAAAGACCAATAAAAGTATGGTTTGATCAAGTATGTGACATTTTCAGTGAAAAAAAAGTAAAAAATCTGATAAATCATAAAAACTGTATAAGTTGTATGGATGAAGAAGAGGCGAGAGATGTGTGTCGCGTTAGGAAAGTCTGGTACTCTCTCATCTTTATCTATCCTGGCAGGAAGATAGCGTAATGGTATTTATGTATGTAAAAGAAAAGAGTTGTGATCAAATTACTCATAAATGAAGTTGACGAGTTCAAACTGATTTACAACCGACTATCGAAAGTGCATAGAAAATATGTTGCTAGTATTACGACTATTAGGAAGTGCGTAAATCAACTTCTAACTCCTTAAGGGGAAAGAACATCAGCTACTAATATTCATTGAGGTTCTCATCTAAACACGGTTGTAAAATACGAGAAAGCTATAAAAGCAATTTATACCACCGTTTTATGGTTAAAACTAAAATATTTGTTGATAAACTAAACCATGACAGTAATATGACATGTTTCAATCCCTATTTTTAATTCTTCTTCACCATCTCATCATTTCCCTTTGATTAATGATATCTCACTTTTTACTATGCATAATATTCATGAATTTTGTAAAGGTGAATAATAATTTATTTTTTTTGCGACCATATAGCTTATTTTATTTACTTTTGTCTGAATGGTTGAAAGAGATTGCCACCTGGCAATAAGCTAGATAGATTATTTTACAATGAAGTGTTAAATAAATATAATTTGTCGAGCATAATCTCAGCGGGGAAACACAATTGTAGCTTCATCATCACCATAATGCTACATGGGTGGAAACGACAACCTTGAGCGTTCGATACTGGCAGTAAGTGTAAACGACAAAAGGGGCAGAAACGGAGCACCTATTAGATGAAGTGACCAGGTGAAAAGTAAAGGGGTGCTCTTTCCACGAGATGATACATGTGGCTAGAAATTGCCTGTGCTGAAGAAAGGTGGTTGATGGCCATAGTGATCGCGATCCTCAGAATCGAGAAATTTACCAAGAATAATATCTGAAAATGAAATGCACTGACCATTATTTAAAAAATATTAGAAATCGTACAAATTCTATTCGAAAAGAAAGGAGTGTAAAAATCAATAGCAAAGTGTACAATAGTGTTTAGAAATATTGCATGAGTTTACAAGAGTACAAAAATTCGGTCAAATTTCGTTGACCGAAAAAATAATTGATAAGATATCAAATTTTCGATATACATTTAGTTTTGTTTTTTTTTGTTTTCGGTTAAAAATTACAGGGAAATCAAATTGTGCTTACGTTTTAAGCCAACTCGAGGATAAATCTTACAAATATTTAAAAAAAAGGATATGTTGAGTAAGATGAAGAAGAGCACTTTGAGATTATTTGGACATGTGGAACGAATGAATAAAGAAAGACTAACAAAATAAATATACTCGTACAATACAAATGTAAGTGAAAGGCGTGGTAGACAAAGATCAATAATAGTATACGAGCAATTGTGTAATAGTTGACACTCAGATAGCACTATTTATGTTAAGTAGCTACTAAACGCTAGTAGAACAATAAACTTAACCGAAAGTAAAATCAGTTCAGGAGTGAGTCTCCCGGAGATCGAACGAACTAGGTACTAAGCAAACATGATAACTAATGAAACTAAGCCGCGGCGCCGACATACTGAGATTGAAAACTTTGCTTCTCAATTGAGATCACCCAAAATTTCTAGCACTTTTAAAAACCTACTTGTTGGCTGGAAAAGATCGTGCTTTAAGTACAAAAAAGAAATGTACAAAATCGTGTACAAAAAACAAAATGAAATTAAAAAAGTAGCACTGTACAAGTATAAGAAAATGTTATCAAATTCTTCATAGCATAGTTACGGAAATCAAAACTTTTTACAGTATTCCATATTCCAATGGCGTCGTTAAAAAATTAACATAAAGAAATATTGCAGTATAAATTATTTTACTCTTATTAACTATTTTTTGTTTTATTTTTAAATAAGATTTTTCATCGAATCGAAGGAACTCGAAACTCTTGTCGAAATCGATACCTCTGACGACCCTATGAATAACATGAATTTGTCAAATTGGAGATTTTTCTTGATCCGATAAGATTAGGAGCTCATTGAGTTGGACTCGAGTTAAGGAAATGAATAGCACTCATCGAATTCTCCGCGAATCGAATCTAGATTAGTATCGAACGTTCCTCCTGTTTGATGGCAGAGACAAATTGGATCATTTTTAATTATAATTAGAGAAAAAAATACGTTTCAATACTACTACGATTTAGATTGAATTTAATTTGAAAAATCAAATATATTTGATAAGGTCTTATCAGGGTTTTTATCGTGTATGTATATTTACTAAAAAAGTAGAGGTCTTTGTAAACAGCCTAGAGTATTTTTTCCATCAAACATACAAATTAAACTCTTATTGTTTGCAACATATGTTTTTTTTATTACTTTCGTATTATATAATGCTTGATTTTCTTTCGTACGATTGCTTCAGTCTTTCGGGCAATTTCTTCGCACAATTCCTTCAGTCCTTCAGGCAATGTATATAATATATTTGGCAGTCATTAACAATGTGGTCCGTTTCTTCCTTGTTATTCTTCATCGCGTGTTTCTCTGCTATGTCTGGATCATGGTGCACCACCTGTCTCCATCCCTCCCGGTCATAGGGCATGTTGAATGGAGCGCTTAAATAGGATCTTGTCATCACCTGTATTTGGTTCGTCAATCTCATAAGTCACATTTCCCTTGCTCCCCTTCCCTCAACTATCCCCGTAATCCCCAGTTTCTTCAGACTTTCATTATTATTTCTGGTAACATGCCTAAAATGTGTTAGACTTATTTTCCTGAATGTTGTTTGAAGCCTTTCGGTGATATCCAATTATTGGATCACATAGACATTGGTGCGCCTCGCAGTCCACGGGATACGAATTATCCGCCTTCAACACTACATCTCGAAGACATCTACCATGTTTCTTTCCTTCTTTTTCACTGTCCATGTTTCCGCTCCATACAGTACTAATGAGAATACTGGAGATTCCTCTAGATGGATTTTGGTTTTTCTGATTCATGTGGTTAGTAGTTAGCACCTAAACTTATATTATGCAAAGAGTTAGCCAGTTCATATGTCAGATATACGCGAGGTTTCTGACTATCCGGTGTCTATTCCAACTGCTTCGCAGTTGGATCATGATCGCAGTATAGTAGTTTGCGGCTTTCATGAAATCCATCGTTGCTCAGTTGAAGGTCATCTTCTTCATTAGTTCCTTTCACCTCCTTTGAAACAAATAAATTAAGTGAACTGAAGGAACTTCTTTACCCTTCTCTCCCATAAGATATTGCAGGGGTACTCGTATCTGTCTACTGAAACCAAATACTTACTCATGCAGTCTCTATTTTTTTCCAATACTTGGCTATAGGAGCTTATGATATGAGTATCGGAAGAACAACTGGACAAATATTAAATAATAATGCTATAATGGTATTCTATGATTATCATTAATTCCAATATACATCATGAAAAATAGAAGTATTAATGTTGTTAAAATACATAATAAAACGAATTCTTTGAAAAATCAAATGTTTATACGCAGAACATGTGAGATACGAGATGTTAAATTATTACTATATTTTTACACATGATAAGAAATATACACAATCGCGAAAAAACAACAGGTAATTTAATTTGAACACGCAATTTTAATGGATATGGGTTTGTTGCCTATCATTCGTCGTGTTCCTAGTAAACTAGGCTTTTGCCTGTATCTCACTGAGGACATTGATTTGTTACATTATAACTCACCGCGACATTTTCGTTGAATATTGACTCCCCATGCCGCTACGGGGATGTCACTTGGCACTTTTATACAATACAAAAATAAAAAGTATTTTGCTGAACCATGAAATAATATAGGTGACGGTGATTTGAACTAAATAATTGTAGAAAAGACTAAGAAAGACAACACCAAATAAAAATCGTGTTCGCTTTGAAGAATACAACTGCGATGGCATTAGATCTAACCTTCAGCGTATCCTCTTCCGAGTGAAATAATATAAGCAGTAAAAGTGGGCACAAAGTTTCCAGTCCACGCCTGGTGACAGTGGGGCAGGGGCGCGGCAGGGGCAGAGGCAGGAGTGGCCGGCGGGCGCAATGGGGGACAGCAGGCCCTTACAAGGCCAGAGCCGACCTCGGCCGGCCGCTTCGCAGAACGACGCTGCCAGTTTTTGCCCCTCCGACCCGGCGATCCTGTTGCATCTAGCGCTCGTTGCGCCACTGACGGCTGCGTGCGTGAACACCGTGCATTCCTTACCGATACCTCATGCGCACCTTCATGCCGTACTACGAGTAACACACTGTACCCGATATTTTTTATTATCATTTCCAAAATTATTATCTTGAACTGCCCTTCCTGACAAAATGTCTTAATAAGAATTTGAGTAATTACACAGCAATACAAGAAAATAATATCATCAAATAAACTTCAATAATAACAGTCATTCTGATTATCATATCTGCAACCCAGGATGGGTCTTGGCTGCCTGCAAGATTCTCTGTCATTCATACTTGTATCTCTCAGCAGCATTCCTCCTCCTATTGGTGTTACCGAGTGTGGTCATACCCAACGAAAGTATTACACTTTCGTTGTATACAGTACAACCTGGCGGGCTTATTTCCATGTGGCAATCTCTACTAACCAACCAGAAAGATGTTAAAGTAGCCTTAAGTGAAAACCAGACTGGATTCATTTTTTTTTACAAAAATCTGGGTTTCAGCCGAATTTGAACCCGCAACCTCCGGGTCGGGAGACAGGCGTCTTACCAACTAGGCCACGGAGTTTGTCTTACCAACCAGGCCATATTGTCTTCGTCTCCACACGCCATTATCATAAATTGGACTATATCTTATGTGCAAAGAATGTTTCTCTCAAAGATATTGATATCTCTTGTATACCGTATTTTTTTAAAGTTTAGGTTTTTTATGTGTCAGTTAGCTCTGGTAAGTCATCACAATTAGAGGAAAAATGGTTATTATTATTTAAAACACAAGTTTTTTGTTTTCCTATAAATTCTTTCAAATAAAGCTTTTGCTTTTCTATGAAACCTGCTAGTCAACAATAGTATTTTAGTAGCACATTTTATGTGTGAGAGTGAAACGGAAATGCGAAAAAAGACTGAAAAGTGTATTCACGTAGAAAAAAAAGTGTGACAGAATTTGGAATGAATTGATTAGGGTTGAATGTGAACTTAAGGCTGATGTATTAAAATACGTTTATTTATTAAAATACATTACCTGTCACAACGATTTCGTTATTACACACACTATTCACCATATTTACTGTACAACACTATTCCAACATGGAGGTAATATACCACTAAATTACAACCCACGAAACAAATTTACTGATTGATTTCTAATATCAACTGAACATACCTTAATCTCTAAGTGAAAAATATTACGTCAGTAAAATGTATACTCGTATTGCATGGTTCAATTCCGTCTTCAAATAATATTACTCTTGTAATTAAAATAAGACACAAACTTCTTCGTTCTCCCCTGATGTTTGTTTGAAAGTCTTGTTTATGGTCCCCTGATGATGAGGTGAAAACCTTAAAACCGGTAGGGCTATACCGTTACATAAAGTGGAGTTAACAGTTGATAAAACAAATTAGAAGATACAGACTGTGTGTAAAATGACAATGTGGTGTACTGGGCTTAATTTCTGAAGAATATATAATTCGACCATACCTGTTTGATTTTTAACTCTTTTTTATCTGAGTTTATATTTTACTGACGCTGACTAATTTCCTGAAATAAATTATTAAAACACTCTTGAGATTTTATTATAAATTCAGATCAGTTCGATCCCACCACCACCCTCACTGTTATGGGGGACAGCGCGATCAACACTAAAATATTAAAATCATCTTTATTTGATTTGGGAAAAGAAAGGACTGCACAAACGGGTTCCCCTGCAACGACACACCTGAGTGTAAAAAGAATAGTAACGACGATAGAATTAAGGTTTGGCGTCACGAAAGAAGGAAAAAGGAACTAATTATGTCACATACTGACGCTCAAAATCTATGAAGAGGTAGCTTGAGGCAATGTAACATATGTTCAGGAAAAGTCACATACTTATATCATCATCACGCCGTATACCTTGCGGTTGTGTATATGTAATGTTCATATATAATCATAAACTTTAATAAGACCTCCCAAAAGGGGTTGTATTCCTAAAGCAGCACACGCCACCTATTCATCTAACACTTAGAGGTTAGCCATTCCACGCTACTGGACCAGCAATGAACTGGAATCGAACCTGTAATTGCTGGCTTCGATGGCAGGTGTCTTATCAATAAAGCCACGGAGGATACATTAAGAATATTCAAAGTTTAGTCATTATACCAATTCTTTCATAAATAGTAGAAATCTGAAGTCATTTATGGCGGTTAGTTTTATATCGTGTGTATTTAAAGAACATTAGTTTCGTATAATTTGGATAAGTTAGTGAATATTATTTTTTATCATATACAGTAAATGAACTCTTTTTTATATATTCGTTATAAACAGTACAACCTGGTGGGCATATTACAATGTGGCAATCTCTCCTAACTAACCAAAAATAAATTAATGTGTTGAGTGAAAACCAGACTAAAGCCTTTTAAAAAAACTTTAATCTAGCCCGCAAACCCTAGGTTGTAAAAGAAATGTCTTACCAACTAACCCGTGTTGATCATCGTGTACAGAAAATTATATTTTTTTATACCGTGTGAAGTACATTTTCATATCCTTTGTAACGATATTGCATATTTTCAGGAGTAACGAAGCGAGGTCTATTTCGCAATATGTTTCCAAATGAACGATGAAATGCATAAAGGGCCCAACCTACATTTCAGCTGTTCTGAAAGAATTGAGAAAGCATCATTCCACTTTGTACAGGCTTTTATGGAACAAATTTTTGAATGCGGAATTTAATCTATAATATTAACTGACTTGGTATTTTAACACACACAGGATTTGTGTATGTTTATTTGATATTTCAAGTAAACTAAAATGTGTTTAGTGGGTAGCTTACTTTTCGCATATATATGTTGAAAAAACTTGGAAATTAAACCTCCGGGTTTGTAATTTTTAAAAATAATTTAAATATCTTACATTTATCAAAAAACTATTGTAGTAAAAAATACTTAGGACACTGCGCCCCCCCAATTAGTTAAATTGTACAAAGTTTTAAAATTGTAAAAATGCGTTCTCTTAATAATTTTACAATAACTCTTCTCTTATCGAAAATACTTGACGACCTCTGTGGCCTAGTTGTAAAGACAGCTGACTTTCAACTCGGGGACTGCGGGTGCGATTCCCGTAGAAATCCAGATTTTTTTAAAGAATTCTGGTGTGGTTTTCATTCAAAGATTCTTTAACATCTTTCTGGTTATAAGATGAGATTGCCACATGTTAATAATTTCTCTTGATTACACTGTATACAACAAAAATGTAATAAAACATACTCGTAATAGAAAACAAAACAAATCAAAATATAAAAATAAAATAATTATTTTTAAAAGTATATTGTCATTTTATTTATTCTTATTTTAGTGGTCAGGCATTTTAAAAAGGGTTCAAGTCTAGTTTTCATTATAGACTTCCTTAACATATTTTTGTCCGGTTGAAAGAGATTGCCGCGCCCCAATAATCTAAGCAAATATCTAAAAATAAGCTTTATAACTTAATGTTTTTTTAAACTTTTAAGCATTTTTTCCATACACAGTCTGTCCAATGGGAAAGTGATTGAATAAAGTTTCGTGTAACCACCAGCGCCATCTGTGGATAAATAAATGAGTTAACTAGCGACACATTTCGACTATCTTTCATAAAAGTTTCAAAGCGCTAACAGCTTCATTCGTAATTATGTAGCGATTGACAGTACCTTTTGAGTCTCGGTTGAAAAATGAACAATGAAGCAACGTGACAACATTAAATTTTATTTGAAATTGGCTAAAAGGGCCACAGAAACTTTTGTAATGATTTGAACTGTTTATGGTAGTGAAGCAATAAGTCGTAAGAGAACGTTTTTAAGTGGTATGCAAGATTTCATGTTGGTGGAAAGAGCAATGAAGATGATCAACGAACGGCCTGGACCGTTATTGACAGTTCGAATTTAAGAAAATGTTCAAAAAGTGACTGAAATTCTTCGAAATGTGTACTTGGGTGTTTTAAATCGTTTATGGGTCAGGATTTTTCGAGTTCGACCCGAATACCAGAAACAAGGGTCATGGTATTTGTTGCACGACAATTCACCGGCGTTCAAAAGCAAAATTGTACGCGATTTCTTGGCCAAAAAAGTATCGTGGTACTTGATTACCCCCGTATTCGCCTCATTTGGCTCCATGCGACTTTTGATTATTCCCGAAACTGATATTGGCGATGAAAGGAAAGCGTTTCGATACGATTTCAGACATCCAGAATGCTTCGACCGCGATTTTGGAAGCAATTCCGAAGAATGAAATTCAGGAGGGCTTCAGAAAATTTTACGACCGCTTCCAGTATTGTTTTGACTCACAAGGAGTGTATTTTGAATAAAAGGTACTGTAAACTAAAAATAAACCGTGTCTCATATTTCATTTCCCATCAGTCACCTTTCGCATTGGACAGATAGCGTATATACAAGTATATTATGAGACTGAAAAAAAATCATTTATAAGCACATCGAAATTTTTTAATATCGCCCTGTATAGTATATGCAAAAAAGTACACAACACGCTCCGTAGCCTAGTTGAGATAAGAAGCCTGTCTTCTAACCCGAAGATTAGGGGCTCGACTCCCCGTCGATAACCATGTAAAAATAGTGACTGGGTCTTTTCACTTAAGGTTAACGGCTTCCTTAAAAGAGGGGTTTAAAAAATATGATTATCTTACACTACACACATACAATACAGTTCATTTAAAGCCGAATGTGCTAATATAACATGTCGGAAGATTCGCAAAGGTTTATTTGTTTTGATAATTTGTCTTCCCTTGGTAACTTTTCTGCAGTTTTCTTACCAAATATGTGGATGCGGAAGTACCTAATCTAATGCCCACAGCTGCCACTTTCCTATCCTTACACTCAATCTATATGTATTTATTATATAGTATTTTTAATACTTCAATGATAATAGGTTCGAATCCCGAATTACAGCGCCCTTGAGGAGAGTCTTCTCTCTAAACGGCGGTATATAAATTTTCCTTTTAATAAACGGTTTCTTTAACATTATTCTGGTTAATCGGAAGAGATTGACACATGACAATTAGCCCACTATATTGTAATGTACGAGTATATAACAAAAGTGTAAAACAATACAAAACATGGGTCTCAGCCTGGTTTTTCATATCTTCATTATTCGTTGGAATTAATTGCAAGATGATAAGCTCACGAGGTTTTATTGCATACTCGTATAACATACATTTAAAAGAATCGCCATTTTATATCCAATGGCATACATTTATTGAAACCATGAACATTTATTTCTGGTGGAAAAATAATCACAGACAGTTATCAGTAAAACAACAGAAAGCAACTGTTATCGGTTAAAAATTCTCAGCGCCGAACTAGTTTTTCATACGCCCAGTACATGGTTTTATTTTGGGGAAAATAATAATACGTATACGATATAACAATTGTTTTTATAAAAATGTTTATTCAAGACAATTCACATGCATATGAAATTTAATTATTATATGAAAATAATTATTTTAATTGCACTTTCGATTCCCAGTGCTCAATTTTTTTTAAAAGAATTCCAGTCTCGTTTTCCCTGAAGGCTTATTTAAATACCTCTTAATTGGTTGAAAGAGGTTACTACGTGGTAATAAGCCCACCAGATTGTACTGTATTCAACGAAAGTGTTATACAATATAATATACTACCTTTTCTGGATTTTATTTCAGACAATTATTTTTTTGGGTATTCCTGAAGTTATGCACAATGTTCCATGATATTTGTAATCTATTTTTGATTTGTTCTAGTAAATAATGGTGTATTTTTCATAATTTTAACTTGTTTATTTTTATTAATGGCTGTAGCCGCCCCCTCCCTATCCTTACACTCAACTTGTTTTATTCAATCAATGTTTCAATAATAGTGGGTTCAAATCCCAAATTAGAGCGCCCTTAAGGAGAGTCTGCTCTCTAAACGGCGCTGTTTAAATTGTTATTTTATTACGAATATTTTTATTAATTACAATATCATAATTACCCGTAATATTTCAATCGATATTATGGAAAGGTTGGATAATTACGAGTATTTCGTGTCACGTTGAAATTTTTAATTATTACATTTGACAATGTTTTGTCAAATGCATTTTAAGGCCCCTTTCTTATTTTTACAGGGGTATGCAGTTGTCCTTCATCCCCGCACACGGTCTCTTTATATTTAGTCATACTTGAATGAAAGAGATATCCCCTGGAGGAGCCCCTCCTATGCTGACGCCACGCCGGAGTGTGAAAAGGATAGATGTGGCATCTAAAAGTATGCACCTACCTAGTTACGGCACTGAATATTGTGTAAGATAATTAAATTTCCTCTTACAAATCTCCCGACCGAATTGAAGTGTGACCAAAGCAATATTCCCACGGCAGACAATGCCCGGCCAAAAGTGTCGGAGGCTTATCAAAGATTCATCAGACATCCAACATTTACGTAAAGTTGTTTACGATAAACTGAGGTTATCGTCAGGCGATATGCTGCGAGTATTTCAATTTATTGTGCCGGCATTCTTGTGACTCTCCTTATCTCTTACCACAAAGAACAAGAGTTTAACAAAATAATGCTATTATTTCCGCGTTCCGACGTCACAAGATTCGTTCTGTGCTATTTTTCAATTATTATCGATAAGCTCTTAAACATACATTTTTATTGCTTTTTGTCGTATTTTATATTTGTTTTTTGACCGAGATATTTTATTCATATGTTGTATTCTACTTTCGTTGTACACAGTACAGCCTGGCGGGTTTATTGCCATGTGACGGTCTCTTCAATCTAATCAGAAAGGTGCTAAAGCAAAAATCAAACTGGGAAACCTTTTTAAAAAAAATTAAATCAACGGGATATCATGTCGGGAATCGAGAGAGAGAGAGAGAGTAGTAACGATGAAAATTTTCAACAATTGAATGCAATGAATTACATGACGTTTATCGCAGAGATTATTTACAGGATAAATAATAAAAATGTCCTCGTTCCTTTGTCACGCAAATGAATCTAAAGAATTCGATCCTTATGGGCCCTTAATATACTCATTTTGTAAAAAAAGAGATCTCTTTTCAATGGATAATATACGTTAGGAGCATGTGCTAAGATAACATATATTTTTGTCAAAGAAAAGTTTAAAATCGCCATTCTCATGCTTCACTTATATCTTCGTGTTGTTTCCAAAAATCAATGAAGGTAACTATGAAATGTTTAGTGTATCGGACGTATGCTTCATCATAAAACTTATTGGGATTGGTTTCATAATTGTTGTTATGTGTGTATAATATTAGTAATTTAAATATGTAAATTCTTGGTTACAATTTGATGTTATTTTGTATGTAAAATATATGTTTGTTGGGGTCCGTACGGTGTCACGACCGCAACGGAAATATACCTTATGCACGGTCACCGCGAGACTATATCGCAAGTCAACCGGCCTCTGCAGGCGCGCAACTTCCGAAAATTGTAACATTTCGCGAATTGTGACGGCAGGCAGAGGCGAAAACAGGCGCTTGCGATGAGCGATTGACCGTACATAAGAAACGAAAAAAACAAATAAATCACCATCTCAGTTCACCCTCCCTACTGTGTTTTACTTGCGATCATCTAATACCTGCCTAAGAGGAATCTCTTCACCCTGCTACCTTTTCACCGATCTACGCCTCTGAACGTGAGCCGAATTCTCAGAGTATCGTGCAGCAGTTCTTTGTACCGGTGCCGTACATTTAATTTTAGCCATCTCAAGTAGCTGACATGTACAGCGTTATATTTCTAAACTTACAGTTCATGTATTCCGTTGATAAGAGAGTTACCCCTGGTGTTAATTTTATGAACTAAAATAAAGATTTGCGCTCATCAATAACAGGAAATCGAACTCGTAAACCCCAGGTTTCTATGTTAAGCATCATACAAACTAAGTTACTGAGATCTAGTTAATAAAAATATAACATTTAGTTAAGTTTTACTTCCTTAGCACGGTCCATCCATTGATTTGTATTGTTTTTTAACGTTACGTGTGTAGTTATGACCGTATGATATATACATCCTTGTGGGAGTCGCAAAGCAAAGATAATACGACCTCTACCTTTTTCAGGTGGTCTTTTTCCATAGTCTTTAGATTTTCGCGAATAAGACTCAAATATGAGCTGTCCTTAGAGTTTCCTCTAGGTCCCGTGGCCATTGGGTTAATCCCTCAAAGCCCTTCAAATAAACTTTGATTTGGCCACGGCTTCGAGAACACGGAGAGCCGGACCGGGTGTGGACTGTACTGTATGAAAGCGTATCATGGCATCCTTGAGCTCTTAATGGAACATTTAAGATAATGATGTACTCGTAAGTCGTAAAATTTAAGATTTTAGATGACTTGTTAGAACTAACCATAGAAGATAATATATAAGAATCTTTTTTCCTTGGTTTGGTATTCAACTCATCTGATTTAAAAGTCGGACATATTGAATACGTAGCTGGGAGACAATATTGTCGGACATATTGAATACGTAGCTGGGAGACAATATTGTCGGACATATTGAATACGTAGCTGGGAGACAATATTGTTTTTTGGCCCTATTAATCGAACCTTCGGGTTAAGAACCATTGAAGTAGTCACGGAACTCGTCATTGCACGTAATAGTGACACTACCGCACACGTTCGAGTATTGTTACCCAACGAACTCTTACCAGACTGGGAACCTGGGAAATCGAACTCAAAACCCCCGGGTGGAAGTTAATCGTCTTACCAACAAAGTCACTCCCCCACAGCGTATATTAAGTAATTTCACTCCAAGAACTTACACATATGTTTCCACTGCCACTGAATATTTTGTGGAAATCTAAGATTACCTATTCTGACAAAAAATATGGAATAGTTTTTTCTTGCTAAATGTAAATGTTCGTGGGACCAAACGATTACAATGACCGAAAATTAAAAAAAAATTGATTATTTAGTGTCCTATTGTTTTAAGGAGTAGATTTCAAGTAGCCCCCGCCTTATTTGTATTTATTATTAACGTAATGTCTTTATTATCCCAAGCTCCGTACGCCCAGCATCGGACTAAGTTACAATTTACGAGTATGTGTTACAACGGAAAATTTTATTCTTCCAAATTATGCTATTTTTTAGTATACCGAAGACGCGCTACTTTCATTAATAATGAATATATACACTTTATTTGATGCCTCAAGTTTTGTTGAAATTCTTCAAAAATATTGAATTTTGACCATCACATCTCGTAAATCGCCAACTTGTTCAACTCAGTTTAAGCGATTTTAACCCTTCCTGTCCTGTGATGTGTAACTAGTACACATTGCTTCTAAAAACTTTAATATTCGTATCTCTATGAATATAATAAATACTGGGTTCAGATTTTAGTTATTCCTCCGTAATACATTTACGCATTGAATGAAAAAAATAATATTAATAATAATTAGCACTTATCTACCACATCAGATATTTTGCGAAAATCGGAAATAAATTTACCAATACAATCAAACGTGTGCCAGTGTATGACGTAAATATATTCATTCTAAAAACCGCTATGGGTAAGGAAGCGACGCTATTCGCGTCTCACTCTACTTCGGTATATGGTAACGCAAAAAATAGAATCTCAATTGGCTCGCTTCTCTCGCTCAGTAGCTCGCGGGCTTTCGTTCGAGGTGGTCGCTTTGCCCGTTATGTGAACGTCGGCCGATGTTTTTTTTATGTTTTCAGCAATTAAATTTCAATTATTATCACTTTTGACTTCAAATTTAATTAATTTAAGCGATTGGCTATGAATATTCTTATTTTTTCGATTTTAAATCGCTCATTTTTTCATGTGTATTAATATGTATTGAATACACAGCACCGGAACGGGCGAATTTTTTTAGCACAGGAAGGGAAAGGTTAAATAAGAACGCTTTTTAAATTTCTGTGAATTTTTAAATATATAAGAATTCATTTTATCAAGTTTATTTTTATTCTAAACTATGTTGATATGCAATATTTTAACGACTTAAATTTTAACCCCTTTAGTGACATATAATGCTCGTATATTTTTTTTACTCTAATATTGTGGAACTCGATTATGATTATTTAAAAATAAGTAATAACTCAACTTCGCCACTATTTTGTACGACGTGTTTCCAAGGATGAAAGTTTCTGGATTGAAATGGTTTAGCAGTTTGCTTGCTTTTTCCCTCCTCTTTATTTGTCTTGTATTCATATTTTGTATTTGATTTGAGTGCACCTATGTTATATATTGCATTACTCGTAAATTATTCACTAAATTTGGCAACGCCGATGGCGTGATGACAGACATTTTGGCGTGATGATAGACAATATCTCGATCGATGATAATGGATGATGCCTGTACGTGTATTTTTACTGTGTACAAGCTATTACACTTCATCAAGTGTTGTTAAGAAGTGGGGCAAAAATAGCGCCCTTCGACTTAACACTTTAAGACCCGATCAACGTCAAGACAATGAAAAAGGAATTTTGTATATTTGTTTAAAATACTTGAATAATCTAGTTAAGTTTGGTAAGTGTGTGATCATTCTACTCGTACTTTGTGGAGAGTTACATCATCATACTCCTTACACCATACTGGCTCTTCATCTCAAAACCTTCAAGATCTAAAGTTCACTTCACTGCACACTGATGACGCGATATCAGAATCTCCATCATAATACAATTATTAAACTTTTTCAATATCTAGGGTATTTATCGTCCATGTTAGAATTCAGGAGACCATTGTTTAAAAGTTGAATTGCTTACAAAAATATTTACTAAATGTCAGTAATATGCACTTCTTTAAAAGAAGTATCGATCACCTGAAAACACGAAACCCTCAACGCAAATCTATTTTATCACGTTAAAACACGGGATCGGGATACAAATAGTTAAGAGTAGCTGTAAAGTAGCGCAGTTACTACTCATAACATAGGATACTTGAGTAGAATGCTATTTTAGATTATAAATAGTTGTAACAGTGCTATTTCTTCCTAAAAGTAACAACTGTTAATAGCACTGTTATTACTTTTTACTTACCTGCTTGAGTAGCATGCTATCTTAAATAAAAAAATTAATATAATAATGTTAATTTTTTCAATAGGATTAACAATATTACATTTAAATCAGTGTAAAACCTTCAATCTCTTTACTAACTTTGGTGAGAATAATTTATTTGATACATCACTTAGTTGTAGCACCATTACTCCTTTTTACTTCGCTAATAAATAAGCCAGCTACTTTAATTTGAAAAGTAACACTAATAGTGTTGTACACACTTGGCTACTTACTAAATATATAAACATACCATCACGTTTTCCTATCGGGGAAGGCAAAGAAGACAGAGTGCACGACTTTCCTGTTGCAACACACATATTTCGCCTCATCTATTGTACATCCATACACTTTCTATGATTTCTCTGACTTTTTAAATTTCCTTCTTTCAAAATATCACACTTGATCCAACCACACTTTCCTTGGTCTGGCTCTATATCCCTTCCACTCATATTTACACTGTATATTTGTTTTGTTAGTCTTTCATCATTCATTCATTCTTCACACAAAAACCATC
Source organism: Odontocerum albicorne (assembly GCA_949825065.1). NCBI lineage: Eukaryota > Metazoa > Arthropoda > Insecta > Trichoptera > Odontoceridae > Odontocerum > Odontocerum albicorne. The sequence continues at coordinate 13,871,962 of OX463850.1, forward strand.
TCAGAGTGAGTGCTCTTCTTGATCTTACTTAATACATCAGCTTAAATTTCATATTCATCTCTAATCACTGCATTTCATATTGTCACCCCATGTATTCTTTTCAGTGCACCCATTACTATAGCATTCATTCAGCTTCTTTGTTTTTTTATAGGTATAACATTCACTTGATCCAACCATACTTTCCTTGGTAATCCTCTCACATGCTTTCCACTCATATTTGCACTATATATCAGTGTTGTTCGACTTTCTTCATTCATTTGTTCCACATATCCAAACCATCTCCGAGCGCTCTTCTCATCAGCCTTAAGTTCAAATTCCTACATTGTCGCCCCACCCCACGTATTCTTCTCAATGTGCACATTACAGTATTTATTCGGCTCCTTCCTAAATGTGCTATTATATTATATATTTGATTTTTCCCCTCTTAGAGGAACATGCAATATTCACTCACACAAAATAAATGTTAAAGTGTATCAGATCTGTTAATATGAAACCGGAATTTTTTAATAGAAAATACACATTTATTGTATGAAAATGGTAAAAAATATTTTATTCAAAGTATTGCCCATCGCTAGCTACACATTTTCCCATCTCTCTGGCAATTTGTGGATGCCACGCTAAAAAACCTCTTGCTCTTTTGAGGCAAACCAATCATCGAGCCATTTTCGTAAGAAGTGAAGCGCTGCTCAGCAAATGTGTATCCCATCGATGCCAACTTAACACCTCAATCGTTTCCTTAACCGGTTTTGCTGTGTGTGATGGTGCATTATCATGAAGCAAAATTCCTTTGTATTGCCTCTTTTGATATTCTGGTCATTTTTCACACAATGCTTGGTTCAAATCCATCATTTGTTGTTGGTAGCGTTCAGTATTAACGGTTTCACCAGGTTTTAACAGCTCATAATAGATAACACCAAACACTCGTCAAACAATGCTCGCAATTCGGCGTCTTCAAACATTCTCGGTGGTCTCCCACGTTCTTCGTTTCTCATGTCAAAATCGCCACTTTTGAATTTTTTAAACCACTCAAAGCACTATGATTTACCAAGAGCACGCTCACCGTAAACTTCAACAAGCATTCGATGCGATTCTGCAGCAGTTTTCTTCAAATGGTAACAGAAAATCATGCTGTCGGCGAATCGTAGTTTTCAGGCACAAAAACAGACATACGTGTTCAACACTATGAAAACATATGTAGTTGTATTAAACTTGTATCGTTGTGAGTTAAAAGTCTTTGACAAATGAAACACAAGAAAAAGGCGCCAATGACGCGGCTTGACAGTCACTACATTGACAAATAGAGCCATCTATGAGCAAATTCCGGTTTCATATTTACAGACCTGGTAAGTATATCTTGAAAACAGATTTAGACCAAATCTAAACAATGAAGTATTAATTTATCAAATGAATCAATAATTCTTTGTTTCATCCTCAACTTCTTCAATTTTCAACACTATCAATCTCTAAATTTAAGACTCAACATGATGCAATATTCCATACAATGAATTTTTTTTGAAATCTTTGTTTGCAGTGGTTGTTTACAAAAATTGTAAATTATATTAAGAGTGGCATTGATCATAGATGAAATAAATATACATATATAGTTTGTTTATAGTTAAGGCATTAACATTGTGGAGCTTTCAAGACATTGTCATTTGTTTCATCCAACACTGTTTATTCTACTTTTTGTAATGGTATAACCCTACCAGTTTCAAGGCTTTCACCTCATCACCAGGGAGCATTAACAAGACCAAGTTCTATTCAAACTGGTACCGACATATACACTTATAATAGTAGACTTTCGAGTTGGGGA